>JBBBDQ010001157.1:1067500-1530000 GCA_037127315.1 Ascarosepion bandense
TATATATATATATATTGATTGATTGATTGATTGTTTAATTATTTAGTTTTTAGTCATAATAAGATTAGACCAGTGCACATTTGTATTAAAATTCTTCAATACAATTATATTGTAGAACACTTTAATATTTTTCACTTGTAAACGAGTTATTATGTGACCTAGGTTTCTAACATGATTGGTGTCTTCAGACGATTTGCAATAACTGATTTTACCGTTTTTTTTAAGAACGCTCACGCAACGGTTGTTTTTTTTTTTTTTTTTGAACGCTCACGTGGCAGGAAATTTTTGAACGCGCAGTTTTTAAAATTACAAGAAATTATAATGTTTTCATCCATGGTTGTATGAACCTAATAGGTATTTTTAGTATGGTTACACTTAGTCATAATTTCTGTTCTTTCATTCAATAGTTCATTTTTGTTTGGGAATAGCATAATCTCTAACTTTTCTTCTTATTTTTTACCGTTGTAAGACTTGGCTGTTTTCACAATACTCAACGTTATGTCTGGGTCATTTCCATATTTTGATTTCAATTTCCACACGTGGCTAGTCACTTTTGTACAGTTTTTAAGTTTATTCTTGTATTGCAAAGTCCATTTTTTAAAGTGGACATTTATTTTTGTCCCTGCAGTTGCATTCTTTATTAGTGGGCTTGTTTTGTGCAATGCTATCTAAATTTCTGGCGTTTTGTTTTTTTATGAAACTATCTAAATTACTAGTGCAACTATAATTTAGCTTGATTGTAATTCTATTGAAGTTTTTGTTCAGTTCTGAGCCTTTTGAAAAATGTCTATCAATTTAAAAAATATTTCTTCTATTTTGGTTTTTACCTTTAAATTAAATGGTGGATTAAACCAGATAATGTTTCGTTTTCTATTATCGTTTTTGATTTGTCTGTTTGGTTGAGAATTATATTGTAAAATGTTTTTATAGCCAGATTTTCTTAGTGCATCTTCATATCTTTTTTTCTTTTCATCAAATATTGTTTTGTTTGACGAATTATTTGATAGCCTGTGTTCTATTCCTTTGTGAATGTGCCTAATTATACTTTAGGGGTGGTTGGATTTTGTATTTATGTACTTTAACTTAGTGTTTGTTTTCATGTATGGAGAAACATTGCCAGTTTGTAAATTTAATTCCACATCTAAATATTATATTACTTTTCTATTTGTTTCTACTATTATATCAAAATTTAGTTCTTTGAATAGTTTGAAAAGTTCTTTCCTTATTTTATCATTTTCTCTTTTGTTGTCTGGTGATATCATTAATCCGTCATCTCTATATAATCCGTGGTTGTCTATATAGATTATTTTGTTGGTTTTATTTAAAATGTACATGGCCATCAATTCTTAAATTTCTGCTCCGTCATACTCTCCTTGTGGTACATCAAATGTGCCGTTGTTTGATTTTTTAATGCATGTTTTATCTTTGTGGAAAAGTATTAATTTGCGGTAATGTAAGGATTATATCAATATGTTTAGATGGTATATTTACGTACCTTTTAGCAAAATTAAACGCTTCCATTAAACCTTTTTTAGAAATTGATGGGTAAAAGTTTTCATGTCATATTTAATGAACATGTATTTATTTTTGCATTCAATTTTTTGGAACCACGAAATGCAATCCCTTGTGTTCTTTCACTGGTTAGCTTGAGTAGCTGTTCTTAGCAAGCCACAAATATTTTTAATATTTGTTGGCTTATTTTGCCCACTTCTGTTTTTGTTGGATTTAACTCGTTTACAAATGAAATATATATATATATATATATATATATATATATATATATATATATATATATATACACACGCACACACAACGGTCTTTATTATAAGAGGGCGGATTATTACTACTACTACTATGCCCAGGCGAAGCTATCGTGGCAAAAGTTTTTTTTTAATGCTACATCATGAGCGCACTGAATGAGAGCTGTGATGTCATACTTTTGTCAAAGAAGGACAAGATGATTCTATAGAAGATGACAACTCTATCTACTACGCCAACAACAGAGATGAAACTGCCATAACGTCAAACTTTTACAGCAATAAATCAGATTATAATCTTCTTAATATTCAAGGTCCTGGGTATGACGGTAAACTGCATCCGGCAGCAAAGCCTCTGATTGGGAGTTCCAGCTATGGGCAAATAGCTAGCCCCCAAACTGGTAAAACGATATGAAAGTATCAAAAATAAAATAAAATTTTCTAAGAATATACACAGAAAAATAAACTTTTATAACATATATATATATATCTACATATATATATATATATATATATTTTTTTTTTTTTTTTTTTTTTTTGAAGAAAAAATATTACCAACAAAAAAACGAAATTATCCCCATAACCTTCTATAAAAAAAAATATATATATATTCTCAGCAAAATTTTTATGAATACAAAACTGGAAGACGTTTTCAGTTTTCTAAAATTAAAAAAAAATTTTTTTCATTAAAATCTCACTATAACCAAAAATTAGCCTTCTCACTATAACCAAAAATAAACTGTACAACCCCACCCTTTCGGCATTAAATAACCCACAGAGGTTGATATGCCATTAAGCAAAACTCAAACTCAAACTCTTAATATTCATGTGAATATTTTTTTCATGCACTGAGCGTTTAGTTGTTTAAATTCTTTGCTATACACCAGTCTCTTTGGATATAATTTTACTTTTGGACATGCCGTTCAAAAAAAGTTACTATTTAGTTCACATTTAATTCACGTGGTTGATATGCGTTGTGGTGCAGTGGATATCTGCTCGAAACGTGAAACCGAAGAGCAGAGTTCGAATTCCACTTGAATTTGTTGCATTCACTTACACAAAAATGCCCTTGAGAAAAGTATGAATCTGTCTATTTTCACTCCACCTATAGGTTAAATAGCAAATTGGGTTCTACATTTATGGTTGTACCGCTTAAAGTAATAGCAACCTACTACGCGATAGCCTTTTGCCCAGTCAGTCATGTATCTTTTGAGACATGATCGCCCAAGCGTGTATCATTTATGGCACTTAACTGACTGATAACTGCACCTACTAAGAAATAGAAAAACTTTGCTAGAAACAAGGAAAAGAGTACTGAATGCGATATCTATCCTCCTGTATGGCAGTAAGTACTGGCTAATTTCCTCAAAGATGAAGAAGAGACTTAAAACAGCAGAAATTTGATTCTACAGAAGGATGCTGAGAATACCATGGACTGAACTTGTGAGCAACAACGAAGTTTTAGAAAAAAATGGAGATAAAAAGAAAACTTATACTTAACATCAGAAATAGACAGTTGAGGTTTCTAGCATACATAATAAGAAAGAAGACTTGGAAAATCTGATACCCACAAGACAGACTGAACGGCAGAGGGAGAGAGGAAAATGCATGCCATACTTAGTGAGTTTGATTAAATAGGTGGCTGAAAATGGTTTAGAAGAAATAACAAAAAATCAAAATTTATTCAGAGATACAAGGACAGGATGTTGTGGAGAGCGATGATCGTCTACGTACTGAGGAGACACAGTACATAAAGAAGAAATTTAGGTTTCAAATATGTTAGAAGGAATACATGAATAAATACAGAAAATCTGCGAAAAAAGAAAGATCGAGAAAGAGTGTGCCCATTATTTGAAACAGTCAGAAAAAAATGGCATGAAGAATTAGAAATTTCAGAATAAATCGAAATCCTTCAGAGAATATTATTATTAAAGCCAGTTAGACAACTGAAGACACTGATGAAACATTGACAAGACACGCTGTCACTTGTTTCCAATAAAAAGTCACCAGACCTGGACTGGTATGAAAAAAAGAAAGAAGAAACTTTATCGACTATGACTTCGTATGAGCAACATATCACGAAACATGTCTAAGTAATTAATACCTTATCGCTTTAATCTGTAAAAGACTCCAGGGAAATCAAGAAAGCTTTAGCTCAAAATTTCCTTCTTTTAAGCAACAAAATGAAAATGAAATCGTTCTCAACTTTGCCAAGATATTTGTTAATAGAAGCAAAGTTCAGAGTAGTGGAACAGAATAAATCGCTTAAAAAATCGGAGTAATGACCAGTAATGGCCGAATGTCGTTATCTATTGTGTTGTAAAATATTACGTTGAGTCATTAATAATTTCCGTTTTGGGGAACTGTTGTAATGGCGCATAATCGCAAATCATACGTGGCATTTAAGAATACATTTGTAGCATACGAACTTACTTTAAGTTTTGCATGACAGCGACAACATACACAGGGGATTAATGAATGTGTCTTAACACTCATCTCCGGTCTTTTGAACAGGGGTAGAGATTTATCACTTGTTTCCTGTTTAGGATTAGCTTTCCGGTTCCTTCAGAATTCACTTTCACTTGCAGTGGTCCCCTTGCGTCTTAGTAGTGGGGTGGATTGATTAAAAAAACACTAATAGAGAGAGTGACGGTGCATTTGCGTTACTAAATATTACAAAATAACCAGCCAGTATGAAATTGTTTACAAGGTTTCGTTTCGTTCTGGAGAAATGTCCTTGGACGATGAACTCAGCCTGAGGCGTTCATTGGATTTTGATTATGAAATTCTAAAGTCGTTAGTGGAAAATAAATCTACTGAAAATTACACGGGAATTAGAAAAATTGTTAAACACATCACAATCTACCATATGTTGACACTTAGAAAAAATAGAAAACGTCATCAAGTCGGGTTTTGGGACGCCACACACTAAGAAGAAGAAAAAAAGACGAATAAGGATGAGAACGTATAAGGTGATAAGTAGAATTGATGTGAAAAACACAGAAGAATGACGATCTCAACTTCCATTAGTGAAGAGATATATCTTATTCCTATTCCCTCGTGAGTTAGTAAATAATATTAAATCGGGTTACCATGTAACGATAAGGCGGAACGAAGAAATGAAATGAATTACATAATGAACGCTCGTTCTCAAAGAGTTCTTTATATTATGACATACACAAATAATACACATATACAAACCAGTGTCCACACGTGAAGAAATACATATCTATTGATGTCTAATTCAAGCAAAGTAGCATAAGGAACAAAAAAAAATCTTAAATTGAAGATACCTCTGTTTGGCCATTGTCATGGCTCCAGATTTAGAGGGGTCGAATCCCAAAGGAAAATGGCAAGCTTCATCTATGTTCCTACGGGACGGCAGGAGTTTTATGTTCCAGCGAAACATGGCGGTAGGCAGATTCTGCCTAGTCCAAAGGCCCGGATAGAAGGGAACAACCTTCTTCCTCGATTGCTGCTAGCGGAAAGAGTCTGTGACTAACGCTTGGATCAAGATCGGGAGTGACGTCACGAGCGGTTGTCATGTGACCATGTGGCTATCTCAACCAAAGGGAGATAAATACCTTTTTTATCCTTACAAGAATAATAAAAATGATTAGGAGAATGAGAAGAGGAATGAGAAGAAAAAAAGAAGGTGAATAACGATGAGAACATAAAGAATGAGACGAAGAAAAATTAAGAAAAATATAGGAAACTGTGCGTATGATGAATGTAAGAAATTGAAGAGGAAAGAAACAACTATCTTCATTGACGTTCGTTCCAATTCCTGATATGAAAAGAAGGCGATTTAGCGTTGGTATTATTCAATCACCTCGCCTGTAAATATCCTCATTGTAGACCATGATTTTTTATAAACAGAGAAATACCCAAACTAAAACAGAAGGAGTTAAAAATAATGATTAAGGAAAGAACAGCAACTACAACAACAACGATAAGAACATAAAGAGTAAGAATAAAAATGCACTAAATATGACGAAGTAGCAGAATAATAATAATAATAATAATAATAATAATAATAATAATAATAATTGCTCAGTAAATATCTCTAATAAACTGTCGTGTAATTTCAAATTAGGTTGTATCGGTTGCAATCATTTATCAATTTTCAAATTGTTTTCCCGCTGCTCTTGAAACTCAAATTACCGTTAGCCGCCTATCCAATTTATATCCAACTAAAATTCTTCCTGCTGTCTTTAACAAAAGTCAGCCTCTGAACTTACTAATATATACATGCAACACGGTAGAGATGTAGTAATCTTTATTCTTTAGCTATCCAAATTTCTTAGATGAAAACTTTTCATTATTAAATTTTTACATGTCTTTGTTTCATCTCTTTTTTATTCTGTTCCAATAGTAAGACTTGTGTGGATCGCATGTTTTTGTTCTAGGTCCATAGTAGTAGTTGTCGTTTCAAATGTTTTTTTTGTTTTTTGTTTTTTGTTTTGATAAGGCAACTTCAAACCACAGTTATATTTTCAACTGATACATTTTCAACAACTGCAAAAGAACATATGTAAAACTACACAGCAAATACATTGATAAGGATCGCTTCAAGCGTATGGCAATTTACTGAGCGAAGCTTAGATGTGACACAAGGCCGAAAGTATGGACCAACCAATGAAGATCGACCTCAGTCGTAATTGATCTAATGAGGCCATCTTACTGACTATTATGCCACGTCGAAGTGCCCAAAATGATATTCAAAGCGTAGCTTAGACGTGGCACTAGGCCGAATGTGTGGAGCACCTACTGAGGATCGAACTCACTCGTAATTGATCTAGTGAAACAAACTTGCTAACCATTGCACCACATCGAAGTGCTCATTGCTTCAAAGCATATGTTCAATATAATTTTCGCATATTCAGTTGTTTAAAATGGATATCACATGTAACCCGATGTGAAAATAATGACTTAATGAAGATGTTGATATTCCACACGACTTCAAACAAAAGATTATGAAGGAAACCGCGATTAATACTAGAAAGTGCAATGACAGCTATTGGGCTTCAGAAACCAATTGTCCTGAAAATTGTTTTAAGAGAAAAATTTTATAAAGTTCAACAGACCGAATCTCGAACTTTTGTTTTTATAAGGAGACGGTTAATATGACCATATCATAACCAAGACGCGGGGGAAAACTACGGCTTTATCTCACACAAACAGATAATTCTACAGTTTAGCTACCATATTTTCAGAATATAAAACATACCAGTATAATCATCATCTTATTTCGAAGACATTTTGGAAAAATAGGCTACAGTCGTATTTGAAATATTTTATTGAATCAATCTGATGATTAAATCAAATAATTTAATATTAATATATATTGTAGTTATTAGTGTATATTATAATAGTATATTGTGGTGAAATGAATATCGACTCTGAATGAGAATTAACTTACATATAAATACATTTATGAAAGGTATAAATTAATCTCTTTTCTCCCTAGCTATGGGTTAAATAGCAGAACATACTGGATTCTACAACTTTGGTTGGCAACCAGTCTACTTCAGAAAGTAATGGCAACCGACTGCAGGAAAATCTTTTGTTTAGTCAGTCATGTCCCGAAAGATGTCTGGCTGATATATTGTCACGTATGACTGATATATCGTTCTAAACACAAATAGGAAAATATTGTATCTCGGTTTTCGGTGAAGCTAGAATACCGACTATCTAATGAAAATTGAAATATCGATTAACAGATTCGCCTTCTTCTATGTGCTATGTTCATCAAACAAGTTGATGATCGTAGCTCTCCACAATTTCCTGTCCTTTTTAGCTCTTAGTAATTTTTTGTCTTTTTGTCATCTCTCCTAAACTCTGTTCTGACATCCATTTACTTAAGCTAGCTAGGGTCGTATTGCATTGTTTTCCTCTTTCTATTTTGCCTTCAATCTGTCCAAATTTCCCAAGACCTCTTTCCTCGTTATGTATTCAAGGAATTTCAACTGTCTCCTTCTTAATTTAAGTATAAGTTTCCCTTTTGTTTTCATTTTCCATAAAATTCGTTCGTGGTATTCTCAGCATCCTTCTGTAGAACCACATTTCTGTCTCTTCTTCATCCACGAGAAGATTGTTCACCATTCACTGCTATCTAGGGGGACAGATATTTGGTAAGAGTTCAGTACTCTTTTCTTTGTTTCCCATGAAATTTTCCTATGCTCGTTTTTTTTGGAAAGCAACTTTCGCTATACTAACGTGTCTTCGGATTTCAGTATCGCACTTTCGATCCTGTGACAAAACACTTCACAGATGATTTCGGTGCCTGAAAAAATTGCAGGAATCATTCTGATTGATCAAGCGCATTGCACACCTGGAAGCCACAATATTGTTAAAATACATTCAACTGAACTAAACTACGCATGCTTATTTAGTTATACAGGGTGCGAGGGATAAATTGTTGTCTAAATTACGTCAAAATGAAAATACCTCTGACATCTCATTCTAACAGATATATTTACCGAACGTGCACAAAAATATCTTGAAATACTCAAAAGTAAATTAATTCAATAAAATCGCCATTGGTTTCAATCACGGCTTCCGGGTGACCTCGGAATCTGTTATGGTAAAGCACACTTACTCCCCAGATAATGGACTCTCCCTCCTATATTACTAAGAGTTAACAGGAAGTTAACTCAATAAGTTCTTGGGAAGTTCATAGAAGTTCTAGAGAGTTCTTTAGAGTTCTATTGGAGTTCAGTAGAACTACTAGGCAGTTGATATTAGTCGGCAGTTAACCGAATACTAAGGAGTCAGCTTTCAGTGGAAGATTACCAAGTTCCTAACATTTTGGGTGCGTTAAGTCGATTAGCAACCGATATTAGCACGATTATAAACTTCAATGCGAAAACTATTCCACCACAGAATCTCCTGTAATTCTTTTAGATGGTCTCCATATTTAAGTTAGGGAATGCTGTCAAAATCCTGGCCTTCAGTTTATCTTTGGTGTTACAAGCAGTTTTGTCAGTCTCTCGCTCACCTGCACCCCACACATAATAATCAAGGGGGTTGTAGTCTGAGGAGTTAAGTGGCAAGATGTAAGGGGTGATATAGTCGTAGAAATTGCCTGATAGCCATGACTGGGTTCTCCTGTTTATGTCAATCTAAGGACAGTGCAGAGGATTTGAAAGCGTTGGATGATATTTCCAGTCAATATCATCGTGTTTGGAGTGATGATCAGTAGTGATGGCGGCGTTATACCTCCATTTATTTTTCGACAGGGCTTCAGACAAAACACACAGGCAGAGCCACCCTCTTGACGCAGGGCAGCACTTCCTCTTCAAGGTACTTGATATAGGCTTGTGTGTTGAGTCTGAGGCCCTGTGGGAAAATGAACGAAGGTATAACGCAGCAATTACACGATGATGTTGACAGGAAATATCATCGAACTCTTTCCAAATCCTCTGCACTGTCCTCCGATTGACACGCAAAAACTCTTAAATGTTTGCATTAGAGCTTCCGGGGCGAATGCTAAGCAGTACAGTATTCCGTTTCAAAATTTTCTGGCAGAGTGAATTGAGTCATGGTGCTCTTTTTCTCACAGACCCAGCTGACCCTACGCAGTCAACAAAATAAAAAAACAACGAAGATGCGCGAAATTAAAAATGTAAAATGGCGTTAATTTACTCATCGTTCCTTGTCATTTTTACAACGATGATCTAACATTGCCTGATGACGAGGTAGAAGTCGTGAAACAGAAATTTCTATGTCGCAATGTATTTTTAATTAAAAAACAAATTAATTTATATATATATATATATATATATATATATATATATATAAATTAATTTGTTTTAAATTTGATATCAAAATCTTCTTGCTTCCTATATATAAAGGGTGCGAATAATATATATATACATATATATATATTACTTTAAACGTTATTATATATATATTATTAAGAAATTTCCATGTCGCAATGTATTTTTAATTAAATTAATTAAAAAATATATATATATATATATATATATATATATAAATTATATATATCTCAATGTATTTTTAATTAAAAAACAAATTAATTTATATATATATATATATATATATATATATATAATATATATATAAATTAATTTGTTTTTTAATTAAAAATACATTGCGACATATATAATTTATATATATATATAAATTAATTTGTTTTTTAATTAAAAATACATTGCGACATGGAAATTTCTTAATAATATATATATAATAACGTTTAAAGTAATATATATATATATGTATATATATATTATTCACACCCTTTATATATAGGAAGCAAGAAGATTTTGATATCAAATTTTTAGTATTTCTTATTCCCCGCAGTATCCAGTATTGTATAAAGTGAAGGTATTATTATATGCAACACGCGGGCGTTATCAGAGACACTTTATCCGATTTCAATTTTTTAGTTAGGCTTATTGAAATTTATTTTCCTTACTACACAATAACTTAACTTATTTACTTACGATGTTGTTTTCTTACAACGCTAGTTGTAGTTGTAGTTCTATATGTTGCACATTTTTTTTACAATACCATCAGAATGGATGACGCTAGTCTTTTATATATACATATATAATCTTGTCGCCCCAAGCAAGGCATGTTACTGCCACTGTTGTGCAGGGGGTTACATAGGAGGAATGTTATGAGGAGTGAGAGGTTGCAGGGGCTGTCAGAAGGAGAATAGGAGAAGGAAGAGAATACTGATGAGAATGAAGTAGACGAAGAAAAAAGCATGAGAGAGATGATGTAAGTTAGTGAGACAAGAAATGACTATTGACTTTACATTTGAATTCTTGAAGATTGTAACTGTCGGGAAAGCAAGTATGCGGAAGAGAATTCCATAGGTGGGAAGTGCGAGAAAAGAAGCTGATGGAGTAGAATTTTCGTTTACAATTTATTGGCTTCACAGTAAAAGGGTGGGACCTAGTTGCTAATCTTGTTGCTCGAGGAAATTCATATATGGGGGGTACCAGTGAGCTAAGTTCATCGGGGCAGAAGCCGTGAAAGTATTTGTAGAAGAGACACAGGGAAACCACACTGCGTCGTTAAGAAAGTGAATGTATCCTAGCTGCCAAGTCGGGATCGATCACATTACAGATTCTCCGTTGGATTCGGTCGAGGACACCTAAGTGGATAGCAGGAGCATCCGACCAGATATGGCAGCAATACTCAATGCACGGATGGATGGTAGACTTGTCCTAGAAAATAACACACTGCGCCTTCTTGGCTTCACTTCAATCCATTTTGCGCATTTATAAATCTAACATTCGTCCTTGCAGTGAATACTGTGCCCATATCTGGTCGTGTGCTCCTGCAACTTATTTCGAGGCTCTCAACAAAGTACAAAGAAGGATCTGCAATGAAATTGGACAAGACAACTCGTCTCCAGTCACTTTCTCACCGACGTGACGTGGCTTCCCTCTGTCTTTTCTACAAATATTTTCATGGCAACTGCTCTAGCGTGCTTTTTTTCCCCTGATTTCCTGACCTCATTTATTTACGCGTACTACTAGATTGGCATCAAGGTCCCACCTTTTTACCGTCAAAATAGTTAAATGTAACCACCTCTTTTACTCTAACAGTTTAATTTCTTTTCTCACACTTCCCGTTTGTGGATCTCCCTTCCGTTTGCTTGCTTCTCCGATAGCTATAATATCCAAAAGTTTAAATGCAATGTCAGTTGTCATCTTCTCTCTCTTTGATTCCTATCGATCTCTCATCTTTTCTTCGACACCCCCTGTACATTGTTTTTTCTCTCACTGTAACCTCCTACTCACCAGTGGTGGTCCTGCCTTGCTTGTGTTGAAATTATTATTTTAAGAATATTCACGAAAATACTCATATCCAATTTTGTTTTAATCATATTCTAGTTTCTAAAAGTTATAGAATTTTGGTAGCGGAAATATCCGAAGTGGAAGCTGCAATGACTAAACTAAACAGAAACAAAGCAGCTGAACCAGACGGCATTGTAATAGAGATGTTGACAGCCGTTGCCTAATTCGGCATAGAGGAAAGTACAGAAATAATAAATTAAAATTATAACAGTAGTGTAATACCAGACGACCTAGGCAGGTCAATTTTCATAGCAATGCCAAAGAAGCCAGGTGCAAACAAGTGCGAACCCCACCGAATAATCAGTTTAATGAGTCACATAACAAAACTCATCATCCGAATCCTGATGAATAGAACGCGACACAGAATCAGGCCAGAGATAGGACAAGAACAGTGCGGTTTTGTCAAGGACACTGGAACAACGAACGCAATATTTATCCTTCTGATGCTATCAGAAAGGGCAATACAAATTAAAAAAGACGTGTACCTATGTTTTATAGACTATGCCAAAGCATTCGACAAAGTACGCTACAAAGAATTGTTAGAAATGCCCTGCAATCTTGACATATTTGGGAAAGACATAAGAGTAATCAAGAATCTCTACTAACGGCAAACCGCCTGCATATGGACAGGAAATGAATTCGGCGGATATACAAAGTTAGAAAAAGGTGTAAGACAAGGATGTGTTTTTTCACCGGATCTATTTAACTTGTAGAGCGTGACTATTCTGATGACCCTAGAAGGATTCGTCATCAGAGACCACAACAGTCCTGATATCAGACATGGAAAGAAAACTACAAAACCTCCTACAGAAACTAGATGAAGAGAGTGAAAATAAAGGACTACAAACAAACTGCAAGAAAACCGAATACATGGTCATAAGCAAAAGGAGTAGTCCAAAATGCCAAATACAGGTGGGGATACTAAAATCAGTCAGGTACAAAAATTTAGATACCTAGGAAGAAGATAAAAAGTGCAACAGAGAAATCCGAAGGCGAATTGGCATGGCGAAGAGCGCATTCCAGAAGCTAAGTAGAGTATTAAGAAATCGGAAAATTTCGCTAGAAACAAAGAGAGTACTGGATTGCTATGTGATGCCAGTTCTTCAATATGGCAGTGAATGCTTGACAATCTCGCCAAAGATGAAGGAAAAACTTGAAGCAACTGAAATGAGGTTTACAGAAGGATGCTACGTATATCATGGATAGAGCACGTGAGCAATGATAAGGTTTTTGGAAAGGATGTAAACGAAAAGAAAATTAATACTGAGCATCTAGAAAAGATGGTTCAAGTTCCTGGGACATGTAATGAGGAAGGAGGGCTTGGAGAATCTGATACTCACAGGCTAGATAGAGGGAAAAAGAGACGGAGAAAGCAACGTGTAACATACTGGATGGTACTGAGCAGGTGAATGGCAGAGCGGCGGTTGCGTGGTGTAAAAGGAGAAAGCGTGCTAAGAGCCACCATGGATAGGGAGATGTGGCAGGCCATGATCGCCTACGTCCTGAAAGAATAAGGCATATAGAAGAAGAAGATATAGTACAAATCTCGTTATTATGATATAGATTCATAAAAATGTACTGTTGCTACTCAGTCCTCACTTCCCAGCCTCGACAGATTTCCAAATCCGTTTTTTGTGATCTTGTAATGAATAACGTATTTTCCATTCGACGGCCTCTTTTCTTCCAGACATAAAGTTGCAAGCCTTTCATTATTTCTATAAGAAATGATCATATGATCTCCACTCTTTAGTTCCATCAGTTCAGACCTGTACAGCTAGAATTAGCCATACCACATCCACAGAGTCAAATTTCCTACATATCTCCGTATTCCATTCGTAAGGAGATACCTGTCTGAGCATTTTTCCCGAGAAAACAAATTTCCAGGCCAATTTTCAATCGATATCTATTCTTCTTATCCTCATCATCTTCACTTCCATCGACCTCCTTTTGCCTTCATATCACACACCCCAGTCAGTAACTCACTACGACGAGTGGCTCTTGGGTTTTGGATTGCGTAAACTGTAGTATGAAAAAAAAAACTACAATAAACATAATAGTCTTAAGTCGTTTGAATTTCTTAGATTAAGCATTTTCATAATGAATGATTTTTTTTTTTGTTTTTTGTTTTGTTTTTTTCAGCGTAGCTTTTTTGCTTTTAACTGCAACTTCAGGGCTATTTTGACATGTTAAAACCGTTAAGCAAATATCATGATTCGGAAAATAAAAACGAATTCTCTAATGTGGTTTGGGAATTTATTATGCTGGGTTATATTGACCGGCTAGATTACTTTCCTTTGCTTGAAGATTGATTTTCACGCCTTTTCTCAGTAACCTCAAAAGTTAAGGGGAACAGGTTAAAAGAAAAACAGAAAAATAGTTTTAAAATTTTCAAAAATGTGAGTGGAAAAGCGAAATATTATTCTTTTAATTTATTTTTTTTAATCGTTCATTCTAAGCAAGGCGATAATTTTACTAGAAAGAACGAGGTTACAGAGAGTGAAAGAGAATGGGAAGACATTGGTGGAGATGATCGAGAAAAAGACCAAAAAAAGAACAGGGTCCAAGAAGACAGAAGATGCATTTAAATTTTCGGAAAATCGTAGGTTGCAGGGAAGCAAAAATCGGTAGGGAGTTGCATAGGTGAGAAGTGCGAGAAATTAAACTGTTGGAGTGGAAATGGCAGTTGCATCAAATTGCTTCAACAATAAAGAGGTGAAACCTAGTTACCAATCTCGTAACACGCTTAAATTCATGAAATCGAGGTATCAGTGAAAAAGAAAAAACTCATCAAAACACTGGCTATGAAAATATTTGAGACACGACACAGAAAACAACATCAGGTCGGTGAGAAAGTGACTGAAGTGAGATGTCTGGTCAGTATTGATTACATTACAGGCTCATCTTTTGATTTGTTAAATTTGAGGTATACAGCGGGAAGACCGGAGTTATTACACTCTAAAAATTAACGGATATATTTGAATTCTTGAGATGGTGAGCTTCATGTTTTCACAAAGTTATATTTATAAACAGGATGTGCGTTGTGGTGCAGTGGATATCAGCTCGCAACGAAAAATCGGGGAGCCGAGTTCGAATTCCAGTTGAATTCATTGCCTTCACTTATGCGCAAATACCCTTGGGAAAGGTATTAATTCGTCTCTTCCCTCCAGTTATGGGTTAAATAATAGGACACATTGGGTTCTATAGTCTTGGCTGGCAACCAGTCTACTGCAAAAAGTAATGGCAACATACTGCGGGATAATGTCCTGCCCAGTCAGTCATGTCTCTTTCGCGATATCATCGCCCAAGCGTGTATCACGTTTGGCACTTAACTGACTGATATTTATGAACAGAAAATTTATTCAAAACAATCGTTATTTGCTTCAACTACGGTCTCCAGATGACTTCGTAATCTCCTGCATCTCTTCTAGACGGTCTCCTTGTTTAAGTTGATGAGTGCTACCATAATCCTTGCCTTCAGTTTATCTTTGGTGTTACAAGCAGTTTTGTCGGTCTCTCGCTCAACTGCACCCCACACTGTATAATCGAGGGGCTGAAATCTGGGGAGTTAGGTAGCCAGATGTAAGGGTTGATGTTATCGCAGAAATTATTATAATCATGTTGACTTTCGAATATAGTAAATGTGAAAATGCGAGGGCGTTGTCAACATATTGCTGGAAAATCAAAAAGAGAAGTAAGCAAACCTATGACTGGGTTCTCTCGTTTGTGTAACATAGTTCAGAGTCCTGTTTCCAGACATAGGTTCTTCTAGCATTCACCCATTGGCTCTTGCGGCACTACCTCCAAACATCTTCGTAATCACCATTACACTCATCCAACTCTATTCTAATTCTCTGCACTGTCCTCAGATTGATATCCAAACACTGTGAAATGTTCTTATTGGAGCTTCTGGCGTGAATGATAAGCAGTACATTACGCCGTTTCCCCAAATTTATGGCAGAGATAATTGCTTCATGGTGCTCTTTTTTTGCACAGACGGTGTCCAACTGACCCTACTATAATTTGCAGTTGACATAATAAAAAAAAACAACACACATGTTTGAAATAAATAAAAAATATAAAATGGCGATAATTTACCCATCGCACTATGTGTGTGTGTATCTACCCCCATAGAAAGAACTAGAGAAATTCGAGGAAGTGCTTTTTAATATAGTGGATAGGTTAGAGTTTAGGGAGCTTAACTATATTCCAGAAGCGTTTTAAAGAAGATACAAGTGAAGAAGATAAAAACTCAAATAATATATAAAATGAGATAAATCCCAGAACTTTTTTATTCTGGGAAGGGCGAAATCTGAGAAAATTCTAACCTAAGTTATAACAGATAAGTTTAAGAAAGCACCCTTGGGTAGGGTATTAACAAGAAAGCGATAAAAATAGCGGCAATGTTAAAACAATATAACAGATTTAGGACGGTGGAAAAAACAAGCAATGATAATGCTTAAGGATAACCAACCGCATTTTAGAAGAAAACCACTGTGTAGTGAAGGTTAGTAATCTTGAAGCGAATGTGTAATGAGTTCAGAAATATATTGAGTGTTAAACGTGGAGAAACGCCGAAGCGCCTATTAATTGGCGTGACAAGATAAAAAAAAGTAAATACAGATTCTTGTAATTTGATATTAAGGAATTGTACCATTCTATGTCAGAAAGTCTGTTAGACAAGACAATAACTTTAACTCAAGTGTTTGTGAATAGAAGCAAAGAAGAAGAAGATGAGTACGGGCCATTGTCAAAAATCCTTGCTCGTTCACGAAAACAAGATATGGATGAAAATAGATAAACATTTTGACGTGTATATTGGGAGTTATGACGGCGCAAAGATGTCGGAGTTAGGAATTTTCTGTTTTGGAAGCTGTCGTATAATTACGATAAAAAGAGCTTAGGCATCTGTAGAGATGATGGTCTTATGACAGTAGAAAGTGAAAGTGATTGGGTTAATGATAACCACCGTAAAAATAATTGGAAATTATTTTTCAAACAATACGGACTCGAAATAGAAGTAGAATCTAATCTGATAAAAGTAGACTACTTGTATCTAAGCTGAACCATACTTCTTCTTCTTCTTCTTCTATGTGCCTTGTCTCTTCAGGACGTAGGCGATCATGGCCTTCCACGTTTCCCTATCCCTGATGGCTCTGAGCACGCCTTCTCCTGTTACACCATGCAATCCTCGTTCCGTCATCCACCTGATTAGGTCCATTCAAATATGTTATCCGTTGCTTTCCCCTGTCTCTTTTTCCCTCTATCTGGCCTGATAGTATCAAATTCTCCAAGCCCTCCTTCCTCATTGCGTGTCCCAGGAACGTCAGTTGTCTCTTCTTGATGCTCGGTATTAATTTCTTTTTTGTTTCCATCATTTCCAAGACCTACATAAACCATATAGAAAGCCTGGTAACGCAACACTGTTGACAAGTATTGATTCCAACCATCCGGCGATTGTTACTAACCATTTGTATAAGTCAATAGGCAGTAGGTTGTCTACTAACTCAAAAAGTAAGGAGACCTTTGAGAGTGCTAAAAAGACTACCAAGAAACAAATGAAAAAGTGAACACAAGAACGAGCTTAAAGTGATGAAACCGCAACAAAGGAATAAAAAGAATAAGAGAAGGGGTGTCGTATGGTTCATTCCGCTATATAGTAAATACGTGAAAACTAACACATAAGGAATTTTGTTGGGTTTTTTTTAATTTAATTAGAAACCACTTCACTGTTTCAAACAAATGCGTAAACCATTTTTAAAAATGACTGTTACAAAAAAAGATTGATAACCAAAAATAAAAATCTGGTCAATGGCAATAAAGCACTCTACGGTGTAGGGAGGTGTTTACCACTTGACCTTTCTTTTTTTTTTCTATCCTTGTTTGGTGCTTTTGTTTTGTTTGTTTTTTTTTCTTGTCTAACGTGTTAGGTCGCCCGGCAAGTTTTCTGTTGGTAACATCAACATCATTGTTTTTGTAATATCTATCTATCTATCTATCTATCTATCTATATATATATATATATATATATATATATATATATAATTATTAATTAATTGTACAATTAATTCACAATTAATCTATAATTATATGATTATATTAAGCTCTACAATATTTATTATATTTAGCACTGTTTATAATAAAAGAAATACCGGAGTACTCAAAATAGTATAACCTTGAGTACTCTTCATCTGGATATATATATATATATATATATATATATATATATATATATATATATATATATATGCCAGTATAAGCGGTGCTGTTGGACCAGCAGACAATAGAACAAAAAAGTGCTCAATGTACAATCAAAAAAGAAGAACTGAATATATAGAGCCAACAATATGTCACAGAACGTAATATACACGAAGAACCTCTGCTGAGATACTATGACCACAACAAACTCCTGGTCGTCCAGTGTGATGCAAGTGTAGAATAGTTTAGGCATTGGTCCAAGAAGGCTAACCCATAGCATATACCAGTAAAGCCCTTACAGACACAGAAACACACTATGTACAGACAGAGAAGGAATTACTAGCATGTTTCCTCTTTTGAAAAGAGGTTCTTATAGGAATGAGCAAAAGATGAGTGATCAAGGCATTCACTGGATATACAGCCCTCTTGCCTTACAGAGATTATTCTTTCCCTTCAATCAGCTTTCATTTTCTTAATTTTCTTTAGTGTTAGTGTTCTGACTATTCTTAGATTTCTTTGCCTGACAAGACCGATGTGGTCGAAACTTAGGTAGCAAGTAAGTAATGTGTATTTCGCTCTGTGACTCACGGAAACTTCATGCATTATAATAAGTTAATCATAACAGCATGTTCGATGTATAAAGCAGAAACGTTGAAATTGCTTTAGGTCTTAGATCCTCTCCAAGATTTGAATGCGAAAAGAATCAACATCTTTACTAAATGAAGCACAAATAGACGATCTAGAAATTTGTTTTGCTTGTACTTTTTTTTAAGTGGCGGATTTTAGTTCTTTTCGTTTCGTTAACGTTCTATGACCACCGACACACAAATACATGAGTTGACATGTTTGTAGTCAGTGCTAATTCCAACTGCCCGCACTTCTTCATCCCGTAACTAGCTTAGCCTACGTAAGCGGTGTCCCATAAAACAAGCTCCCATGAAACATCTTTCTCTTTTGAAAAGAGGTTTTTATAGAAATAAGCAAAAGATGAGTGATTAAAGCATTCACTAGGTAGACATCCCACTTGCCTTACAGAGATCATACTGTCCCTTCAATCAGCTTTCATTTTCTTTATTTTCATTAGTCCTTCATCTTTGTTGGTTATCATGTTACCAGTCTGCTACGGCTTACCTCCCTTCCAGCCCTCCTATCCAAAGGGTCTCTCTCACCTTACTCCGGTTACTTCCGCCGGTGCCCTGGCCTTTTCGACAGCTTCGCTGACGGCGTGCGGACGGCATGCGCCTTCTTTCTTTCTTTCTGTTATCCTAAATCCCTTCGACATCTCCGGTAAGCTTTATCTTTTTTCCTTTCCCAAATACAGACTGAATTTATCTCGCAATATTTCCCCCTTGTTTAAACGAACCGTGTTCATCTTCCCCCACGTGCAGACTTTCCATTTTTCTTCTCTGAACCCGCCGTTACTCAGCTCCACTTGAATGTTTTCTCCTTCCTTGAACTTTTACGACCCTTCCATTCATTTGTTGTTATATTGTTTTCCTAAACAATGTCTTTCTCTTTCTTTCAGTTTTTTTACCTTGTCCGAGTTTCAATAAACCTGTTTTGAAATGTACTTTGACTCAGAGTCTTGACTCTCGGCAGGAGTTAAATGCTAAATGTCTAAAGGCCCCTTACGTTCGGCGAACACAAGGCGGCCCGGAGGCATTATAGTAAAAAAACGGAGATGTTGAAGGGATTTAGTGTGACAGAAAGAAAGACGTTTTCCCTCCTTACGGAAAGTTGTTTAACGGTCCTGGACCGTCAGAACTCGAGCGTCACGGTCAACTAGAGTAGTGTCTCTACACGGTCACCACCTTTTGCTCCCTCACCCCAACTATGGAAGAAAATTTGTCGAGTCGCTCGAGGACCCACTCCTCAACCCGCTCTCGGACTTCCCGAAGGTCGTCCACAGCGGCCGCCGCTGTTGCCGCCCAAGCGAAGGCGGAAGCTGCTAGAACACGCGTGGCCTACATTGATGAGGAACTGAGGGTTAAAATGAAGCTAGAGAGGATAAAAGCTAGAAAGGAAGCGGCTGTAGCCGCAGCCGAAGCAGAAGTCTTAAGGGAAGCTGCCGAACAGGAAAGCGAACGGTCCAGCCATCACCGCATGAAACTTATCTCCGCTCCGGTCGACCCCAGCGCACGGGTCAGGGAGTATTTAGCCGACCAAGCGAAGCAACCAAAACAAGAGATGCCTGGACCCCTACCACTTCCCAATGAAGAGAGCGCTCAGGTAAGCCAGCTCGCCTCACAAGACTGGCTAATCTGGATAGACCCGCCCAAACGACACCCCCCGTCATAAGCTACCATTCTCCCAACTCACACATCGGGGGCAATGAACCACGCGACAACTGGTATCCCTCTCACACTAGGGACATCCTCCAGCCTCAACAAACCACGGAATTCATGAGGTATCTAACCCGGCGGGAACTTATGACCACTGGTTTGCCACCTTTTAATGATAGACCAGAAGATTATAAAAAGTGGAAACGGTCCTTCCAAGGCGCCGTAAGACGCCTCAGACTCACACGTGATGAAGAGATGGACCTTTTAGTGAGAGGGCTCGGCAAAGAGTCACGGGAACATGCCGAGAGGCTAAGGTCAGCCCACCTCAACCACCCTGAGAGGGGACTCCAAAGGATATGGGAGCGACTCGAGGAATGTTACGGCGCCCCTGAAATGATTGAAGACGCCCTCTTCAGAAGAATCGACAATTTTCCCAAACTATCGAGCGATGAATTCCCCAGACTGAGGGACCTCAGCGACTTGGCCACAGAACTTCTGTCCGCTAAAGAGGACGGAGATCTCCCCAGCCTTGCCTTCCTGGACACTGCTCGAGGCCTTCATCCCTTTGTGGCCAAGTTACCACCCTCGCTTCAAGATGAATGGCTATCAGTCGGATCCGACTACAAGGAACGACACCGAGTCATGTTTCCCCCCTTCGAGGTATTCGTGAGCTTTGTATCACGACAAGCTAGGATCAGGAATGATCCTAGTTTCAAAGTCAATCTTCTAGCTAGCGGGTTCTCCCGTAAAGAAAACAAACAAAAAATTGTAACGGTACACAAAACCATGGTATCTCCTACGTCCTCCGACACCACACGTCCCCATAGTGAAGCAAGGGACTTGGCCCAGTACTGCCCGCTACATGAGAAGTCCCACCACCCACTGCTGAAATGCCGGGCCTTCCGAGAAAAGGCATTGACAGAGCGCAAGACCTTCGTCAGAAACAGGGACATCTGTTTTAAGTGCTGTGCTTCCACCGCGCACGTGGCAAAATTCTGTAAAGCAGATGTTACATGCAATGAATGCAACAGCAAAGATCACAACACTGCTCTCCATCCTGGACCACCACCAGAGACCATCAGCACTAAACCCGCCGCTAAGGACGGCGGGGAGGATAAAACCCCTGCAGTTGCCGGAGTAGTTTCGCAGTGCACTCAAATCTGTGGCGGCGACCTCTCGGAGAACTCCTGTTCCAAGATATGCCTCGTCAACGTTTACCCTGCAGATCAACCCGACAAGGCAGTGAGGATGTACGCCATTATCGATGAGCAGAGCAACCGGTCTTTGGCAAACTCAAGCTTCTTCGATAGATTCAACAGCAACGAGCCCAGTTTCCCATACTCCCTTAAAACCTGCGCAGGAGTAACTCAAACCATGGGAAGAAGAGCGACAGGCTTCCAGGTGGAATCCTTGGACAGAAAGATCAGCCTTCCTCTTCCCAGCTTGGTGGAATGTAACAGAATACCCGACGACAGGTCCAGCATTCCCACACCTGAGGCAGCCTTCCACCATCCCCATTTGAAGAAGATAGCTCACCTCATTCCTACTCCGGAGCCTAAAACCCCTATAATGCTCCTTCTAGGACGTGATATCCTGAGAGTTCACAAGGTACGTGAACACATAAACGGGCCCCATGACGCCCCTTACGCACAAAGGCTGGACCTGGGGTGGGTGATAGTAGGCAACGTCTGCCTAGGGAGATTTCACCCACCCACCGTGGTGAAAACGATGCATACAAATGTATCCGAGGGAGGCCACCCTACCCTTTTCGAATTATGCCCAAACAACTTTAAAGTTCAGGAGAACTACATCGGCAACGGGCTTTACTCCACCGATAACGATGGCTATATATTTCAACGGACCAGTGATGACGAAAAGGTAGCCCCCTCCATTGAGGATATTGCTTTCCTCAACCTCATGGAACGAGAAGTCGAGAGGGACACCGACCACAACTGGGTTGCTCCCTTGCCGTTCAAAGCCCCAAGACGCCGCCTCCCTCCAAACAAGATACTGGCCGAAAGACGGTTTACCGGATTAGTCCGTAACCTGGAAAAGAAGCCAGATACGAAGAAGCACTTCTTCTCCTTCATGGAGAGACTGTTCGAAAACAACCATGCGGAAAAGGCCCCTCCACACAAACAAGATGAGGAATGTTGGTACCTGCCCATCTTCGGCGTGTACCACCCTAAAAAACCGGACAAAATCCGAGTAGTCTTCGACTCCAGCGCTAAGCACGATGGAATATCCCTCAACGATGTGTTAATAAGCGGACCCGACCTTAACAACTCATTGATTGGCGTCCTCAGTCGTTTCCGAATGGAGCCTGTCGCCGTCATGGCAGACATCGAACAGATGTTCCACTGCTTCCTGGTAAAGGAAGAGCACAGGAACTACCTAAGGTTCCTTTGGTACCTAGAAAACGATCCTAGCAAGGAGATGACGGAATACAGGATGAGGGTCCATGTATTCGGAAATAGCCCATCCCCATCCATAGCAGTCTACTGCCTTCGGCAGGCGGTTAAGAAGGGCCTGCCTAACTACGACCCAGCAGTCGAGCAATTGGTCAATAACAACTTTTACATTGATGACTGTTTGGGATCCTTCACCACCGAGGAAGAAGCCATTTCCTTAATCAAGAACACACAGGACATCTTGGCGCAGTCTAATTTAAGGCTTCATAAAATAGCCTCCAACAGTAGAAGAGTCATGGGCGCCTTCCCTTCCACAGACCATGCGAGCGTTATGAAGAACCTCGATTTGGGCACAGATGAATTACCTAGACAGCGCAGCCTCGGGCTTGAGTGGGACATCGGGAAGGACATGTTCACGTTCAGCGTGCCAACATCAGAAAAGCCGTTTACACGCAGAGGTGTCCTGTCGACCCTCAACAGCCTGTACGACCCTCTGGGATTTGCTGCCCCCGTCGTTATCGAGGGAAAATTCACCCTGAGGGAGTTGACGGACAAGAACGCCGAATGGGACTCCCCCCTACCCAAGGAGATGTACGAACCTTGGTCGTTGTGGAGAGACTCCTTAAAGGCCCTAAACGAGATTCTTATCCCTAGGATGTTTACAACTCTACCTCCCTCTAAAGCGGCACGCAGAGAGCTGCACATCTTTTCCGATGCATCCACTAAAGCCATCGCTGCAGTAGCCTACCTCAGAGTCATCGACGGTAAAGGAAAAAGCCACGTTGGCTTCGTCATGGGGAAAGCAAAGCTAGCTCCACGGCCCGAACACTCGATTCCAAGACTAGAGCTCTGCGCGGCCCTCCTTGCAACGGAACTGAGTGAGCTGATCTCTTCCGAGATTGACCTGAAGCCTCATTCCACCACCTTCTACACTGACAGCAAAGTGGTGTTAGGCTACATCCACAACGAAACTAGACGTTTCTATGTGTATGTTAGCAATCGAGTGCTGCGGATACGAAGATCCTCTCACCCCGATCAATGGAGATACATACACACAGACCTGAACCCCGCTGACCTCGGCACTCGTTCCGTGCCCGCATCTCACCTGCAAACCACCACCTGGCTCAATGGCCCCAACTTTCCTCTGCCAGGAGGCAAGGACGACCCCGGCTACGATCTAATAAATCCAGAAAGAGACGCAGATGTCCGTCCTCAAGTGTCCACGTTAGCTACGTCTTCGGAAAATCTACAGCTCACTACGCTGCGTTTTGAGAGGTTTTCCACTTGGCTGTCGTTGACTAGAGCCCTAGCCAATCTCATACATATCGCTGGCACCTTCCACCAAGCTCATACCACCTCAAGAGGTGAATGTAGAGGGTGGCATTATTGCCCCAAAACACGCACTGTCGAGGAACTCTTACAGTCAAAAAATACCATCATCCGATCGGTGCAGGAAGAAGTCTACCCTGAAGAACTCTTGAGTATAGCACGCAAGGAGGATCTCCCTAAAGGCAGCCCGCTTAAAGACCTCAATCCTTTCATCGACAATCACGGCTTGTTGAGGATTGGGGGTCGCACTGGCAAAGCAGAGATCGAAACCAGAGAGAAAAACACTATTGTCATCCCTGGGAGACACCACGTCGGATCTTTGATCGTGGGTTACTACCACGAGCAATCCAAACACCAGGGACGTCTGTTCACCGAGGGAGCCATCCGTGCAGCAGGATTTTGGATAATCGGTGGGAAGAGATGCGTGAGCCGGCACATTCACCGCTGCGTCACCTGCCAAAAACTCAGGAACCCCACCCTGACACAGAAGATGGCTGACCTTCCTGCCGACCGTCTCAGCACTAGTCCTCCCTTCACCAACATCGGCTTAGATGTGTTTGGTCCTTGGGTAGTCTCCTCACGCCGAACTAGAGGCGGACTCGCCAACAGCAAGAGGTGGGCGGTAATGTTTACTTGTATGAGCACTCGAGGTGTTCACATTGAAGTCATTGAATCAATGACCGCCTCCAGCCTCATCAACGCGCTCAGACGCTTCTTCGCCATCCGCGGCCCCGCTAAGCACATACGCTCCGATTGCGGAACCAACTTTGTGGGCGCTTGCAGGGAGCTGGGCATCGAGTCTCCCATAGATATAAGCTCAGTCTCTAGATACTTGGCAGGGCAGGAGTGCACCTGGTCTTTCAACCCTCCCCATGCTCCACATATGGGAGGAGCTTGGGAAAGGATGATCGGCATAGCAAAAAGAATATTGGATGCCATGTTCTTGCAGTACAAGCATAGGATGACCCATGAATCGCTCACCACATTTTTGGCGGAGGTCTCTTACATAATCAATGCCCGCCCCCTCATTCCTGTGTCGTCAGATCCGGATCAACCCCTGATACTTACCCCTGCTATCCTCCTCACTCAAAAAACAGGTGTTCCCTTCACGCACGAGCGTGAATACGGACCCAAGGACATCCTAAGAAGCCAGTGGAAATTCGTTCAGCATCTGGCCGAGATTTTTTGGAGCAGGTGGAGAAGAGAATATCTATCCTCGATCCAAAAACGTTCCAAATGGAGGTCGGAGGTACCCAACCTTGAACCGGGGAACGTGGTGCTGCTCAGGGACGAGCAAACCAGCAGAAACAAGTGGCCTCTAGGACTTATAACCCGTGTCTTCCCTAGTGAGGACAATCTAGTACGTAAAGTTGAGGTCAAGATCTACACTGGGAATTGCGCTAGACTCCTCCTTAGACCCATCACTGAAATTGTCCTTCTCAGCGCCAAAGAATAACTATTTATGACGTGTCATACGTCAGGCGGGGAGTATCATGTTACCAGTCTGCTACGGCTTACCTCCCTTCCAGCCCTCCTATCCAAAGGGTCTCTCTCACCTTACTCCGGTTACTTCCGCCGGTGCCCTGGCCTTTTCGACAGCTTCGCTGACGGCGTGCGGACGGCATGCGCCTTCTTTCTTTCTTTCTGTTATCCTAAATCCCTTCGACATCTCCGGTAAGCTTTATCTTTTTTCCTTTCCCAAATACAGACTGAATTTATCTCGCAATATTTCCCCCTTGTTTAAACGAACCGTGTTCATCTTCCCCCACGTGCAGACTTTCCATTTTTCTTCTCTGAACCCGCCGTTACTCAGCTCCACTTGAATGTTTTCTCCTTCCTTGAACTTTTACGACCCTTCCATTCATTTGTTGTTATATTGTTTTCCTAAACAATGTCTTTCTCTTTCTTTCAGTTTTTTTACCTTGTCCGAGTTTCAATAAACCTGTTTTGAAATGTACTTTGACTCAGAGTCTTGACTCTCGGCAGGAGTTAAATGCTAAATGTCTAAAGGCCCCTTACGTTCGGCGAACACAAGGCGGCCCGGAGGCATTATATTGGTGTTCTGACTATTCTGCCCGAACACGTCTTCCTCACTAAATAGTTCTTCCATTATCTGGGTTTATAGCCGGTGTAGGTGTCGAATTTGCTGCTTTGATTCGATTTTCTGAAGAAATGCTAGGGGATCGCCTTGGACTGAATGTGGCTACGGATAGATTAGAAGTGCTTCTTCTATTTTGTTCAAGTCAATCCTGTTTCGTCGGCGCAGCTCCCTATCGACATCAATATGGCATGACCTTGTATCCAGTTGTTCGCTCACTATTCCTTTTTCCTATTCTTTATTTCTTATATGCAGTTTCACCTGCACAAATGGAAGTAGAGGCGACAAAGAACTGAGCTTCTGATTGAAATAAAGTTCTTGCTTTTCGAGTCAATGCCTATTTTATATTTCTGGGTATTTCCTGTTTTAGCTGGTCATTTGTGGTTGGTAGAAGATCTTTCGTCTTCTTTGATGCAAGCTTTTGTGTCGGTAACAGAAAACCTTTTGCGGGTGTGTTTCGGTGGACCAACATTTTTAAATATGAATTCGCATGCGCGGCTTTGGCTTTCTGGAAAAGTTTATTCACATTCTTTATTGTCAATTCTAATTAGTCGTTAGCTTTCTGTTGGGCGTATGTTAAACATCACTTCTTCGCAAAAACGTTAGCTTTCTGTTGGGCGTATGTTAAACATCACTTCTTCGCAAAAACGTTAGCTTTCTGTTGGGCGTATGTTAAACATCACTTCTTCGCAAAAACGTTAGCTCTCTGTTGGGCGTATGTAAACATCACTTCTTCGCAAAAACGTTAGCTTTCTGTTGGGAGTATGTTAAACATCACTTCTTCGCAAAAACGTTAGCTTTCTGTTGGGCGTATGTTAAACATCACTTCTTCGCAAAAACGTTAACTCTCTGTTAGGCGTATGTTAAACATCACTTCTTCGCAAAACCTTAGCTTTCTGTTGGGAGTATGTTAAACATCACTTCTTCGCAAAAACGTTAGCTTTCTGTTGGGCGTATGTTAAACATCACTTCTTCGCAAAAACGTTAGCTCTCTGTTGGGCGTATGTTAAACATCACTTCTTCGCAAAAACGTTAGCTTTCTGTTGGGCGTATGTTAAACATCACTTCGCAAAAACATCAAACTCCTGGCTTTGAAATCGAGACCTACTGTCTGAGACAACTTGGTCTGGGATACCATATCTTGCAAAATGGTGCTTCATTTTGCTGTTCACTGTACAGAGACAATCTCTGCCGTCGAATAGGAATAGGTTCACTCCAACCTTTACTCAGGGTCTCTTAGGAATTTCATAAAGCATTAGAGGCTTTGCTACTTCATATTTCTAACGTGTCAGACATTTCGCGATAAATGCCCTGATGCTGTTATTCATGTTCGGCCAATATAGACATCCCTGTCTTCTTCAGCAACGCCCTACCACTTCTAAATAGGAGGAATGAAGTCTTTCTTTTATAACAGCCTGTTGATTCAAAGTGACTAACACACGAAATATCAAGCCATCCTGCACAGTTATTTCATGTCGAAAACTGAAATACAGCCTCACTTCTGGGTTGAGGTGTATTTTTTCATCGAGACATCATTCGAATATGACCCGCTGCCCCTGCTGCAGGAATCGGTCATTTCAGGTTACATTCTTCAGCTCGAATAGCCTCTTTTCTGTCACTGGATTGTACTCTGCTTCCCGGATATCTTCATCCTCATTTGCACAGCTGACACCATGGATGTAGGCTCTTGAAAGTTTAACTGCCGTATACATCCTTTTACTTAAGTGATATGCCACTGTGACGTTGTGCCTCTGAAGGTGCACCAATATATTCTGAAGACGCTTTGGGAACTTTGCCAAATCCTTTTTCTTTATGACTTCAAGAGGTCTATGGTTACTCATAACTCGACCACGTGAGTTGACATGTTCATTTTACGGTAGTTCGTACTAATTCCAACTGCCCGCACTCCTAGATCCCGTAAAGCGGTGTACTATAGAAAAATTCCCCATGAAGCAATTAGTAGTACACAACATGGATATTAAAACAGGACAGGAAAGGCCATTAATCAGAAAACTTTTCTTCAAACTTCACTTAGACATTTACTTAATAATAGAATTTATGCGGTGTTGAGGAAAGTATGGAAAAGGAATCATTATTATTCTTTCAATCTAATAGCGGTCAGACAGTATAAACAAAGAAAAGATATCAATTCGCCACGACAGCTCTATTCGCTTGCTTATTTTTAGTTCGTTTTTATTAAATGAATAAAAGCTTTCATGACGTTTTACAGGCCAGTTTCTCGATTTTCCTCTGTCCTCAACTCACTTTAATATGATTAACGTTCTATTTTCACATAGGAAGTGCACGGTTTCAAATCTTCATTCCGCTAAACAGCTGCGTGGTTTGTTCTCTTTGGTATGCCAGACGAACGAGGAAAGAAATGGACTTGGAATTATTACTGCCAAAGCCGAAAAATGAGCAAAGCTGAGAAAGCAGAAAAATATGTCACTACAGAAAGTTCAGGAAAAAAAAACCTAGATTATTATTATATCATTTTTCATCATAATTCGATTTCTGCTATGCTACCAAGTCTGCGGAAAGACCTAAGGCAGGTCGTGGTGTCTTGTTATGGCTACATTTCATGTTTTTTCTATCTCCCATAACATCACTAGCGTTACATAGACCAAATTCTCCTTAGTGTGTGGGCTGTACTTAATAAGACAATTTTTTGTGTATCTCTTAAGCTCGGGTTTCCATGGATTCTTTCAATGTGTTGTTTTGTTTCATTTCTTTTTCTTTTTTTATCATTCCAAGTGCACCTACTATCACTGGCACGACTCTTGTTTTCAATTTCCACATTTTTCCTATTTCAATTTCCAGGTCTTTATATTTTGACAGCTTTTCGAATTCTTTGGTTGCTATGTTACAATCTGCTGGACAAGCCATGTCAATTAATAGACAATTCTTTTCTTTCTGGTTTTTAACAATAATGTCCGGCCTATTTGCTTCAATTTTTCTGTCTGTGTAGATGGTGTAATCCCATAGAATGGTGACATCTTCTATTTCTGTAACCGGTGTTGGGTGATGTTCATACCAGTGTTTGTTTACAGATTTTCCATAGTGTTTGCACATTGTCCAATGTAAATATTATTCAATTTCCGTGATGAGTTATCATTTTTGCTAATCTATTTATTTGTCTTCGTCTTTGTTGTTGTTATCACACGTTTCGATCGTTTTGTCTTCTGGCTTTCATCAAGTGATTTTCGAACCTTTTTTGCTTTTTAATCATTTGACCCCCAAGCAAGGCAGGGATGCCACTAGTACGCAGTGGATAACAGGGATTGAAAATGAGAGAAAATACTGAGAATAGGGAGGATTGAGGAAAGGACAAAAGATGAATGGGATCCAAGAAGATAGTGATTGAAAATTGTAGTTATCGGAGAAGCAAGTAAACGGAAGGGAAATGCAAGAAAAGAAATTGATTAAATAGAAGAGGCGGTTGCATTTCAATATACAAAAATTCGATCTGAAATCTTTATTTAATTTAGGTGGAGGCTGATTGTTCTCGTTCATCTGCTCATGGTCATATATATCTCATCTTGTTCTCATTTATTTCTTTACTAGCAGTATAGCCCGGTGTTGCTCGGGTGTGATGAAAGCTTTAAAACTAATCCATGGTCCTGGAGCTCAGACTCAGCCTAAAGAATATTTGTGTGAAATTTGGTGAGAATCGGATAAAAATTGTGGATTTGTATAAAGCACATATAGACAGATAAACAGACACACACACAAACATCTTGCTTTTATATATATATATATTATCGATTTTCTGCACTATTGTAAGAACTGCAACCTTGAAACTTCTGAATATCGTTTCTTATGTCTTTGTCTATCAGTGTATCAAATTTGATTAAACTCGGACCAATCATTCTATTACCCGATTTTTTCGATTATCGATTTTCGATATTTATCGGGGATACCTTGACACAAAACCTAGCTAAGAACACTCGCAGACACTTATAGTACAACTGTGTAAATTTTCAAGAAAATCGGTTCAGCCGTTTCGGAGTCTATAGGTAACGAACACACACACACACACACACACACACACACATACACAAACAAAGAGACAAAGTTCCATTTGTAAATAAGTTTAGATTAGATTAAATAAAAAAGAAATGACAGCAGCACTTCAACAGCATTTGCAGTAGAAATTGAAGCCTCTGTGACTGTAGACAAATGTAACAAATAGTAGCAACAGTAACACTCATCAACAGGTAGATATGGTTTTAGTTTTCCACTCAAAATTGTCCCACAATAGCCTGTTGGAATAAATCATTGATTTGTCAATTTGGGGACATAGTTGTCACGAGTTCAATTTCGGAAAGTGTGTAATTGGACTCAGTGGAAACAGAGCGAGTGGTACTAAATAAGAACCAAACAAGTTATTCCAGGACATGGACCGTGACGTGAGAACAATCTACCCCCGTACAGATAAATAAAGGTTTCAGTTCGAAATTCACTGATTGTTAACGGGAACCATGCTTTATCTCGCTAATGTGGATTTTACTCTTGTAAAATAAAATTCTTTTTTTTTTTCAGATAACACTGGATCATCGGCAAAAATAAAAAAAATCATGAAACAAACTTTAAAATCTCCCTGTGTTATAAGTGAAGGGAATTCCCACCCAACGTTACTCCCGATAACCCATATTTCAATAATTTCGGATCAACCATTCTTTGGTTTTCATTTCTCCATGAAGTTTTAAAATCGCCCTTTGTTTTGATGGGCGTTCCCACCCACTGTTACTCTCGATAATCCATATCCGAATAATTTTGGATCTGTTATTATGTGGTCTTTATTTCCCCGTGAAGTTTTGAAATCACTTTCAGTTGTGAGGGAAGGGGAATACCACATATTGTTTGTGAACCACTGTGCTAACACATTAAATGTCATTCAATGATGCTGCAATTATTTTATCGACTTTTATTAAAATATGCTATAGAAATTTTAAAAAAAACATTAAAATAATATTCATTCTCTGTAAGAAATGCGAACCGGTCCAAATGCTAAACAAAAAACAGTCTTGGACTGTCATCTTTACACAGCTAAAGTCACATAAATAGCTGAAGAACAGCTGTACATTTCTTAAAATTAAATAAGTTTAAATGAAAACGTATATCTTTATACATTATTTTCTCTGTCAGTGTGATTGTCTTGTTGCACACAGATTACGATCAATTCAATTAGAATGTGGTGATACCGAGCAAAACCGATGGACCGGATGTCTGCTCTCTCACGACAAAAAGGCAAATGACCAAAAGTCGTCCGTGCGCATCCGGGTTCGCGCAGATGTTCCGGTTGAAAAATAAAAATTAATCAAATATTAAATTTCCAGTTCGCGAGCTTACGCGAATTTTATTTATCAGCCAATGGGAAGCCCAGAATCAAATACAAGTGTGAAATCCCAAACGAGCTGCTGTGATCCAAAAAGCAGATATAAAAAGCCGAGACAGAAAGCACCCAACAGACAGACCGACGGTGACAGGCGAGAGTAATTAATATCTCCCTTGACCAAGTCAAGTGGCTACTATACTCGTCCCTTCACCTCTCCTTCCTTCTTCCCTGTCTCAAAACTGCTTACTGGCCTAAGGAGCGACTACATCAAAGACATTCCTCATTTACACGCTCCCCACATTCCTAAGCCTTAAATCTCTTTCAGCTTATTATTTGTCATGAACATTTTAACCTCTGTTGAACCTATATTGAAGTTATTACTTTAATTGTAAAAACATTAATTGATATGTGTTTATATAAAAATGTTATTTTCAACTCAATTTGCTTTTCTTGATTTTATAATCATTTATGACTTATAGTGGGCTATCTACCACAAGGCCAAATTCCGTTAACCTGCAACAGTATACAACTACCCTTCTCTAGAACGGAGTCCCACTACAACCAGAAAAATAACAGATAAGCAACCCACTATAAGAACAACAATACATAGACCCAAACACTAATGGCTGACGAAGCACCGTGAATTTCTCAAATCTGCAATGACCTTATATCAAAACGTATCTCTTTACATGTCACTTTGTCGGTGTGACTATCTGTTACATTGTACGCAGTTTACCGCTGATAAAAAAAGAACGACATCCGGTCAAATACAATTTATGCGGTTACTTCCGCTTCCGGACAAATGCAACACAAAGTATATTGGGTTGTCAGTTGAATTCATTTGGGTTTTCCAGTGTTATTTGAATTATCACGCACAATGTTTCCACTGTAGTATTTTATGGATATTTATAGCCCTCTTTTTCCTCTTCAACGTTTGTTTGTCGGTTTATACCATTGACTGATGTGTTAATTGTTGATGAATAATATGATTAAAATGAATTGACAAAACGAAAGAATGGCGTATATCTGACAAACTAATATATTACATGAATAGTTTAGAATCGAAAAACTATCAAATATGCCGGGTCTTCGTAGTACTGCAGCAATTACAAGCTTAGAGTGAGATAATCGGACGAAGCCCAACCATTTTCAGACTGATTTTAAATTCAGATTTTTCGTTCTAGACTGGTTATCATCTTAAGGCATGAGAGCCTAGTCAAGTTTTCTACTTAACCTATAATAGTGAGAAAACTGATGATTCCATTCTTTTTTTCAAGTGTAAAGGCCGAAATTCGAACTCGGTTCGAGGATTTATCATTCCGAGGTGCGAACCGCACAGCATAACAAATGAAAGTGTATAAAAATGAAACTCTAGTTCCACTAAACAAAAATGATGTTTTTTAGAACTTGTTTAAAATTAACGATTTTTCGAAGATTACTTGTTTAAAATTGTTTATTTGTTAATTTGATTTATGATAGCTCTAAGGCACAGACGTCTTTCTTTCTGACTAGTTTGTATTTGATTCATACAAAGATATCATATACTCTCTGTTCAATAAAATAACGGAATTTTTCAGAGAATTTATCACTGATATATGTGAACACAAGTAAAGAAATTTAAATAACTGGGAAACGTTCTGACAGAGGGTCGCAAGGGAGATCCAAAGAAGCATTGGCATGGCCAAGGACGCATTTCAAAAGGTAACCAGAATACTGAAAGATAGGGAAATCTCATTGGAAACAAAAAAAAGAGTGCTGGATTGCTATGTAATATCTGTCCTTTATGGCAGTGAATGTTGGACGATCTCATCACGAATGAAAGAGGGGGGTTTAAGCAGCAGAAATATAATTTCACTGAAGGATGCTGAGGATAACATGGACTGAGCACGTGACCAACGACGGGGTGCTGGAGAGAATGCCAACTAGAAGGAAACTCGTAATTAACATCAGGAAGAGACAGAAGGTCTTTGGGGTTATGTAATGAGGAAGTGCCTGGAGAATTTAATACTCACAGGACGGATAGAAGGAAAGACAGACGGGAATCAGTACAAGATCTACTTGATAGGCCTGAGCAAATGGATGGCGGAGCGGGGTTTAGGAGAGATACCAATTTGAAAAATATTGGGAGCGATAAGAGACAGATCCAAGTGGAAGTCCATGATCGCCTACGTCCTGAAGGGACAAGGTACATGAGGAAGAAGAATGTGAACACTCAGTTAGTCAGTCAGATGTACGTTGTGGTGCAGTGGATATTGGCTCGGAATTCAAATTCCAGCTGAATTCATTGCATTCGCTTACGCGCAAATACCATTAGAAAAGATATTAATCCGCCGATTTTCCTCCAGTTATGGGTTAAATAGCAGGACAGATTGGGTTTTGTAACCTCGGTTGGCAACCAATCTACTGCAGAAAATAATGGCAACCTACTGCGGGAAAATCTTCTGCCCAGTTCGTCTTTCGAGACATGATAGCCTGGGCGTGTATCACGTATGGCACTCAATTGAGTAAATGAAAGCTAGAACTAGATAAATAACTATAATGCTTAAAGGATTGCCATTGCAGCAAGGCAAAAGACAGTATCCCTCTATCAATCAGACTGTGTTGACAAGCCATTTATTTAAACAAATTTTTCGCCGGGAATATCTGTTACGGCTTCAAATAAAAATATATCATTGTTGTTTCGTTGTTATTCGCAATTTTTAAATCATTTTACACCACGCAAGTCTGTTTCATGCCTGAACGGAATCTTCAGGCCAGACTATCTCATTTAATCCCAAGCAAGGCAGGACCGCCACTGGTTCGCAAGGGATTACAGTGAGAGAAAACAGGGTTCAGGGGGTGTCGAAAAAAGGATTCAAAATGGAAGAAATTCAAGGAGATTGTAGCTATCAGAGAAGTAAGTAAACGGAAGAGATTTCCACAAAGTGCGAGAAAAGAAACTGTAAGAGTAGAAGAGGGTGTTACATTTAACTAATTCAATAAAATATGAGACCGAGATGCCAAACTAGTATCACGCGTTATTCGTGTGGTCGAGGTGCGTGACATACATGATGGGGTTGAGAAAATGGATGGTAGGACAAAGTTTGGGAGAAATAACAGCAAGACAAAACTTATTAAGAGTTACAATTGTCAGGAAGATGTGGAAGATTATTATCTCCTATGTCCTGGAGAGATACAACATATAAATGAAGCATACAATCGCTCAGGTAATGTATGATTGTACGAGTTCTATTAACATTGAGCAGGCAATGCGCTCTCTCCAGTCATGATAATCAATTAAACTATCAATGAGGTTTCTTGCTTTGAACGTCTGTTGGTACAACTTCACACCAGACCTCGTGCAACTCATATACGATCCTTCGCTAAAGATGCAGGAAAAATGGTCAGTTTCAGGCACCGATCCTGATTTCTTCTGACATGCTTTATCTTTACGAGTCCGATTAGACGGAAAAAGGAACATTATGTCTGAACTGGAGTTGCCTTGATGATGTTCAAAATCGTTGTTTAGCGACCTTTCGGCTCTTTTTCCAAAGATGAAATGTCAAAAATCTGTTGTTATTTTATCTTTTCATGGCAAATGTTCCGACGCGTTACATACTTTAGTTTCACTACTTCAGATCTTTTGGTCCTGGGTATAACGGGAAACTGCATCCGGCAGCAAAGCCTCTGATTGGGAGGTTGTGAGGAGCATGGAACCACTTCTTAATTGCTGTTGTTCTTAGGTCCACCCTGACCTGAAGTGGTATCACCTGTTAGGGTCCCAGCTATGGACAAATAGTTAACCCTCAAACTGGAGTCAAAACACCATGAAAGTATAAAAAAATACACTTTTATAGAAATATATACATAAAAATAGACTTTTATAGAAAAATATACACTTTTGAAGAAAAAAATATTACTATAACACATCTTTTGAAGGAAAAAAATTATTCTCAGCAAAAACATTTTTGAATACAAAACTAGAAGACATTTTCCATTTTCGAAACTACGAAAGAATAAAAACAATTTTTTTATTAAAATCTGACTAAATCAACCTACTCACTATAACCGAACATTAAAAAAAACCCTTAAAACCTAACTTTTTGGCATTAAATAACACACAGAGGTTGATATACCGTTAAACAAAACTCAAACTTCAGACCTTTCAGCTAAAACCTGTCATGCCTCTTAGACATGTTCGAATCGTCACCACTTTCTTTTGTATTTCATTGATAAAAATACAGTTTTAATCTCACAGCAGCTTCCCGAGAACTGCTACTTTGTGGGACAAACTCTCAAGAAGACGCTTCCCTGATTACTACAATCTTAACCTTTTCAAGTCACTGGTTTAATGTTATCTATCCTCCATATCCTCATAATATGCATTTACTGCCTTCTTTTACGTCCGTACAACAACCTCATTCAGTAACCATCTACTTTGAATGGCTATTGAGACTTGTATTGGGTGAACAATTACTATAAAAACATGGTGAACATAATCTTACGATACATTATTCCGTAAGGATCTAGACGAGTGGCCGTCCACGATGATTTTCATTCCACGATCTGATAAGGAAGACTAGAGCAGATCAAAAATGTGTCCACAGTCATCAAAACTCTTCAGCTTGTGGCGAAGATCAACATGCTAGACACTGATAGATAGATAGATAGATAGATAGATAGATAGATAGATAGATAGATAGATAAAAGAAAAACTATATTTTTCCCGCCTACGCGTCTCGTCCCATGACGGACTTTATCAAGGCAAAAAGTTTAAACAAATTTTATTTTAAATAAGGTATCTATAAAGATGTACGTTGTGGTGCAGTGGATATCGACTCGGAACGACAAATCGGGGTGCCGAGTTCCAATTCCAGTTGAATTCCACGCATTCACTCAAGCACAAATACTCTTAGGAAAGGTATTAATCCGTCTCTTCCCTCCAATTATGGGTTAAATAATAGGGCAGGTTGGGTTCTATAGCCTTGGTCGGCAACTAGTCTACTGCAGAAAGCAATGGCAACCTACTGTGGGATAATCTTCTGCCCAGTCAGTCATGTAACTTTCGGGACATGATCGCCCAAAGTGTGTATCACGTATGGCACTTAAGTGACTGAGCTATAAAGAAATATTGTTGGCTATTAAAAAGAAAACGTTCATAAATATTCATAACATTAACTGAAGATATAAAACATATAAAAAATCATCATAGCTCATGTCTGAAGAGATTTTTCTTTATGTCCAGTATAATGTTATTTTATGAGATGTTAAAAAAATGATGAAAATTAACCGTTTTCTTTTGGCTTTTTTATATTTCTACGTGCATCAAGAAAAAGACCTAAAGGTAAAAACCTACCAAGTAACGACCTATCAATCCTTATGGGATCATTTTAAGGTCATAACCAGTGATTTTGGGTAAGGCTTTTTTTTTCTTTTTCACGATTTTCTTTTTCACGATTCATTGGGATTTGTTTTTTAAGAGCAGGGTCCCCAAGTCCAACCCTTGTTATTTAACCCATAACTGGAGGGAATGGACGGATTAATACCTTTCCCAAGGGTACCAGTGCTTAAGTGAATGCAGGGTATTCAACTGGAATTCGAACTCGGCTCACCGATTTCTCTTTCCGAGCCGATATCCACTGCACCACAACGCACTTCCGTCACTATACGCTTACAGCACCTGGTATTCCCAAGCGGTCATCCATCTAAGTACTGACCAGGCTCAACGTTGCTTAACTTCGGTGATCGAGCGAGAACCGGTGTATTCAATGTGATAGGCCGGAAGCCCTACCTAGACAAAACAAAAAACGCGTTCACATCGTTTTAAGATCGCTTGAGCGTGAAACTTAGGATACGACTAGGGTAAGAACAGCGAATACAACCACGGATTATATAGAGATGACGGATTAATAATAGCACCTGACAACAAAAGAATGAATGACAAAATAAGGAAACAGCTTTTTAAATTATTCAAAGAACTAGGTTTTGATATTACAGTGGACACAAATAATAAAGTGGTACAATATTTAGATGTAGAACTTAATTTACAAACTGGAAATGTCTCGCCATACATGAAAACAAACACTAAGTTATCATACATAAATACAAAGTCCAATCATCCAAATAATATAATTAAACACATTTACAAAGGCACAGAACACAGACTATTTAATAATTCGTCAAACAAATCAATATTTAATGAAAAGAAAAATATATATGAGGATGCACTAAGAAATTCTGGCCATAAAAACATTTTACAATATAATTCTCAACCAAACAGACAAATCAAAAACGATAATAGAAAACGAAACATTATCTGGTTCAACCCACCATTATTTTAGAAGTAAAGACCAAAATAGGACAAAAGTTTTTTTAAACTAATAGATAAGCACTTTCCAAAAGAATCAGAATTAAACAAAATTTTCAACAGAAACACAATCCAACTAAGTTATAGTTGCACTAATAATTTAGATAGTTTCATAAAAAAAACAAAACGCCAGAAACTTAAATAGCATCGTACAAAACAAAACCACCAAAAAAGAATGCAACTGCAGAGACAAAAATAAATGTCCACTTCAAGGTCTCTGCAACACAAAAAATGAAATATTTATAAGGCAGAGGTACATGACCCAGATGGCCAAAACAAAATATATTTGGGCTCAACCAAAGACACCTTTAAGACCAAGTGGTTCAACCACAGATCTACATTTAAAATAGAAAAATAAAAAAAAAACAATACAAAATTGGCTAACCACGTCTGGAAATTGAAATCAAAATATGAAAATGATCCAAACATAACGTGGAGCATTGTAAAAACAGCCAAGCCTTACAACGGTGGACAAATATGTAGACTGTGCCAAGAAGAAAAATTAGGAATTATGACATACCCAAATAAAGACGAACTGTTAAATGAAAGAACAGAAATTATGACAAAATGCATCCACACTAAGAAATACATCTTAGGTTCATACAACCATGGATGAAAACGTCATAATTCGTTTGAATTTAAACAATGCGCGTTCATAAATTCTCTGCCACGTCAACGTTCAAATAAAAAACCGTTACAAGAGCTTTCTTAAAAAGAAAAACGGTAAAAGGTAAAATCAGTTATTAAAATTGCCTGAAGACACCACTCATGGTAGAAACCTGGGTAGCGAAGTAACTCGTTTAGAAATGAAAAATATCCAAAGGTTCTACAATATAATTGTATAAAACACTTTTTAATACGAATGACTACTGGTCTAACCCTATTAGGACCAAAAACTAAGTATTAAACAATATATATATATATATATATATATATATATATATATAATCCTTTCTTCTCGCTTTCCATCGCTACATTCTGTAGGAGGTTTTGTAGTTTGCTTTCCTTGTCTGCTATCAGCACTGTCATTTGCATATCATATATTATTAAAATTGTGACATTCAATGATGGATCCTTACGGGGGTTTCTAGTTCTCTTAGAATGGCATCGCTGTATAGGTTGAATAGATCCGGTGAGAAGACACATCCTTTTTTTACAATTCTTCCTATTTTTGTATATCTGATAAACTCATTCCCTATCCGTATGCGGACGGTTTGCTGCCAGCATAGATTCTTCATTATTTTAATGTCTTTCCCGAATATGTAAACTTTGCTAAGAAGTCATAAGAGATCTTTGTGGCGTACATTGTCGAAGGCTTTTGCATTGTCGATAAAGCACAGGTACACGTCATTCTGCGTTCGTATTGGTCTTTCTGATAACATTTAATCATTTGGCACTGTTCTTGTCTTATCTGTGTCCTGATTCTGTTGCTCGCTGTATTCACCAGAATTCAGATGATCAATTTAGTTATGTGGCTCGTTAAGCTGATTGTTCGGTGAGTTCACATTCGTTTCTTATTAGGTAGTGCTATGAGGATGTGCATTGTGGTGCAGTTGATATCGGCTCGGAACGACAAATCGGGGAGCCGAGTTCGAATTCCAGTTGAATTCACCGCATTCACTTACACGCAAATACCCTTGGGAAAGGTATTAATCCGGTTCTTCCTTCCAGTTATGGGTCAAATAACAGGACAGATTGGGTTCTATAGCCTTGGCTGGCAACCAGCCTACCGCAGAAAGCAATGGCAACCTACTGCGGGATAATCTTCTGCCCAGTCAGTCATGTCTCATTCGAGACATGATCGCCCAAGCGTGTTTCACGTATGGCACTTAACTGACTGACTATGAAAATAAATTTGCTTAGATCTTCCTGCATATCGTCACTCTTGTAGATTTAATTTGTTATCACTGTAGTTTTATCGATGATGAAATAGTCTAAAACTGTCAGCATCTCTACAACTATTCCGTCTGACCCTGCCTTTTGGTTTCAGTTCAATTTGGCCAGTGCAGCTTCCACTCTGATTTTTAATATTTCTAGCCCATCGATATATATATATATATATATATATATATATATATATATAAGCATCGCTCACTCAGTAATGAATTAGAGCACTCTGCCTACTGGCGTATGATACATCATACGCTAAAAGTTTGCCTCCTTCTACCGAGCGCACATAGCTCAGAGGTAGAATCGCCGACTGACGTCAATTCAGTCGGGTTTCGATCCTGGGTTAAAAGCAATTGGATGTCTAACCGTACTGATGAGCTGTGATACAGCGAAACAGATCTGTCTGCGGATGACTATATATATATATATATATATATATATATATATATATATATATATATAAATGCAGATAAAATTTAGAGGGGAAATAGTCATTTTCAACATGTCAGTTTGAGACATGCATTGTCAACCCCATTTAAACAAAGAATGAAGAAAACTTCTAATGCTGGAGACTTGGTCTAGTAAAGGAAAGAGTTGGGGAATATTGGCTTTTATAGGGTTAAGCTAGGGGAATCTTAGTAGTAATTTCTTCTATGGTAGTGGGAGGTGTGTGGCTTGACCATTGGGTTGGTAGTAGTAGGTAGAGAGGAAGGTAACTGCTTTGCAAAATTTAAAAAAAACTTATTGTGTCTAAATGGGAGAATAAGATGAATATTTATTGTAATTTATATTGATTTCTATGACGACACATAGGAAAAATGATAAACCCGTAAAAACAGAGAGGATAATCACAAAAATTTCAACTAATTAATATAAAATATTAAAAAGATAAAAATAGAGAGCTTAATGAGACGGTTATAAATCCAGAATTTATTTCGGCAGTCGTAAAAATTACACACTGCTTTAACAAAGCTGCGTGTAATTTTGAAATTCTGGATTTATAACTTTTTCGTTATGTGTTGAGTTTTCTTCTATCTCTCTCTCTCTCTCTCTCTCTCTCTATATATATATATATATATATATATATATATATATATATATAATCACAAACTAAGCATACGCCAAAACAACCCGTATTCCTCCATAGCAGTACACTTCAATCAACCAGGACACACATTAGAAAACTGCAAATGTTTACTAATAGATTCTGATTTTAGTTCCACATACTCACGCAGAAAGAAAGAAAAATACTGAATTTTAAAATTAAATACATACAGGCTAGGGTTAAATAGGGACTTAGGTGTTTTGAATGTTTATAAATATTTCAATAGTTACACATCTTTTAGATACACTTAAAAAAATTTCTTTAAAACAACATTTATAAGTATTATTAAAGATAGATTTACGTTTACAAATGTTAAAAAAAATCTGTCGCATTCTGCGTCACGTGATGTAAACAATCTCTCGACGAACGCTCCTCGCGAAAACGCTTCTAATTTAAATTTTAAAATCATTTGTTTCTGATGAAAGGCCGAGGACGGTCTGAAATATCAAATATAATAATAGAAATAAATAAATACTGTCAAAAAAATACATTTTTAAACTTACAACTTTTTAGTAGTTTTTCTTATATATATATATATATATAGAGAGAGAGAGGGGGGAGAGTGTGTGAGACAAAAAGACAGAGAGAGAGAGAGAGAAACTTAGTTCAGTTTCATGCGTAAGTTTGGTCTCTTTACAATCTGTACCTCCAGGCGCGTTATAAAAGTGTCTCATGCCCACTTGAGAATCACTACATTAAATCATCTTTCGTTCCCGTACTTATGCATGAAATGAAATTCAGCAAAACTTCTGGATGCTACGTGATTGGCTGACGAGAAATTTGTAGAAAAATCCTTAATTAAGTCTGCTAAGTGAAAGGGCTCCTCACCGCCAAGTTATGATAAAACTAGCCAGCTTTATGATTACCACTTGTCCAATGCCTATTTGGCACCGCAAAAAAGTTTATCCAGATTGTTCAACTTTTCTTCGTTTGGCGAATAACAACATCATTCATAATTTTCTTAACGAGGAAGAAATCGCAGACAATTCTCTTTTTCTTGTGATACATTTTCTTCTCTCCAGAATTGTTTCTCTTCATTTCTTTTAAATTCCCACGTTTTCCAATGACGAGGTTATGAATAAAGAGGCAATTGAAAATGACATTCCATTCTATGATACAAGAAGCAAATGCCAAGCTGCCTCTGAGACAGACTAAAAGAGAACTTCTTTACTATGTGGGACAATTATCCGTTGCCCATTTTCTAATCGTCCCATTTCGGTTTTATTACTGGTCGCTTTCTTCTATTCACGAAAGATGTAGTCATCTTGAAACTGACAGACTACAATTAGTTATTGGGAAATTTTGCAATGAAATTTTCATTTACTTGGATATAGAGTTTTGCAGCCAGGGTTGAAATGACTGATTGATCCTGACATTTATTGAATATTTTTTAATATAATCTGGCAAAGCTAGTTATATAATCACATGAGACAGACACAGGTGAATCGAGGTGGGCAGGTAGAAGCGGGCTAATATAGTTCCGTGACATAAAAGTGAAAGAAATAATTGTCTACAGCAAATATTCCACATAAGAAGTGATGGACAACTCACAAAGCTAATGATAGTAAATCTTCAGTACCCAACCTCCTCTGTGTGGGGGGGGGGGGGTGAAAGAGACAGAGAAACAGACAGTGACAGAGAAAGATTTTCGCAAACGCTACAAGTTTTAAAGTTTAAAATTTAAACCCAAGAAATGATATATATAATCATTATCACTCGGCTAAATTTTATACACAATTTATTTGAACCCATTGTAATTTGAACGTAAATTAATCCTAGAAAGAGAATTGGTAATGTTATCTTACACGGAGAGTGATATTGTTTATTACATGACTTTCTATATAAACACGCGTGTGTGTGTGTGTGTGTGTGTGTGTGTGTGTGTGTGTGTGTGACACTGGGACAGAATGTTATTCAAACAAAAAAGAAATAAAAAAGAAAGAGGAAAAGCTTATTAAGTGGATGATAATTGTTGCAGTTCGCAGGAAAATGCATTGAAAAGTTCAGAAGAAAATTAAAAGTGCGTTGAAAAGCCATGTTTCAAAATGATAAAATGAAATACTGAAAATTCCTAAAGCGAATCAAACTCAAATTTAACTAGAATTCAGTAAGATTGAGCAAAGACAAGACTACCTAACTTCCTTACTTCCCGCCGATTAGAAAGAGACAATATATCTTCGTAGATGTCGGCCCTGGAAAATTGAGAAAAAGCATATACTCTCGATAAAAAAAAAAAAAAACCTGGGTGATCACCGAAATAATATTTAAGATTTTTTCTGAGCCAGGAAAAACATCTGGCTAGAATTGGCAATCCAGAAGAAAAATACATTATCAACCAAGATTGGGGACGGGTTCATTCATTTTAATTTCTGTGATATTCGTCAAATACATTATAGTCGACATTATTTCGGATTCCTTTGGATACAAGTGATAAAGAAAAAAGAATTACTAGCCCTGGGGTGACTTGGTCGATCAAGAAATCACCTTAAAAGATCAATCAGTGTGAGACGAATGAAGAAAGATAAATGACTTGAAATCTCCTTTTCACCTGAGTATTCTGAAAGTTTGTACTCGTCACAGGGGGGAGAGTGCACTGGTCCTTGGAGTCGGATGAAGATGGATACTGAATAAGTGGGAGAAGAAAAAGAGATTATCACCGCCTATATAGATCGATGGTGCGAGATGAAACATGAAAGGTGTTGAGGTTAAATTTAGAAAATTACTCGGGTAAACATATTTTGAAAATATGGAATTTTTAAAAAGTTTGATGCTAAAGGTGGAAGACACTGATCAACTCCCACCCCCGATGCCGGACGCAGGACTCCATATAATCTGGTGGTTTGGATAACTTAGAGAGTCCCCACATTACTGCAACTGGATTCCACAATGTTCGCCGAGACCTTCTGACCAAGACCTTGTACCAGCCCTGAAGACCAGAACTTAGAAGTTTAAATTACTGCTAACACAGGTCATAAACTCCAGAAGGGGATCTCAGTGATATTTGATTATAACAGTAATTGGGAAGGGTTAAAACCGCCTTTTTACTACAAATCATATATAAACAAAATCGTTGATACATTTTTAACCAGAGTTAATTCCAAAGAATTCATTTTGTGTAGCTCCACGCCGTCGACCTGTCCTTCGCTCCAGTTTACTTCACCAGCGAACTTCTCAATTTTTGAGATCAAAATCACAACGTGGCTGAGGAGTGAAGGGTCGTGAAGGAGACAAACGCAGGCTACATCGATTGGAATCGTGCTCTTCAAAACAATACCAGCGACACACCAGCAATGCGTTAAGGAGTGAAGAGTCAGCTAGATGGTTACTACGGTGGTCTGAAGGAACCTAAAGACCAAAGCCGCGAAGGCGGGGTTACACACACACACACACACACACACACACACACACACACATATATATATATATATATATATATATATATATTGTCCTCCGCACACAGATCTGTTTCGTTGTATCACAGCTCATCAGTACGGTTAGACTCCGATTGCTTTTTAACCCAGGATTGAAACCCGACTGAATTGGCGTCAGTCGGCGACTATATATATAAGTACGAAGAGCCGATTCATGTCGACTTCGAAATTTCGTGATGTCCTCACTCATTAGTGATGTTTTACGAATGAGAGCATCATAGGATCATGTCAGATTTAAACAATTGCAAACATTATGTTTGCTTATTTTTAATAAAATCCGTTCGTACTCATGAATAATCTTTCGTGTATTATAATAGAAAGATGTAAGAAATGCGCTGTAATTTTTGTAACTGATTTTAGTTTTATTTCTCAATGTTCCCAAGAACTTTCAATCTACTTCCGAGATTATCTTCAGGGGTGCAAGCTGCAGTAACAAAATATAACTGCAAAAAATTGCTAAAAATTACTGTAATTTTTTCTTTTTGCTTAAAAAAATCACAGTAAAAAAATTTACAGTACTTTTTAGCAAATCTTCCATGCCTAAATGAATTTGCTGCCAAAATACACAAATTTTATATATATATATATATATATGTGTATATATATAATTTGTGTATTTAATTAATACACCTCAAGCAAGTATATATATATGTGTGTATGTGTGTGTGTGTGTGTATGTGTGTGTGTGTATATATTTATATATACTTGCTTCAGGTGTATTAATTAATGCATATATGTGTGTGTGTGTGTGTGTGTGTGTGTGTGTGTGTCGACAGGATGTCTGTTTGTCAGTCAGTCAGTTAAGTGCCATACGTGATACACGCTTTCGCAATCATGTCTCGAATGAGACATGACTGACTGGGCAGAAGATTATCCCGCAGTAGGTTGTCATTGCTTTCTGCGGTAGGCTGGTTGCCAGCCAAGGCTATAGAACCCAATCTGTCCTGTTATTTAACCTATAACTGGAAGGAAGAGACGGATTAATACCTTTCCCAAGGGTATTTGCGTGTAAGTGAATGCAATGAATTCAGCTGGAATTCGAACTCAGCTCCCCGATTTCTCGTTCCGAGCCGATATCCAGTGCACCACAACGCACATCCTTGTCTGTTTGTAGGATGTAGAATACGAATAGATATAATCATTAAAAGCCATAATCCCAAAAAAAGAAATATCATAAAGAAATAATGAAAATCGATTAAAAATAAATAAATAAATAAATAAAAACACATCCTGTTTTTCGTACACTCATTTATATCCAATGTTGGATACAAATCAGTTGACTAAAATCAGGAAGTGTTTTTATTTATTTTAAAATTATTTTTAAATTTATTTTAAATATTTTTTATTATATTTATTAAAGCCGTTAATCTAATGGTCTTAACAAAGAAAGCGACAAAACCTTTCTGGTTTCTTGCCATCGGATCTGATAAAATCATTTAATCTATGGACTCTCTTGTCCTCATTAGATTTCAAAACATTTTCCTCACAGTTTTCTCTTTCAACCGAAAAAATATTCTAGACTGCTTTCATGGAAAAGTAATTCCAAAAATTGCACTCAGGATATTAAGGAGGTCAAACTATAAATTCTCCGGATATGTTCAAGAATACGTTAAATTCACTACAGAAGAGATCAGCAAGAATGGGAAAACATCTATCAACAAAGCAAGACAATTTGAGCTGGAAGTTTGATAAAATAACATAACCAAAGTCGGATCATCTCAGTCTAACTATTAATATCATAAAATATAATCAGATCGACAACGTACTTTACAAAATTGCTATGCAGAAATTGTAAATGTGAACACATAAAACTCCCAGACATAATATAAAACCTATTCATCACGCAACTATCAAAAACAGAGACTGAAGCTTTCAGCTTTTGGACTCAAATTCACCACTGGCATTAAAAAAGAAGGACACCATTGACACCATAGTTAGGAACCACAAAATGATAGACACAGACTTTGACAAAGGCTTTGTGCAGGGAATAATTATCACGACAATGGATTCAAAATCGAAATTACCAAACCACGGAAATATGGAAATATATTAATACACTTAAGAAATTACCGGAATACAAAATTATCACTATTACAATACCTGACAAAGAGGAAGGTTTCATCCAACACCAACACTTATAATGAAAAAATAGAACTCCTCCTCGGGGACCCAAATAGAGAAAATTCAAGAACCATATTATCAATGGGACGCAAAAATTAATAAATCCCCCAAAAAGTTACTAACGAAGAGAAATCGAGGGTGATATTGACAGAATATCACCCAACCGTACCCAAGATTTAATCTACCCAAGACACAAAAACTAAGTGACTTAATGCTCCAATATTATCAAAGATAAACAGTGCGCCTCAAAAAGTTAGCAAAAATCATAACAAAAATCTTAACTACTTTCCTCCGAACAATCAGCTCAGCACACATTAAAAATTTTGACCATCTCATCAATAGACAAAAAGCTTTAATATGACAAATAAAAACATGATCAGCTTAGATATGAAATCTCTATATACAAATATCAGTCAGTTAAATGCCAAACGTAATACACGCACGGGCGATCATGTCTAGAAAGAAACATTACTGACTGGTGAAAAGATTTTCCCGTAGTAGGTTGCCATGACTTTCTTCGGTAGACTGATTGCCAACCAAGGCTATATTAGCTAATCTGTCCTGCTATTTTACTCATAGCTGGAGGAAGAAGCAACTGATTAATACCTACCCAAAGGGTATTTGCGCGTAAGTGAATGCAACAAATTCAATTAGAATACGAACTCGGCTCTCCGATTTCTCGTTCTGAGCCGATATCCTCTGCACCACAAAGCACATACATATACAAATATACTCGTCACTAAATGCCTAAGAATTTTTACAAAAACATTGAAAAAAATGTCGAAAATTAACCTTTCACTACTAACGGACGAAATTATTAGAATTTGACGTCTCGTAATAAACCAATGTTATTTTCCTTGGAATCTCTGTCGAGAGAAATTTGGCATACCGATGGGCTCACTGCTTAGTGGAATACGGGCATATCTTATCCTAGAATTTTTATAATCCGGTTCCTTTCTATACATTCTCTCAAAAGACGCAACAAATTTCCTATACATTAACCGTGCCCTATTAATATATCCACATGATACATCGCTACCAGAACTTGTGGATAGATTAAACAGGATAGAACATACATTCAATTTCACCTACGCAACTGAAGCAAACCACACTTTACCATATCTTGACATCATGTTAATATGCCCACATAAGAACATACACGTTAAGGTCTATTGAAAATCCACAAATAATAACTATCTTATATACTTTTACTAGCATTATAACAATAAAAATAAAATTCAGAGTAATCATAGGCTTTTATTTAAGCGCTCTTCAAATTTGGAGACTCTAATTTCTTTCTGAAATAAAATACATTGAAATTTTTAATGACCACTTTTAAACATCTCCAATGACTGAATTATTTCGTGCACAATGCCAAACGCAAAGCCTGCATAATCCACAGACGAAAAACACAAAAAACACAAAAAATAAAAACAAATCTGAAAATCAAAAATAACCTGTCCATCCTTGACCTAAAATTCATCAACATCCTCTCTAAAACAATAAGAGACATAGCACCAAACGTGATAGCAACAACCAGAGCCGTCTTAACGAATGGACCCGATGGGCACTTGTCCAGTGGCCTCACGCTAATCCGTGAATGTTAAGTGACTTGTGTTACAGAAGCCCCTTTTAAGGAAATACTAAAAACAGAAATTACTACAAGCCACGAGTATTGAGAGTGGTTAAAATATATGCCATAATAAAATGATCCATTTTATTTTGAGTTGATTCTCGAATAAAAAAAAAAGGGAGAATGTCTCCTTTTGTCCTAGAAGACACTGGAAATGGCGAGGATGTTCATCAAAGAAACCGTCCACCTATATAAATGGAAGGGCTGGTTTGTCTCGCTAGTTTAATTCCCTTTAAGACAATTTCGCTAAAGACAATTGACGGAAAAGAACTTTAGAACTTAATTCTGTCTCCCGATGATCAGTTTTCAAACAATCCTTGGACACAAACTAGCTGGTAAAACTTTCATTTCTCTCTTTTAATATTTGTGGCGAAGACTACTGTTGACTTTCCGTTGAAAACAATATTATCTTTAATTTTTTATCTGGTTTGATTTATTTTTTTAATTTTCTCTAGACTCATACAATATTGTTCTCAATGTTTAATTGTAATATTCTTTTATTTTTACTTTTCTAAATAAATTGTTTTATTGTTATAAAACTCAGGCGTAGATAGTATTTATTTATTTATTCCCCCTTTTTTTTTCTTTTTTTTTTTTTTTCACCTTCTTGTAACAAAATCGGGACTCGTCCTAAGCTTTGATGTTCATTTCAAAGAAAAAACAACAATTTAGCTGTCATAACTAAAATAATGTTTGCATTCAATGTTCATTTCGCAATAATAACAAAGAAAGTAATTTATATTTCTCTCCAGATGTTTGTTTCTAAAACAGACTTTGTATTTGTTTTAGTTTTTAAATGCCGTTTTCTTTTGAAGAATTTCTTTTTTCATTCCAATTTGAGTTATTGCAAGCAGCTACATATTTAGATTTAAATTCTAATGTAAATATGAAAAAGCAGAAGTAACATTAGACCTGTTGTAGTATAGCATGAATATGAACCCAGGTATAGGACGAATATGAACCCAGGTATAGGACGAATATGAACCCAGGTATAGGACGAGGCATAGATTATTAGTGATTGAACCTGAGATTCAAACACAACACTGAAAACTTATACAGTAAACATGTAGTGACTAAGTGGTTAGTTAAGATTATGAATTTATGATGCAATATTAATTACCAGGTATTGATAGTTTGTGAATATATGAACGGATAAGCTTTTTAATTGAGCAAGTTGAGAAAAGTGTTAAATGTAATCTTGTAGACTTATACATAGATGAGGCAAGATCAGTGCCAGACACCTAGCTATGCCACTAAGCTAGATCTTGGTCTTGTCCGTCAGTTTTGGGAATCAACTCACAGTAGAGAGTTTGTATTAAGAATAAACACTGTTCGTGCAATTAAAGGAAGAACACGTTCATTATGGAAGCAGAATGCTTCCATAATGCAAGTCTTCCATATGCAAGTCTTCCATATGCAAGTCTTGTTACAAGCGCACTTATAATATAAATCTCTATCCTGGTGTGGGACTAGATACTAAATATTTCAGACTCTTCAGAGATATATTTCCAGGTGAATAACCCTTTCAACAGAAATGAAACGTAATGTTTTGAGTGGAGCGCAGAAGAAAAGATTTGCAGAGGAGAATGAAAAAATAGGAAAACTTCCGAAATTAATATCGTGGCTCAACACAGGTGCAACGACAACCATTAATACCATTCCTTTAGATGTAGCATTCACATATATATCCATTCCTGCTACCAATCATCCAGTTTCAGCAGATACACCATCATTGCTTTTTGCTTTGATACAAGTGACATTTTATAAAAGGGAAAACCAAAATCTGTAACAGTAGAATTTTGCAATCCAAGAGACAGATACGGGGCTATGAAACTTTAATGATACTAACACAGTAGATTACTGGATTCATAGTGATTCCTCATCATGACAGAATCATGAAAGCAACCTTTCAAACTTACGCAGGGTTTATTAAACAGCTGAAGTAGAAAAACTTATAAATGGAACTTTGTGCGTGTGTCTGTGTGTGTGTCCGTTACCTATAGACTCCGAAACGGCTGAACTGGTTTTTTTGAAAATTTACACAGTTGTACTATAAGCGTCTGTGAGTGTTCTTAGGTAGGTTTTGTGTCGAGGTACCCTCGATAAATATCGAAAATCGATAATCGAAAAAATCAGGTTATAGAAGGAGTGGTCCGATTTTAATCAAATTTGATACAATCATAGACAAAGCCATAAGAAATGATATTCAGAAGTTTCAAGGTTGCAGTTCTTACAATAGTGCAGAAAATCGATAATATATATATATATATATATATATATATATATATATAAAGCAAGATGTTTGTGTGTGTGTGTGTCTGTTTATCTGCCTGTATGTCTGAATTTTTTCAGCCCTTTTATTTTAGTTTTTGCTTCGGGTTTGGTTCTAAGTAGGTATAATTGTAGTTCTTAGTCTCAGTCATGATACCATTTACTCAGAGGACTTATTTAACCTTCAAAATTCAGTTTACGACGAAAAAACTTATTTGATATCGATACCAGGAAATCAAAATTTGACATTCATTTTTCTTTTAGTCTACGGTTTCGCTTTAACTGGAAACAACTATTGCTTTTTAGTCTTTCGTGCTAACGTCCAAAGAGTCTGGGCTCCAGGACCATGGATTAGTCTTAAAGCTTTCATTACACCCGAGCAACGCCGGGCTATACTGCTAGTCAAACAATATATTCAAGCGTGAAATTGCGAATGTGTAAAATGTGAATAGATACGCTATTCATCATCTCAAGGTTGTTTGTACTGCTTTGCATGTCGTCTATTTCCCGATAAAAATCTTCCTTTGCTACATCGGATTTGAATGACTAGAAGCACGGCAATGTAAATGCAGAACATGAAAATGAAGAACATTGAAAGTGCATGACAGCATATTAGATAAGGCATGAAGAAACCGGAAGACCTAAGCAGATCTATTTTCATAGCACTGTCTAAAAAACCAGGTGCAAACGAATGTGAACTCTACTGAACAATCAGCTTAATGAGTCATATAGCAAAACTCATTATCTTAATTCTGATGAATAGAGTATGCAGCAGAATCAGGTCAAAGATAGGACAAGAACGGTGCAGGTCTGTCAAAGACACCGGAGCAACGAACATGATATTTACATTCAGAATCTTATCAAAAGCCAAACAAATGCAGAAGAACGTATATCTGTTTTTATAGACTACACAAAGGAATTCTACAAAATACGCCACGAAGATCTGTTAGAGCTGCTCAGCAACTTTGACATATTTGGCAAAAACACTAGAATAATCTAGAATCTATGCTGGCAGTAAACCACCTGCTTATAGACAGGAAATGAATTCTGTAGATATACAAAAATTAGAAAGGGATGTAAAACAAGGAAGTGTCTTATTCAACCTATACAGCGAGAAGAGAACTAGAATTCCTGCTAGGATTCATCATTAGCGGGCATAGTCTTAACAATATAAAATATACAAATGGCACAGTGTTCATAGCAGACACGAAAAGCTCCTACATAATGATTGTCATTAAAGGCTAATAATATATTGACGTGAAATAGACATCTGTGAAGCGTAGTCTCTGCTTTCTTTCTCTCTGACGCCGACTGGCTTGTTGTGATTCATTCTTTAAATAGCAACAGACGTGGCTCAAGTGCACCGGCGGAAGAATCACGTCTTGTACAGAAATATTTTTTAGAAATAAATTATCCAATCAGATTGCAAGTTTATAGGAAAATAAAGACAGCTAGTTGGAGCATCTTTCTACCATAAATTCACGAAATTTGATTAATGAAAATAAAGCGATAAGTAAATTATCTTATGATGGCTAAGTAGTAATTTTTTCATCTAATGGGTGTTACGAGTTTGCAAATAGTGAAGAAGTTATTTTTATTTCGTATCTAACTCAATTCTTTTTGTCCGTTGGATTTCTTCTGGGTATCATTATTTTCCTAACTAAAGGTTACACCCTGAATTACACGCAAACAATGACACATGGGCATACAGCCTGAAAGTAACAAGTGATGTAACTATCTGCCACTCCCATTAAACCTAAATGTCGTAGTTATCAGATTTGGGAAAAGGTAGACATGAGGTCAAATTATGCGAGACTGAATATTACCATTAATTAATACTGGATCATTTAGTTAGAGTTGCTTAGAAAGCAATTTATAACACTATAAATAATACTGAATTGTACAGAACGATGAAGAAATATGTCCTGGAGTGGCAACGTATTTCTACTCAAACGAACCAATGAAAAAAGACGCCGAACTTTGTGCTCAATATTCGGGGAGAGAGAAAAAGAGGGAGAATGGAAGTTGCTGCTCTTTTTATACTCTCACGTAAAAAAAATTCTCATTGGTTCCGCGGTAGCCTATGTAATGTCGATTTTGGCCTATGTAAATAAGGAAAACAGTGACAAGCAAATTTTAATTTCGTTAAATTTAACAGAACTATAAAAGAATACTAACAGATCTCTTAATTTTAGGTACCTCCACTTTTCAGCATGAATTTTCGATAACTAATTTTAAAATGAAATTTTTAAAATGAAAAAACATTCTTGAAGATTTCATTTTAGATTTAATTAAAAGCATAATGATTAAATTTATTATTTCCATTAAGTAAAAATTTCTGGTGCATTTCAGATAGAAATTATATAGATTTGAAAGTCACATTTAATTTCGATTTCTTAAATTTTCTTAAAAACGGCCTGAAGTGAGACTAGAGAGAAGGAGAAAAGCACAAGACGAACAGGAGGCAGATATAGCTTAAGGAAGCTTTATTCCACAAACAAACGTTCACATAGACAGAGATAGTATCGTTCGTCCATCTTGTAAAGGTCCCTCTGTGGAATCCCAGGTAAAGGAGCGCAACTCCGTGACGTCCAGCAGAAAGACAGCGTGGGAGAGTTACACCATTATCACCACACGGCCATTTTCTTAATGTTAAAAAATTTGTAAACAAACAAAAATTCATCGATTTTTAAAATATTTCAAAAGATTTGACACTTTATTTTAGTAAAATTAGAAAATTGAAACTTAAATTAAGCTGATTTAAAAACAAAATTACTTACTTATAGCATAAAAAAGTAATATACAACAAATTATTAAAAATTAGTCGTGTTCATCTGATCGAAGGTTTGACAGATTCTTAACTGATTAGGCGATGACAAGTTGTACGCATGCCCAAAAACGACAATTTTCATAAATCTAAGTGGAGGGACAAAACTCTTAAATTATGTAACCTTTTCATAATAATGGCAATTTCAGTCTACCATACATAAAAATAAGGTAAAAATATAATAAATTAAAAATTATTTTAAAAATAGGGAGGCGTAACTAAGTTTATTAATCTTTGCAATTTTGGACTCGTAAATTTCATTTCCACTTAATTACTCTATCACATCCAATACAAAATTTTACACGATTTTAAACTATTGTAAATTATTATAATTAAAATGTAAAAAAAAAAAACAAAAAAAAAAACAACAACAAACAATGAAAAAAATTCTTGTAAAAATTCATTATTCATCAGAAAAAATTTATTCAGACAATAATGTCCTTAATATTACTTATTTACAAAAGCAATTAAAAGCTTTTCTAATTAAGTAATGTCATAGTTTTAATAGATTCTTTATTTTTCAATTCAGAGCAGATTTTCAGTTAAATGGTACAAATTTGAAAAAAAAAATTGTAAGCGATTTACAATCTCCAATGACTCCCACTTTAAAAAAAAAAATAATAATTTCATGAAATAAGAAGGTTCTGTGCAAAATTTAATGAAACTAAATAAGTGGGGGGGGGGGTAACACATTAAAAAAAAAAATTCCAAGATTTTGTAAAAAAAGAAAAAGCATTTCAAAATTAATTTCATTCATTTATGAATAAGTTCTGAAAATTTCATTAAAATCGGACAATTATTTGATTTGTACAAATATTTTCAAATTAATGTGTTTTCAACAGAAAAAAAGCGCAAAAAATCAATGTTAAACTTTGTAGAAGGCGATGATTAAACAAAAACATTCTAACCAAAATTTCGAACGTGTTAGAAAGGATTAAAAAAATTAAATAAAAAAACAATTAAAAAATACTTTGATCTTTACTCTTAATAAAAACATCAACATTTTGATGATAAAAATAAAAAAAATGTATTTTCGTTAAGTTTGTGGCCTTACGCTATGCTGTTTTTCCAGCGAATTAGTGGAGGTACCTACTTAATTTTATTTCTGATACATGTCTATAATGGGTTGCTTTTCCAAAACATATCTTAATTGCTTCCTGATTCATTTAGATTTTTTTTTTAAATTAAGATATTAATCCAGATTATCTATATCTTTTTTATAGCTACGCTCTACTAAGAAGGAAAACTCCTGCATTTAAATCACGCAGTAAATAAGAATTACCTCCCTTTACATTAGAAAATCTATCTATACTTGCGTATATGTATTTACGGATAAAAAATAAAAAAAATGAAGATTTGGAAACCTTTCTCATTTAAAAGGAGGATTTACGACATATTCTGATGTAAAGTGAAGAAGCGATATGGTGTCGTATCCGAATGTAAATATCTGTCAGTGTTGTGTCGCCGACAGGAGAACATGAAGATTGAATTAATGAATTTTGATAAGGGATCATTCTTAAGTACGGCCCAACAATGATCCCTTATCAGCGCTCTCCTACATATTTCAATTTGCTGATACATTGTAAATATAAAGTAATTAAATTAATGAAAAATTCAGGCGCTTGTCACTTCATCAACCTACATCAAGTCAGCTGCTAAAATGAACATCTTTCGTTGATATGAGGAACGAAGACGAAAAAGCAGTATTTTGGTGTTTAACTGAGTCTGAAGACTGCGGATTCTTCCAGTTTAATAATTTGAAAGCTAAATGATTAAATTTATTATTTCCACTAAACAAAATACTCTGGTATATTTCAAACAGAAATTATACTAATCTAAAATTTTGAATTTTTTATTTTTTTTATTTTGATTTTTCAACATTTCGGCCATTTGTGAGCGATCGACCCATTTGTAAACAAAAGTTAATTCTCAATTTTAAAAATCTTTCAAAAATAAAAGATACCCCTGTGAGATTATTTTTGGAAAATTAGCAGATTAAAGTTAAATTAATCTTATTTACACAAGTACTACTTTATAGTGGGTTATCTGTTACAGTGAAGTGTATTTGTGTGTTGAAACATTAATTGAATTTGGCCTTGATAGTAAATAGCCCACTATCAGTGGGGTATAAAACAAGAAAATCAAATTCTGTATAGAACAGCATTTATTTTATATATAAAGTTTTTTTTACAAATAGAAGTAATGTCTTTTGGTTGGTACAAAGGTCGTTAAAAATGTTCATAGTAGCAATTGCCGAAAAGAGTTTGTGCACATGTATGTGTGCGCTATTGTTTGTTAGGAGTGTCTTTGAAGTCTCCACTCAGTCCTTCAGGTAAGTGGCTCAGTGAACAGTGAAGAAGATGAGAGAGAAAGTAGAGATAATATAATACAATTGCTTGATGTATGTCAAGGGATGTGTTAATTATGCTTGTATTTTCTCTGTCGATTGTTTTCTTGTCGTCCTTTTATTTCATCTTCGGGGCTGCAAACAAGTCATTTGGGAATTCACACCTGGATTTAATTCGGGGCTTCCCATTGGACGATAAACAAAATTCACGTCAGCTCGTGAAAAGGGTCCATAAAAGGAATTTGATATTTATTTTTGGTTTTCCACCAGAACATCTGCATGGAGTCCAGATGTGCAAAGTTTTGGTCATTTGCTATCTGGACCTCTGGGAGAACACACCCTGTCCCTCACTTACTCAGTATCACCACAACTTTTTTATAGCATAAAATTTAGAATTAAAGCTATTTCTTAAACATTGTGTGGATCTTTTACCTTGCACCGTATTTGACATGTGATGATATCTTATCTCTCATCTGTCTAGCTAAGTGTATGATGACCGGAGTTGACAAAAGTGTTCAATTTTTTTTTCCTATATTGGGAAGAAACCATGAAACACATGATCTTTTAATGTACACACATTAACTACCATACAGAAAGAGAACTTCAAATACACAAAAAGAAAAAAAAATTAAAAATTATTTTAAAAATAGGATGGCTCAGTAATTTGTATTAAACTTTTCAATTTTCGATTAGTAAATATAGTCTATAAGTCCTTGAAATATTTTTTTTAAAAGATTTTTGAAAATTTATACCTTATAATTAAAAAAATGAAAAGCTTATCTAATTAAATAGTGTCATAGTTTTATTGCAAATTTTATTTTGCTATTGAGAGTAGATTTTTGGCAAGAGGGACCTAATGGTTAAAAAAAAAAAAAAAAAGAAGAGATTTATATTCGCCTAGGAGTCCTGCATTTAATTATTAAAACTAATTTTACCTATGAAATTTAATTTCTTTAAATTTCATGACTTTACGTGGGGTGGGGGAACAGATGTAAAAGTAAAAATTTATCAAGATTTATTTAAATAATGATGTCAAAAATAATTTCATTCGTTTGTGAATAAGTCTTGAAAGTTTCATTAAAATCTAACAATTTGATTTTTGCAATAATTTTCAAATTTATGTTTGTCACCAGAAAAAAAACTGAGTTACGTAACATTACATTTACCATTGTAAACTCTCGTTACGATTTGGCTACCCGCTAAAGAAAATAAAAACAAGATTTTACCAAAATTTCAAACTTGTTAGAAAGAATGAAAAAAAAATTTAAATGTTTTTAGTCATCGTCTTGTTTGTGCGTGGTAGCAATTCACATTTGTGAGAGAATTTTTTCTCCACTTTAAGGGGTAATAAAATAATTTAGGATAGGTCACATATTGGCTGGAGGAAACTTTTTTTTTATTTTATTTTTAGTTATATATACATAGACAGACACATACATACATACATATATGTGTCATGTAGGATTTTGTATAAATATTGAGGATATAGGGCTGTACAGAGATGACGGTCTTATGGTGGTAAAAATCCCACCTATGTTAAAGTTAATAGAATAAGAAAATTAATAAATCGGGAACTGAAAAGTCTTACCCTTAAGGTAACTATAAAAACTAATCTAAAAAAAGTAGATTTCCTAGATGTAACACTTGATTTAGTCAATGACACTTACTCTCCATACTTAAAAACTAACATTAATCATATATACATTCACCCTAAATCTAACCATCCTTGATCAATCATATTAGCCTTCTCTATTGAAAACAGAATTAGTGACAATTCTAATTAAAACAACATGACAATAACAACAATAGAAAGAGAAATATCATTTGGTATTACCCTCCATTTAACTAAATAAGTACTAAGTTAGGGCACAAATTCCTAAAATTAATTGAAAAACACTTCCCTAAAAAACAACAACCCTCTTAGCAAAATTTTTAACAGAAATACTCTGGAATTAAGCTATAGCTGTATTGAAGATCTGTCACGTATCCACACCCCACTAGACTGGCCATTGGTCCGGTATGATCCAGTATTACAGGTTAGACACAAGTCTCCAGTTTCCATTGTCAATTCGATGCTCTAACCACATTGTGATTTTTTGTTGTTTTTTTTTTAAATCCTGGACAGCAAGCATCAAATCGTAGAAGCTCCCTGTTGGTTCACCTGCATGTTCGTCGGGTGAGAATCAGGTTAAAAGAAAAATAAATATAACCAAGTCAATGAGGTTTTGAAAAGACAAAAACCAAGTTTTTTTTTGTTTCTTATATATATATATATATATATATATATATATATATATAAAAAAGACATGGGCAAAAAAAAAAAAAAAATAATTCTTGTTGCACAAATTGAAAGTCTCTCGTATATGAACAATAACTAAATAAAACACATACTTCAAATAATTTCGGTAAAAGAGAGATGCAGCGTTTGCTTAATCCGTTTTGGTCTGCTCTTAGCACAATTATTACAACTTGACGTTCCCGTTCTCTGTAGTAGTATCAGTAGTAATAGTACTAGTGGTGGTAGGAGTAGCGGTATTTTGCTTCTTTGTTGTCAGTATCAGCAACAGACAGAGTGGTCGCATCCTTCCAATCTCAACTCAGTTCGACTGCATTTGAAGAGTCAAACCTCAACACTTCTTTCTTCTCATCAACCAGTTTCTCGGTGCTCCTCTGTGCTTGCGCCAAAACGCACTCAAATAGAGGCTGGTGGTCTTAAAATACTACCTGATTATTGACTTCTCCCCCTAGTTTGACCACCTTAAACCCCTCTATGACCTACTTCTAAAGAATAACTTCAACTCTCCAAGTTGAAACAATTTACTTTTTCACCAATTGGTTTTCAAGGTTCACACCAAAATGCTATTGTTTTGTCACCCTGCTATTAATTATTCTGACGCTCTTTCTGTAATCTAAAGATCTTGTTTTAAAAAAAAAAAATCCTAGATAAAAGCATCCTTAATTTTAACCTAGATTCTTAGTGTTAAAATTCATATCTTTTTAAAAGTTCCAAATTATTCCTATTATTAGAAATCTGATATCCTTTGTATACTTGCAAAAAGATTGTATTTCTAAATTACCTTCTGTACGTTAACATTTCAAAGTCTTTACAGCATAACAATACCTTGTTTATTCCAAGAGTCTCACTTTCACTTCCTTTATTATTATTATTTCAGTGATGACATCACCCCTGCCACAGATCAAAAATGTAATAGAATTTTGAAGATATAACCTAAACAATCAACATCCTAAAAACGATCACAATAACTGTAATTATCAAAAACATTGGGAGTCCAATTAGCAATCAATATCTGACTATAGTCTACCTATGGTCAATTTCCACAATAGTAAATCCCATGGTAATAAAATATATCAGTTGTACCAAGAACACTTAAAACTCATCAATATTTTACACCTTTTAATAAAACTTACTGCAATAAGTTTATTGGCAATTAAAAGATGCCAATAAAACTCCTACCTTAAAATAGGGGGTTTAAAAAAAAAAAAAAAAATTGTACATAAGCCATGTTTTCTGTTTACCAGAAAATTACAAATTGTCAAATTCCTATAACTAAGCTTACTCAATAAACAAGCTTACTTCCATTCGTCGGATAAATAACCCACTAAGTCAACTACATATGTTTGATGAGCAGTGTTTAAAAAAAAAAAAATTCCCATCTTTGTCTTTTGTTCACTACTTTCAGTTGAATAACTTAAAGAAAATCCTGCAACCTTTTCACAATGACATGTGATAACTTCAGACTTGCTAAATGCTACATATGTATCATTCAATTTATTTGAACCCTGGCATGGAAAAAGTCTATCCCCTTTTACTCTTACAAATTTCTCCTATACATCATAACCTGGTTTTCTATTAGTTCACTGCGACAACCCCTCCGAAAATCCCCTCCACAACCTTAATCGCATGGATTTGGTAAATTGTAGTTTTTAAGCTTCTATATACAATGACTTAACAGAAAAAAAAAAATATTTCCCTGCCTGATGAGATGCTAATAAGATAGTTAATGAAACAACAGCTCTTGTGTTACAGCAAACTGTTTTCATTATAAACTTAGAGCATTATATATGGTAATATTTTATTATAAGTATTGAGCACTTAAAATAAATCACTACAGTGGACTGCCAACCCACTAGTTTGTGCTATTTCTAAGATATATATATATATATATATATAGATATCTCTTCACTGACAATTACTGCAAAAACTAATATAAGGTACTGTTAAAGAGCAAAACTGTAGCAAGAGCTTTAATAACAGGTAGTAAAAAGAATGAACTGAGTTGATGCCACCTCGCTAATGTGTCTCCAGCATGACAAGAGGGAAATTTTATATATATATATATATATATATATATATACACACACACACACAAAATAATTACACATCTTTTTTATAGTTGAGAGGATGGATATGTGTGTGTGTGTGTGTGTGTGTGTGTGACAGAAAAACTTTGAGGGTAAATTGAAAGCACTAAGTATTATTAAAAAAAAAAAGTAACTGAAAATATTACAAATCTTCATAAGAATGAAACTGCTGAAATATTGAAAGCTAATAGACATAAAAGTGACAAAAAAGTAAGTCCTGAATTCTTTTTATAATCTATTTTTAATGAATTAACTTAAATCTTTCTAAAATTTACATTTTGAAGATGTTAGATTATAAAATATAAAAGCTAAAATCAACTGACAGTTCCTTCCTAATACCATCTCCATAATATTAAGATCACAAATCTACCCATGGAATAAAAGTAAATAAAAAGTAAATTCTTATTTTTAGTTTGCTAAAATCTCAGTGCAGCAATAATTAAAGTTAAGTTACTGCTATTAGTACTGCTATTAGTACTAGCTATCAATATCAAATGATTGGCTTTTCTTTTTCTTTAAAATGGCTTGTCAACACTGAGTTTTTTTTAAAGATGAAACATTTTCGTAAGTGAATATTACATTAAAACCTTTCTTTGAGATTAATTATTTTTTCCAGATATTTGCATGTAAGTGAATGTAATGAATATGACTGGAATCAACTCTGCAATTAACAATTGAAAATTTATAAGAGTAGAATTTCTTTTTTTTAGTGGGGGAGAAGAAAACTCAAAACATCCCTCCTACATTTCAATACTTACCACTTTACAAAGTTACAATTTTAGCACCTTCCCTAACATTTTCCTTAAAATGTCAAATTTATAAAATTTGAAAATATTTTTTTCCACCTCAATTATTCATATGAATAATTTCTCAGATATTCAAAATGAATGAAAAAAACTATAAATCAAGTGATTTAAATGTGCACATTCATTACGATATAAAAAAATAAGTCAGAATGTGCCCAGTCATTTCCCAGTGTTGTGTGATAGTAATGGCTTTTATATATCTCCACCCCTGATGAAAAAAACAGTGGAATAGCAAATTTATTTTGCAAGAAAGTGTAATAAGCTGATTTTTTTTTTTTTTTGATTTTTCACAATGGTAGAAAAATGATAAGGAGAGGTGACTTGTAAAGAGAGAAGAGTTTTGTTTTAATAATGATCCAAATCAAAATTTATTAGGGTGAAAATGTTGTGCAAATGCAATCTAGATGAATTCAAAGTAAAAACAGATTCAAATATGAAATATCACCAAAACAAATAATTCAAAATAAAGATTAAAAGAATATTCCAAAACAATGAAATTGGATTGAAAAAGAGAATCCTTTATTAAAATAACCTACGAATTAATTGCAGGAAATTTATCCACAGTATTCAAGAATCTTTTTCTTTGTTGTAATGATGAAAATAAGAGATTCTGGATAGTGATTTATCTTTCCACTCAATACAGAGAAGCATTTTTTTTATTGCAAGATCTGCAAAGTAATATAGTTCTCTAAAAAATAGGAATAAAGAAATAATAATAATAATAATAATAATAAAAGATCCACATTGTGGAAGCTAAGTTTTCATAACTTAACACAGAAAAAATATGAAAATTTGTTTAAATCATTCTTATTTTTAACCCTGAAGTACCAATATAACCCATATATTTTTTAGGGTTTTGGGCGCTTTTTTTTTTTGTCTTTTTGAATTTAAAATTATTTACTTCATTTGATTTTTTTCCTCATTTCACATATAAGTAAATATTTTAGTAACCGGCTTGAATTAATTAAATCAAACCTCTTTATACATTTAGTTTTGGCATCTTTAAAAGTTTTTGAGAGAGAGAAGAAAAATAGATGAGGAAAGGATTGAGAACTAGCACATTTGAGATATTCTACAACAGGAAAATGTGTTATGATCTCCACAGCCACTCACACATACACACAAAGAGACACGCAAGCAGATATACAAACACAACACAAAGTGAAGTCCAATAGATGATCAAGTGATTTTAGTGGACAATTGCCAGAAGTACATTAGACTGTATTTCATTTAAAGCAACTGTGTGTGAGAGAGAGAGAGTTGGAAAGAAAGAGTGTGAGGAGCACACGTGAAGAAACATCCAGAGTTTCTGATGCTAAAAATGTCTCAGGAACTAGAATAGGTTTTTCTTTTTTTTTTTCAAGAGAGCATCATTTTAAGTCAAATAGTTATCCTCTGGATTTTTAGTACAATCCAGACCCTTTACTGCTGACACTCAAGTCATATCGTTTTCGTTTGGCATAAGAGTCTGCGTAGTGACCACCGATCCCTTGGGAGTGCTGCCCAATATAGCCACCCTCAGGACTGGCTTCTGGGGGAGGAAGTAGTTGACTGTAGCTTCGTTTCTGACCAATAGGAGATGTCTGTAATAGTAAAAGCAAAAATATGAGAGAGAGAATATATATAAGTAAATAATCCTAGTAATATTGTTTAAATATTAAAACTGATCCAAAAGAGAGCTCAATGTAAATTTAATTTACAGAGCAGATATTCATTTCTTTATCTGTAAATTGAGATCACATTTAGTGGAGATAGTTTTAGACATGCATTGTCAACCATAGAATGGCAAAAAATTATTGTACCAAAAGTAAGGGTTAGTAAAAGAGGTGAGGAATGTTGGTTAGGACAAGGTCAAGCAGAGGAGAAATCATAGCAGTCATCTCCTTTTGGTAGTGGTATACAGGTGTGTCAGAGGTAGTAGGTAGGAAAAAAAGCTTCAGATTCAAATTTAAGAGGCAAAAACCTTATGAATAAATAAGAGGAGGAGAATTAATTTTAAAGTTATTAGCATGCTTTTGCCTAATTAATACATTGTGACCATGCATGTCTTGACATGTTGAAATAGCTATCCCCACTAAATGTGAGATATATATATATATATATATATATATATACACACACACACACATACATACAATAGAGGAACAAAATTAAATAAAAAGACATACCATGGAGGAGCTGGAATTGTAACTAGAAGAGCCAGAGTTTCCATAGTAACTTGAGTATGATGATGATCCAAAGTTATTAGAAGAAGCAAGAGAGCTGCCTATACTACCAAATGAGGAACTGCCATAGTTGGAATTGTAATTGGATTGGTAATTAGAATAGCTAGACTAAAAGAAAATGAAAATTTTATCAACGACAGGACTATTAAAAACATTTTTAAATTGGTAAAGCATTTTCAATTTATCTGATAAAGACACCATAATAAAATAAAAAATGACTTTCAATAATTTTATTTGTATTTACTATCCCCCACCAAAGCCCTAACTAAAAAAAAAAAATTAAAAAAATTCATATTTAATTGGTGAATAAACAGCACTCTAAACATCAAATGCCTAACAAGTATTTTCATAAGTTTCCTTATCCATCCACCAATCAATGTTAAAGTCAACTATACAAATTTCAGAAAAATAAAAATTCAATTTTAAAGATTGTACATTAAAAATAATGGAAGTTTTAATAATAAAAGGGTTTAATTTTCTTCACTTCAAACTTTCATTCAATATTTTCAGTTTATTTTTTTTTTTGCATCACCCATTAAAATTTGGAGCAATTCATCCAAAACATTAAACAAACTAACAACAATCTGACAAAACAATGAACATGAATACTTACAGTAGTGATGCATCCAAGAGTTAAAATAAGTTATTTCAAAAGCCTTAACAAGCAGAACTTTAGCTACATAATATATGTATTTGTTTAACAATATTTTTATTAAGGGATTGGCACATTAATGGCTCATAGGTAAACCTATAATTAATACCAGATTTTAGCTTTAATGGGTTAATGTAATTTTTGTGAGAGAAAATAAAAAATTTACATCATTTGCTGTTGATGATCCTTTTCCATAATTTCCATAATTAGAAGACCCACTGTTGTAGTTACTGCTGTAGCTGCTTTCATACTGACCACTTCCGCTTCCTCCTCCCCCAGAGCCACTACTGCTGTTGCCGTAATAGTTATCATTGTATCCTCCCTGTAATGAAATAAATCAATCATAAATTGAGAGACATGAATTACCTCCCTTATCACAACTATGAGAAATATGGGGACGAAGTCAAGTGATTTCTCGTCACTTATTTTAATAATTACAGCAAGATCTGGTGTATGTTATATGGACATAACTGAGGATCGGGATTGCAAAATAAAGTGTTTTAGCTTTAGCATCAAATGATTAATTGAAAAATTTACATGCAACTGCAAATAAGTGGAATGGAGGGGGAAGGAGAAACGTACTGTATTTAAGCAAGAACTGAGAAGCTGTACAAGTCACCTAAACGGCAGAGGAAAAAAAAATTAAAACAAACTATAGCGTTTCTGAGCCTTTTTACTCTTGTGGAACCCTTGAATTAGTTTCTCTCAGGGAAACCCTGCATAAAAATTATCATATACCATTATTAATATCAATCTTTATATTATAATAACCAAGGATTGCCAATATTGCTGAATGTAATATTACAAATATAAAATTAAACAAAACTTACTTAAAATTGTATTAGCTTATATTACTGTTTCACTCAGAATCTTTAGGTTCCAGTGAATACTGGTTGAGAAGCACTGAACTACAGCATTATCACATCCAGCATTAAGAAAAAAAAACTCAAAATTTGTAAATGTTTAATTAAACCAATGATATTGCCAAGTGAAAATTATACAGCTTTAAATGACATTTTACTTATTGTGTGTGTGTGTGTGTGTGTGTGTGAGAGAGTGAGTGAGTGAGAGAGAAATCTGACAATGCGGAATGCCATAAATGCTAGATTTTTAACACAAGGTACATTTGATTGAATTAATTTAATGTTTGAAGTCTCACAACTAGTATATTAGATATTTCCTATATATATATATATATATATATATATATATATATATATATATAGGTGTGTGTGTTTTTTTTCTCATCCTAAACACCAAAAGTTTATTAGATCAGTTGAACCAGTAACTTTTCTCACATGTGTATGTGGGTGTGTTATAAAATTTATGTTCAGGGTTAAAGTGCTCAATGTCAGGAAAAGTGGACGCTGATGTTAATACCCAGTGGCAACAGTGTTCCCTGCTTAAACAATCTTCAGACCATAGATTATTGTTAAACTAAAACACCACATGTGGCCTAAAGATGGACCACAATGAGCATTCTTAAATTGATGATTTAAAAATTCCATTTTCATAATATAACCTATATTTACTTGAATAAAGTATTCAAAAGTTTTCCATAGTATAATATTGAAAACCTAACAGTATTTTTTAGGTTTGTTTATAAATACATGTTAAAAAATAAAATCCTTATATTTGCCTTAATGTTCATTCAGTCAGTTAAGTGCCATACATGATACATACTTAGGCAATCAGGTCTCAAAAAAGACATGACTGACTGGGCAGAAGATTATCCCGCGGTAGGTTGCCAGCCAAGGCTATACAACCCAATCTGTCCTATTATTTAACACATAACTGGAGGGAAGAGAGATTAATACCTTTCCCAAGGGTATTTGTTCATAAGTGAATGCAAGGAATTCAACTGGAATTTGAACTTGGCACCCCGATTTGTCATTCATTAGATTGTCATCATTGATTTAAAAAGAAAAAAAAAAAAAGAAAAAAGTTGCTTTCATCTAGTCAATCTTTAGTTTTGTTTTTTATATATTTTAATTTTTACATGAGGATGGTTGTTTATTGACCTTATGGCATACTGTGTGGATCATTTCTTGTGTTCACCTCTTCCAACAAGTGTCATCAATTCTGCACAAGCCTTTCACCTCTATAATCAAATCAGAGTTGTTCAGTTTTAAGAACCAAGTTGCTATTCCCACAGCTCAGGCAGAGATTTTTTTTTTTACCAACACATTTCATCCTCTAATGGACAAGGCAAATGGAAGGATTATATTTTGCATTTATAAAACAGAAATAAAAATATTGTTAGGTTTTCAAATAATTTAAGGCAGCTCAAAAATATTAAGGCTAACTGTGAAAGTCAATGTTAATTATGCAAGATGCTAAATTTTAATTTAATGCCAAATAAATGTGATTAAATGGTATTAATGTTGCCATGGAATTTACTTATATAAATATATATGGGGAAACCCCACCCCACCCACGTGCTTGCTATATTTATGGCCAAAGTTTTAATTTTTTTTTTTCAAAATGAAAAAAAAATTTGAAATTTCATTTACTAAATTTAAATCAAATTTTATATTTTTACTGTTTTTTTTTTTAAATTACTATGCAAGAAATGTTTAGCTGCTGACTTTTCCTCCTAGCATCCAAAATTGTTAAAATTGCAATGTTATTTTTATTTCTAGATTTAAGTGTTTTTCTTCATACCAATTAATTTTATGTTATAAAAACCATTTCTTTTTTGCTTGGTAGAAAGTATTTATTATATATTAGTTAATACATACAGAATAGCTGCCAGAAATGTCTCCTTTGTTACTGTTAAAACTGTAGTCACCAGATGAAAGGTTTTTGGAAGAGGCATAATAAGTGCCTCCGGCGCCACTACCTCCACTACCACCACGCCCATCTTGGTCTGAATAGTTAGATTGGTATGATGACTGCAATAGAAAGAAGCAGACATTGCAATCTGGATGGCAGAGATGACTGCAAACCAGTTATACCTGACAAATGGTATATTAGATATTTCCTTGACTTTTAATTAGATATTAACAGCACGATTATAAGACAAGTTACTTGATAAGTAAAACAATAGCTGGTAAGAACTAAAAGAAATTTCAATAATATAAAAAAAAAAACAAAAGAAATAGAATAACCTTTTATTCCATAAACCAATTTTTATGAAAATCATTACCATATATACTTGTGTATAAGCCAAATTCATGTATTATGCAACACTGATTATTCTGGCATAAATTTTAACCCCTCCTAAAAGAAAAAAAAGAAAATACCTATTAACTGATAAAAATCTTATCACCTACGCTCTTAAAGGGCACAGCACATAAAAGATGCTTGAGTATATATGGTATTCATTTTATCAGAATAAAAATGTAGTTTCATTTTTCATTACAAAATCTATTCAGAAATATTCTACCTTAAACATAACTTTCATCCTATTTTTATAAGAAAATCTAAGAAATTGTTGCAATAAGCAAGTGTCTTCTGCAAATACTGAACCTGAACATTCTACAAAGTACAGTAGAAATGCCGATTTTGACAAATTCCAAGATGTTTCATTCAGCTTAAGATTGTGAATGGCGTGCTACCTCTAAACCAAGGTTCATTTCTCATCAGGAATGAAAGCAAAGCAATGTACTAAATAAAATTGGCAAGGCAAAAAAAAAAGGTGGGGGCACACAAAATTATCAAATTTAGGCTAGAGAAGAGAGGGTGTGTTTTATTTTGTACAGGAACAAAAAGGTAGCATATTAAAATAAAATTCAGATCCAACATGCTGGCATCTGTTATAGATGGAAGCCCATGATAATCTTTTGCTGATCCTCAATACCAAAAGCAGTTTATAGCTTAATACTCAAGTTCTAATAAGAGTATAATAATTCTAATAATAATTAGAATGAACCCAAATTTTTAAAAAATTTTTTAAAAATAAATAAAAAAATATGGTGAGCTGTGTCCAACTTGTTGACAACTCACCTGATTGTCATAGTAGTTGTAGCTGTCATAATACTGGTCACTGTTTGAGTTGCCGTACTGCTGGTTGTAGGAATCACTGGAGTATTCATTGTAGCCACTAGTGCCCCCACTGGCCAGACCAGTTCCAACAGAGCCCCCACCACCAGAACCACTGCTGCCGCCACCCAGAAGACCACTGCCAGAACTTGTGCCACCAGTGCTGCTAGACTGAAGAAAGAAGATAAGTTGTTGGTCAAGAGATGTGTATCTGAATAAAGACTACTCCTTTTATGGATACTTGCAATTTTTTTGCAATTTAAGATTTAAAAAATTTGATTATCAGCTCAAAACTTGGGTGACACTAGAAATGCATGCATGATCACTGACTTGAAGTTAAGAAAAAGTAACTGATTACCTGCCTTTGCCTTTTCTAATTAGCAATAAAGTAAATTTATTAGAATATATGTACTTTAAATAAAATGTTAGTTAATGAATACAAATGTAAAATTCTTAAACTATCTAGCTGCTCACATGGCTTTCTTGGCGCTGTTCATTCTGAGGTTGTCTTCAGGGTGAGGCAGAACATGGATACAAGTGACAGGAACAAAACTTTTCAAGAGAAACAGATGATTGTGCAATATGCATTGAAGAAATCAAAACAATACCTTTATATAAAAATCCAATTAACCAGATTCCCACCAGCCCTGCTGTTGAATATCAGCTTTTGAAGGCAGCAAAAAAGAAAATGTGGTACATGTCCAGGCTTCAAAATAAAGTCACCGCACTATCCAATCTCGTTTTGCTATTTACTAACCTTCACCCCACCCGACCAGTTCCATACATTCAAATAGTCATTCAGACAAATCTGTTTGGCAACTGACCAGTGATAATGAATGCTTAAAGCAATTGATGCAATGGATAGCAGACTTTTGCTGCTTTACCAGCAACTTTATTAGTAAAACATTTTAATAAAGGAATTTGATGAGTATTTTAATGAAATTCTAAATCGTCATATCCAGTCAAGTTACAATTGTAAAGTAAACAAATGTACAGTTGAGTGTGGCTAAACAAGAAACTCATTTGGCAGTGATACCAGCAAAGATCTGACAAGGCCTAGCCACTTGTTAAAAATGCACAGTGCAGACAAACAATGACAACAAAAGATGCAGACAAACATGATTAGTAGAAACAGTGTGTCAAACATGACAAAAACAAAAGTGGGGAGGGGTGGATCAAATCACTCAGATGTTTGTAACATTCTCTACTGAAAGTTTTCAGATTAGGACAAAAGGTATTATGAGGAGGAGAAAAATAAGTCAAAGTTCCATCAGAATATTTTATTACAAAATAAAATTTACAAATTTATATAAATTTGCAATCAACAGAAAAAAAAATTTCCATATTTACTCAACAAAAACAAAGTCAAGATCAGTTTGAGTCGCATTTTCTTTATGAATCAATTTGATATCAACTGAACATCATATTTCTTTCTTTAGATTAAACTGGCTAGTAGGTTCATTTTCTATTATTATTGTACACCACAGGCAACCAGAATAGATTGTACACTCAAGATAATCTGATATGTGTCATTGCAATCACAGATTTTCAAGTTTTAAAATATTGTATCTTCAGATTTTATTGTATATACACTTAAGTAAATGCAAAATTTTGATTGTAAAATTCTTATCAAAATGAAAGAAATCAAAGGCACTTGTTAGAAAAAATTTAGTTTTTGTAGAAAAAGGAACTAATTCTGACATCAATACTTCAACTGAATTCAAATTTGTCCTTCAAGGGAAAAAAAAAAATGTAGTCAGAACTGCACATTTTTGTCAACTTTGCTGCATAGGTACAAACATTCAAAATCAGTATTTTCAAGTGTAAAATGCTACAACAAATTATGTCCCCCAAATCAAGTGGATTTATGATAACATAAACAGTAGATAAGTATCATATCCATGACATCAACTTACCCATTGCATTTAATAACTTGTTCTCCAAACCTACAAATTATTAGGAGGTAGTTCAGTGGTTGGAATAAGAAAATCAGCCCTTGCCATTCAGGTCAAAAATGGCCTTACTACCTTATCAATTTATTGTGGCAAAGAGTCTAAGAGACAGCCCTCATGATGCAGGAAAAATGAGGAAACCAAAGTACAATTGCAGTTAATAAACAATCAAATTTGATGTCAAAATTTTCATTTTTTTTCTTTGAATTTCTACTAGTTACATTTCATAAAAAAGCATTTTTAAAGAAAAAGGAAATGCCACCTTTAATAGAATATTGTACATGTCTTTCATCACATTGATTTTTTTTTTTTTTTTAGTAAATTTGACAAAATATTTGAAACAAGAATCTCTAGTAATCCTAATCCTTATGAAGGTCACAAGACAACTGTTTCATTTTTTTTTCAAGGCACTATATTTAAACCATAACTATTTTCTGATCAAGAATTATTTAGCAAATAAGAACATTGTTTATGAAAAATTCTTTTTAATAAATAAAACTTTGTATACAGACCAAAAATATTAATTTGTAAGCATTTGAGAAAACCGAATGCAAGTAATTTTATCAAAGTAGCATGTTTTACATACACTGGACAGCCAATAAACAAATTCAAACATTAGGGAAAAAATAAGATTAGAAAAATTAATGTTTCAGAAATTAAGAAATTTAAAGCAATTCACATGGGGTGTTTATAATAAAAAAATTTCTGGCAATTGTTTTGATAACAGTAAGTAGTACATTGAAAGTGAAGTAATCAGGATAATTGAAGTTCGTATCAGTCAGTTAAGTGCCAACAGTGAAACACGCGTGGGCGATCATGTCTCGAAAGAGACATGGCTGACCGGGCAGAAGATTATCCTGCAGTAGGTTGCCATTGCTTTCTGTGGTAGACTGGTTGCCGACCAAGGCTATAGAACCCAATCTGTCCTGTTATTTAACCCATAACTGGAAGGAATGGGTGGATTAATACCTTTCCCAAGGGTATTTGCGCGTAAGTGAATGCAATGAATTCAGCTGGAATTCGAACTCGGCTCCCCGATTTCTTGTTCCGAGCCGATATCAAACGCACCACAAAAATTCATAAGTTTCTGATAGATAACTAAATTTGGCTTTTTTCTGGGCATGATTACAGGAATGAAGCATCCAGTGAAACTCATTATGATTAGGAGAAATTACTGTTATACAAGTGAAATAAATTGAAGGAAACAATATTAGAGTTGTTCCCCTTACTATATACCTCACAAGTTAGTGTCAAGTCTGAATTTCAGGACAAAACTAGTTTCAGAATATGTATATTTTAACGACTTAAAAAAAAAAAAAAAAAAAAAAAAGCCATCTACTTTCAACTACAATGCAAACAATATGGTCTCAGAATTAAAGACACTAGTTAAGTAAAGTGAATAATTACTCAAAATTTATGAAATCTGCAGGTCTGCTTTTATCAAAATATTTTCACAGGTAAAAAAAAGTTTTCCAACACTTCAAAAATTTATCAAACGTAGTCTTAAAAAATAGTGACAAGAATAAAAACTTTCATATAAAATAGTAAAATATAATTTTATATCAATTTTTTCTTTCAACAAGGAACCATACAAGATTGTTACTTTAATGTTTTAACTTACTGACAGGAAACAATTTTTTTTTCTTTTTTTTTTTTTAGAGAGAGAGAAAAGAAAAAAAAAATTCCAAGTCATAATGAATCCAAGACACTAGATTTGGTCAAACCAAACTATTTCATAAATACAAGAATTGCTTCAATATAAACAAATGAAACAGTAATGCTCAAACTAAATTCAGTACATTTTTCATGCTAACTACAAAATGTTTATAAGAATCACATAATTTTCTAAGAAGCGTTAGAAAAGAAAAATAGAAAAAAATATGCAATACAGAAACTTAAACAGCATAAGAGTGAATTAAATAAAGTTATTTTTTTTTTAAAGATTCTTAAATATCCAAGATATTGTAACAGCGGCAATTCTCACTATAGGTAATTTTTTTTTTAATCTTTAAAATGTCATGAATTAAAAAGTTGACCAAAAGTTACAAATCAAAGAAACTAAAAAGCTATTTAGAAGTGAAAAAAATACAACATAAAATAGTTATTTTTCAAGTACAAAAAGATGTGAATAAAAGTGCCATCATGCTAAAGAGTTGAGTGATTGAGAAAAAGAAAAAAAAAAACAAAACACTTTCAACAGTGCAAAACAGGAATACACTTAAGACCATTTCTCAATTACAAGGACACATCCTAAGAGGACATATTTACCTGATATTTCTGGCTGCTATAGCCCCCAGTATACAACCCACTTCGGCTGTAACTGCTAGACCCACTCAGTGATGATCCAAGAGTGTGTCCACGGCTTGTGGAACTGCTAGAAGAAAGTCTGTCATAAAAACGACTTAAAGATGAACTGGATGTCTGGCTTGACAATGGTTGGGGCAAAAGGCCACTCCTCTTGTCCTGGCTAAAGAAACTGCTGCTGCTACCACCAGATAATCTCTTGCTTAATGGATCATTGTATCCAAAATTGCTGCCACTACTACTGCTGCTGCTGTTGTTGTTGCTGCTGCTGCCTGAAAAGGAGCTAGAAAGACCTGATGACCGAAGAGGTGTTGGTGTCATCGAGGTATTGTTCTGGTTCGACCGAGGAGGGCTTCCAAGTAAGGAGCTGCTTCCAAAACTTGTATTCTTCCTCTTGTTAGAGACAAGGATTTGATTGTTACTCGTATGACTCATTGCAACACTGCCTACACCACCACCAGTATTATTATTATTGTTGTTATTACCAGTATTGCTGCTGCTGCCTGCACTACCACCAGTATTTCCACCACCAGATGCTAACTGCTGAGCTGCAGCTAGGACCTGCAGGTTACGCATAAAATTTGCAGCTGCAGCAACATTTTGGTTAAAACTCGAGGCCATGGTACTATTTCCAGGTGTGCCTGGGTTTGGACTGGGAAGAAGTCCTGGTTTGCCTGCCACATTTGCTCCTATTTGAAGAGGAGTAGCCAAGTTGGATCCACTACTACCAGCACTTGTTCCCCAATTGCCACTACCCCAGAGAGGAGCTTTCTGTTGCTGGCCACCACCACCACTACCAGCAGCAAGAGGTCCTGTTTGAGGAGGGTTTCCAAGCAGTCCCTTAGTAGCATCTCCCACACCAGCTGCAGCTCCAGTAGTCAAACCTGGTGCAGCTCCTCCAGCTGTCGTTGGATGGTTCTGCAAAGAACTGCTAGAGCTCTGCATTGTGCTCATCAACTGTCCAAGTGCCATCAACTGTTGGATATTCAAATTTTGAATTTTCTGGAGATCTGAGAGTGAAGGAGGGTTGAAGGGAAATTTAATTGGTTTGGGCATAGCTGCTGCTGCAGCTGCTGCTGCCATGTTATCTTTCAAACTAGTGAGAAGTGGGTTTACATCTGGCTTGGGGCGGTTTGTCTCTTCATTTGCTTCATTGTTCATTTGAGACATTAGGTTTTGTACAAGGAGATTGGCCTGAGCAGTCATTGGGTCTCCAAGTAAAGATGGTTTCTGGCCTTTGAGAGCAGCTTGAAAGTTTGACTGAAAAGAGAGAGAATGAGCATGACATAACTTTTTTTTTTTTTTTTAAAACTTAGAATCCACACTTAATCAACAACATAATATAGATTTTATAGAGTTCAACATTTAAAGAAAGTCTGTAAATATTAATTTACACAATTTTCAGGGTTGCCACAGATTATAAAAAAAGTTCCAGGATTTTTCAAGGACTTTCCAAAACTATGTTGAGAGAAAAAGAAACACATACACAGAATGGTCATCAATTTTAAAAGCAAAATTAGTGATCTTTTAATAGTTTGACATGATATGTTCAAAAGAAAAGCTACAGCTGATTCCAATAATTCATGTTGCATGGCTCAGTTGAAAACAGTGAAGAAATCCAAGTGTTGAAGGCTAAAACAACTGAATGCAAACCCGGTTATGCAACACATTGTGTAGCATTCTACAGTTTGGAGTTCTACTATACTTGAAAATTTTGAATTACACACTTTAATTCTTACTGCTACACATTTCAATTATCTCAACTACTCATGGTTTGTGAATGTTACAAAAATTCTTGTTTGCTGAACATTTTCCATGAAGTGAAGTATAATGGTTTTAATGAACAGAACTACAAATATAAATTTTCACAAAAAGATTGCACATTTTACTAATGTTAACACTACAATGTTAACTTTTTTTTCTTTTTTTTTTAAATTTAAAAAGTTTAGTATTCAGTTCCTCTTTCAATTTTAATATTTTTATGGAGTTGTCCTTTGTAGATCTTCACATTGCAGTGAACTTTGCAAAACGGGTGAAGTTCTGAGCCTGCTCATTTTTCTTTGAATAGCTGTCAGCTGAGATGAGCAAATCTTGTGTGCAACTTACAAGATTGTTGTGTGTGTGTGTGTGTGTGTGTGTTTTTTTTTTCTTCTTTTTTTGGTCTTCAGTTCTTTAGTTTCCATAAGCATTGATTTCAACTGTTTCTTTCTGACTATTTTCTTAACATCAAGGTTGTATGCTGTTCTCGCATTAGAAAAATTGCAGAGAAGAGACTTGGTTATGGGAATATTCCAGCACATCCAACTGTGGCCAAACAGTGACAATGTGCTGTGTAATCAGTCTGCAGTTTCATATTGTCAGTGGAAATTTCCTTTAGTATTTGTCTATATTTCTGAGATGAAGTATTATTTACACTATTTACATTATTTGGACTATTGTCCTTATCTTTGTTGCCATTTGTACGTTTGTACACTCCGACCTTCTTCAGGTGCTCGGAATTTCAAACCAAACCTTTTATTACAATCACTGAGGTATATCATCTTCATTCCTTGCACAGAGCCTCTTTTGGTAGTCATGAGTTATCTCCTAATTCTCTAAGTTACTTGTTAACCACTGCTGTGGCCTGGTATTGAACTCCTAACACTTTGGGTCAAGTCACAGTGGAGGCACCATCGGTAGTCAGACAGACTGGCCTCATCCCTAGGAAAACGTACCAGTATTCCACTCGACAACCTGATAGAGAAGCTGACTCTGCACACAAGCAACACACTTTAGATTGGGATCAGACATATATCAGCATGATTAAGGCTTAGCAATGGGCTCGTTATTATCACAATCACTGGCTAACATATACATAGAATACTTTGAAGAGATGGCATTAGAATCCACAGCTCTCAAGCCAACTCTATGGCTGAGATACGTTGATGACACCTTCATACTCTGGCCACACCAGAAGGAGGTCCAGACACTACTGGACCAAATGAACTCAATAAGATCATCAATACAGTTCACTATGGAAAAAGAGTGACAACAAACAGGCATTCCTAGATGTTCTAATAACTAACAGAGGTGGGGTTCAAGACATCCATATACTTCAAGCCAACATTTACTGGACAATATCTGAACTTCAACTCCCACCACCCATAAAACGTAAAGAAAGAAACTGTCCGCTGCCTGCAATATTGAACAAAAGTCATAAGCAGTGGTCCAAAGATATACAAACAGGAAATGGTCAGTATAATAGTACCATACAATGAAACAATTAACAGGGTACATGACAATAACTCCATTTTAAGATTTTAAAACTATATTTATAAGGTAGGTTTGAGAATGTTCAATTTTTTTTTTATAAATAACCACAATGTTAACCAGATTTCAGTTTTCAATGCAATAAGAGACCAAGTCACCAAGCTCCAGTAAATAGCAAAGCAGCTTTTCAAGAGTTTTTATAAACAAAGATACCAGGAAAATATTCAATGAAAAAGAAAAATTCAGTTTTTGTTTTTCTCTGAAAACTTTCAGTCATTACTAATACTTCCGTTTTAGTAACTGTCAAAGTGTGAAAGTAACATTAAATATTTATAAACAAATTTTACACCTGCCAATAAATGAAGCAAAATGCAAAGAATTGAATAGAAAAATCAATGAGCTCCAAATATCAAATATAAGCTTTCACAAAAGGTTTATCATATAAAAAAAAAGCTACAAGATTAAATTCCATGAAAATCTTATCTCCTAAATAAAGAACAGTAAGTAGCTACAATGGACAGACAGACAGCCAATTAATATTTACCTGCTGTCCAAGTGCTGTTAGCATATTAAGTTGTTTTGCCAATGGTCCAGTGAACTGAAAGAAAAGGATTTGTTACATTGATAAAAGAATATAATCAGTTTACTTATAACAATATGGCCTGGCAAAATTATAGCATTAAAAGAAGCAGAAAATATTCTCATTTTTCTATTCTACTTGGGTTGAATATCTGGCCAACACCTATTTTTGGAAGTTCCCCCACACTTCTGGCATTTTATCAAGGCCTTTAGGGGTAATAAAAAAAAAATTAAAAAAATACTTCCTAAAGAACAATGTTTTTTTTGTTTTTAATGTTTTTTCATTTATAGTAAGCTGTCCTACATCCTTTTGTCTATGTAGCATCAGGAAACAAAATTTAAGAAATAAAAGATAAAAATAAGATTTTTTTTTTTCCTCTTGAGTTTTCATTTAAGAGACATAGCCAATCTTGTTCTAACCTAAAAGTCTTGGACAGATCACATACCAAATGATAATAGTAAAATGGTTCATCAGTGGTAGATATAAGTTTACTGAGAAAGGAAGGAATAAAAAAAAAAAGGAAACACAAAGGACAGAAAAGTTCATTTGAAGATATTCACTTAAATAAGCCCAAATTCAGCAGCTAATTTCAGACATAGAATATCTTTGGCTCCACATAGCATCAAGGAACAAAGCAGTTCAGTGGTTCAATAAATTCTACAGGATATTAATAAGTGAACCTGTTCATTGAACAGACAATATATAAATTTACTTTAATGAACCAGTTCCAGACTCTACATTGTCCTTGACTTTTGAAGAAAATTTACAAAATCCCTGGCCAGTAGCTATACTAAAAGAAAAAGGAAAAAAAGCAGCAGATAAATTTATATAAGTGTAGAACCTTGGTAACTGATCAAGTAATATTTAGAAGATAATTTGAAAAACATACAACATAAAAAAAATGCATTTACAGACTTTTTTTTAAAAAAGTCAGACAGGGTTTGTTTTTTTTTAATTTCAAGTCATAAAAATATCCATAAACTGACAAAGATTTTATAAGAACCAAAAGATACCACTAGATGCCAAAAGATACCAAAAGATACCACTTAAGTTTACACATACCAGTTGTTGGCGTTGTCCCTGCATCTGAAGAGCAAGCAAAATGATCAGGCCTAGTTGCATGTTTGGGTTCATCAAAGGGTTCAGTGACACATTGGGGCCAGGACCTAGCAGACCTGGAATATAACAAACTTTCACTGGATGGATGCAGCCTAACACCTCATTTAAGACAAGAACAATATATGCACACACACACACACACACACACAAAGGGAATAATCCAAAATCCAGTTTAAGAAAATCTTTAACAGAAATTAAAAATGACTGATATCTTCATGTTTGTATGAAAACAAATGCTTTACAAAAACTGAATAAGGAACTTATATAAATTCAGCATTATTTTTCTTGTTTACATTGAAAATCTTGTAAAGTTAATTGACAATGCATTGTAGCTGCAATAGATTCAAGAAATGTATAGATCAGATTAGGATACCAAGTTCTTATAAGTTAGTGTCAAGATTAACCTAAAATTGATGTTCAAATTATATTAGGGGATACAATTCAAACTACAGAAAACTGAGTTGGGGAGGGAGATGCAGAAAAATACTGATTGCATAATTACTATTGCTGACCAGAAAAAAAGAGCTTACAGTATTCAAAAATTTAAAGATTTTGCAATAAAAATTAAAGTCTTTAAAGTTGAATCATAAAATGCATGTAATGTTCTCCATGTAAAATAGTTAAAAAAAAACCAAAAAACTTTCATTTGTAAAAAGTAAGACATTCAACATTAAATTGTCATTACTTTTAGATATGCTTGATTAAATTTAAATAGGTTATCCTAAATGCAATACTTATGATTCTTTGCATAATATACTAATCACACCCATGATTTTGACTTACAAGTGAAAAGTTTAGACAGCCAACAAACGTTTTGTAAAGTTTTTTTTTTTGGCAAAGGATCATTTGCAATTTGGAGAGGAAAATGGAAACACTTAAAGTGTGTGTACTCTTTATTAAGATATATTTAAAGGAATAGTTGGTATATATAAGATTTAGTGCAAAGAATTTGTCACTAAGCAGGCTCATGCTGACTTTGAAATTACACAATGACACCATTTCTTCACTTGTTGGGTCTTTTTTCCTGCAGAAAAAAAAAACTATCAATGCTCTATCTCTATCCTCATATAGAGTACTTTGGTAAGTAGATTTTTATTGCAAAGTACCTTTTATCAGTAAAACTAAAAAGCAATCCTGGCACCAAAATCTATCACAATGCAACTGTGTGTGTGTGTGTGTGTGTGTGTGTGTGTGTGTGAGTGTATATATATATATATATATATATATATTTATTGAGGTCAACACCCAGTGGCAATGGTATAGTTTTTTGCTTAATCAAAATCTTCAGGCACTTAAACATGAAACTATATAGAACACACACATTTCAAAAATAGATTTAAAAAAAAAACAAAAACAAAAAAAAAAATAATAATAATAATCAGAACTTGGCTCTTATTGTCTAGGTCAAATGGGCTTGTCTATATAAATTTAAAGTTCATTGAAGTGCCTATCTGCCTGTCACCCCCTCGTTCTTATGCTTTTCTTTTTTTAACTATTAACAAAAAAAAAAAACAACACTTCCTGCTTTACATATGCAAATAAAAGCTAGCACATGTGGCTGTGTCTCCTTTTCCACTAAAATAGTTCCACTGCAAAACAGAATTATAAATGTTCAGGTTATCATGTTACTTAAAATATACGGTTAGCTTAATCAGATGTCAAATTTTCACAAAACAGAATATTTCTTTTTAGAATCGGATAAACATTCACAGAAATTATTCAGGGGTGTTGATCTAAGTGGGAAGGATGGAATGGGACACTCATTCAACCAGGCAGACAAAGGAAGAAAGTGTAGTTACCTGGTTTTGCATTGCGAACAATTGTCTGATGAATATAGGTCTTTTGCAGAAGCTGCAGAGCTTGCTGGAATTGTTGTAGCACTGAAAGAACAGGCAAACATGCATCACTAAAGTTAAAGGGTAGACAATGCTATTCCAAAAAAAATTTCAGGCCCTTGTTGGAGAAACTGGAGAAACAGTCAAGGGAGAGGGACGGACAGAGAAAAAAAAAAAAAAAAGCTGTTATTGGATATGTCAATATATACACACAATACAGTTTGCTTAAAGCAACAATAACACCCCTCTCCCCAATCCAAAATACAGCTCATAGTTAGTAATGTGTAGATAAGATGTGTCTGTAGGTGTGGATGTGTAAAAGTGGAGAAAAAAAAAAAAAACACACACACACAACATGCCAATATGTCAGGTGAGAGTCATCCTTTATAAGGATGTAGAATTCATCTAAAAGTATATGCTGCCAAATAGATATGGCTATTTCAACTGAAACACTGGATCAAGAAATGAGGGCAACAAGACTTTAGTCTATAAAGCTCACACAGAAAACAACATAACAGACATCTATAAAAATATAAGGTTTATAAAAAGAAAAAATGTCCAGTGCTGCTAAGAATAGTTTGAAATATTGGAACTACTGTATTGTATATAAAAATTCTGCATACCCAATTCATTAACTGACAATTGACTGGAAGAATAGCTTTTATAAGTTGCAAAAATGAAAAAAGTCTGCCTCTGTGTAACTGCCACTAATTTTTATTGTTGCTGCTATGCATTTTTCTTACATTTCAATGAAAGTCAAATAAACAGAAAACCACTAATGCCAGTCAATATGATAAAGTGTTGTAAGCAGCAACATATGCAGAGGATAGAAGATAATTGTGCAGTGAACACACAACATGTCCTTTGAGAGACATGCATGTTGAACATCTGTCTTGGGAATACTCTCAACACTCACCTGACAACAAAACTCATCTTTAGAAAGCAGAGGAAGTAAAAGAGGAGGAGAGAAAGAATTTAATTTTCAAATTCCAACTTGGATTTGAAATAAAAGTTTGTTTTTATTGGGGGTTTTTAAAAAAAAAAAAAAAAAAAAAAAAAAGAGATAAAATGAATGAGCGCCTTAGGGATTTGTGTTGTGGAAGCTGAGAAAGTTCATGTAAAAGTACATAGAATAATACTCAGTTCACACAGGTGCAATATCATGCATGTGTACATGCAAATTCCATAGAAAGCATGCACATTTGTTTTTACAGATCTGTGACTGATAAAAATAAAAAAGATTTTAGAATATTTGTATGTGTAAACGAAGTGAACAAGTGCTGAATAAAAAATAAAACAAAATCAGTTGCAGAATTTTTGTATGTGTAAATGAGGTGAGCAAGTGCTGAACAAAAAAAATTCCACAATATTATGCAACCATACTTAGCCACAACACACTCCTTTCATTGACTTAAATTTATATTCCTATTTAATGACAGCTCATGTAAATAAACTATTTTTACAGTTTTGTAGAGAGATTGTTTTCAGTAGAGAAAATTACATCTCCCAGATCTTTCACAAATTTAAAACATTCTACAATTAAAAAACAATAGTCAAAAATTACCATTTTCATTGCTTATAAAAATTTTACATGTATTTCCTTAATAGCATTTTAATAAAACTACAAACTGTGCAAAATAAAGATGCATTTTCTGACAGTTACACTTGTATGCTTAAAAAAAAAAAAAAAAAAAAATTACTGAACTGAATGAAAAAATACAAAAAAAAAAAGAAAAATTAAAGGAATTATGAACCCATATTGAAACTTGTATTTCTGATAATACAATTAGTTTCATGTAAAATATGAAATGTAAACTGGAAAAAGACAGCGAAGACTAAATGGATTTTGCAAGCATACAATTGTGCACAACAGGCACAACCATCCTAATTCATAATTGCATCTTCCAACCTTCGAGAAGAACATTCCTTTCACAAAGTATTTGAGAATTAACACTACCAATGCACTTATTCTTAAATAAGTGCCTCCCACCACCACCACCTAAATAATCAAACATCAGTATCAAAATGAAGAAAGAGAAAAGAAAAATACTTGGAATTTATGAAAATGCCTTCACTTTTGTCATTTAGTTTGTTTTTTTTTCCCTATAAATGGATGTAAGAGGAAATGCAAATATTTGTTTGAACAAACTATGTACATATGGCTCACAAATTAATTTCTGAAATCATATATATATATATATATATATATATCAATCATACAAATGTTAGTAGCCTGATGAATGCAAAAAAATAAATAAAAACCCCTGCACTGATATGCTCTTAAATATTATAGATGCCCACTGACCAAAGCAAGTCATCCTGCTTTTCCAAGCCAAACACATTCTGCACATAATATGGGGGGAGGGGAGGGATTCTTGGCATAACCCAAATCCTAAAATGAAACTAAAAAGATACTTGGGGTGGAGCTTTTAAGTTGAGCCAAGACATTTTCACTACCCCATTCATGTCATAACAATTGCCACTTCTCTCCAATCACACTGACTGATGATAACCTATATATATATATATATATATATATATATATATATATATATATAAAAACATTGTCCAAATCATTGGATTGGATTTTATTATCATCAGGCTACACAACAATTGTTGTAGTCTACATAGAGCATGAGTCAAAAGATTTAAATGATATTCTCAGTGTTGAAAGCTAAGTTCCTGGCTTTATTGCAATCATAGATTTAATAAAAAATAAAAAAGTTACCAATGAAAAAGAGAAGGCAGTATATTTTTGTGTTTTGGTACAAGTATATTAGTCAGTTTTGAACTTTATGTTCTCATGACAACTTGCCATACCATGAAACACAGTAAGTGAAGCAATGTAAAAAATATGTGAACAATGAAATTAGATCAATAATTAGAATGAAGAGAGAGAGAGAGTACATAAGTTTTGAACTTGGATGGGATTTTCTATTTAAAAAAAAATTTTTTTCAATATTTTAATATGCAAAAAGCTAAGGAAAAAAAAAGAAAAAAAATGACATTCTTTCCCTGCATTTTTAGAAGTGCTAGTCAAGCAGTTTTGTTTTTTTTTAATATTGAATATCAAAGAGGTTTTCGATTCTAAATTTGCTCTAAATTTTAACAGGCCCATCATTAAAATATTATTTTTAGAAGAAAAATGCTAAGAAATTTAAAACAGTTTATTAGTTAATAACATCCTTTTAAGCTAAAAAGATGTCTGTTTTGGCCAAGTATAAACAATGGCCATTTAGTGCAAACTAGCCAAATGATTCAGCCCAAATATTTTTATCAACCTGAATACTTAAAAATATTCTTGGCTTTAAATTTTAACAAGATTTGCTTTCCAGCAAACTTTGCATTCCTCTGCAAGTTGCAAGTCTAATAAATAGTCAACTACAAATCAGCTAACTGATATTCATTGACATGCATCTTATTTAATAGCATGAATTTTGTAAAATCGGACAAGGTTTTATAAGATGTGGGAGAGGGATCTAAAATAACAATGCTACTCACATTTAAAAATTGACAAAGAAATTAGTACAAACATAGCGAAAGACTTAGATGTTTGATGGTACAGCAAGCACAGCTGAGATTCAACAAATGAATGTGAAGGGCAATCAACCCACTGGAAGCCACGTCACTGGGACAAAGAGGAAGAGGAGGAGACAAGAGGAGGAGGAATGGCAGTCAGCTTTAGTTTGAATACTTACATTTTGGATTCTGATTGGCCAAGCCCTTCACTAAAGGGTTGTTCATCATTGAAGGGTTTGGAAACACAGGGTCAGGTAAGAGGCCTGACTTGGAGCTGTTCAATGCTGGTCCAACTTGGAATGGGGTGGCCTTCTTCTCCTGAAGTCCAAACAAACAAACAGTGACAACACACACAACAGACACAGCTCACAACAGATTGGGACCACAAGGTCAGGAGAGGGATGGTTGGGACCACAGCTATTTCACATCCACCCACACAGACATGCCATGCACAGCAGCGGGGCAGTTAATATTTCCTTTTAGTGATTCAATTTCCAATATGGGGACCAGATACATTGCACTGCAGCAACAATAGCCATCATAGTTTTAAAAAAAAAAGATAAAAAATGATTACTTGCTACAATAAAGAGCAGGGCATGTAGAAAGCCAATCAACATTCTAATGTTAAAAGAAAATTTACCTCCTCTTCTGAGGTCTGCAGTAGAGATAGGTCATTCCTCCTCAACTGCTCAAACCCCTACTACACAAAAGCAGGAAAAGATCACAAAGATAGCCAAGAGCAACTGACGGAATGAAGAGAAAGTAAAGGCCTAACAAAGGAAATTTTAAAGATTATTATCAGGTGATTACTAAAGGAGAATCCACAATTTAACCAAGACAAACATTTATATAATAATAATAAAAAAAAAAAAAAAAAAAAAAAAAAAAAAAAAAAAAAAAAAAAAAAAGAGAGAGATAAGAAAGAGAGATAAGAAAGATATTCTTTCTTTTCTTTAATTCTCTTGAACTGGAGATTTTTTAGACATTTTTCTTCCACTCAAATTATTTCTCATTTCTTTAAAGAAAATATTAACTTTTTGGCCCAGACTGACCAGTAAAAGTTGATTTTTTTTTATAAATTTTTTTTTTGGTGGGATGCTACCTTTAACTCTATAATATTGTTTACATTTTTTTTTTTTTTTAAATCTATCTACATTTTGCAAAATGTATGACTTTTGTAAAAAACAGTCAATTTATATACATATTGACTCCATTTTCTTGGCCATGATGTCCACAAGAAATTGATTTGAAAATTTCCTAGCTCCCAAGATATTTCAAAAGAATAAAATGGCAGAATAAAAGCAAAATTCTACCAAATATGTTAAGTTTCTGGAAGAAGTTATTTTATAAATTCATTGACCCTGATGACTCAATATACAGATTGACTATACAAATTTGTGCATGATCTAGATAAGAAATGAAAGCACAGAATAGGCAAGATGTATGAAAAGCATGGGAGGGAAAGACACTATCACAATCACCAACACATCCAGGGTCTCTATTACAACACAAATGAAAAGGAGATGTTACCAGGTGATCATGTAGTCAGAAAATGTGATATGGGATGCATAGGCACAAAGTCAGCAATTGTGTTACAACCAACACTGCTGAGATTTTATAGCAAAAATTGAAAGGAAAAAAAAGTGAATAAATACAGACAAGCATTTATTTTTCCATTACACATTCATTGATCAAAATTCTCAAACATTACGTGAATAACAAAAAAAAAAAAAAAAAATTGCAAATACATTAAATGATCACAATAGAAAATGTCCAAATTTTTCTGCCCTCAGCTGCACTAAAATTATATTTACAATTTATTTCAAAGATATTCAAGGTTTGTATGAAAATCTATGAAATGGATTCACTATGTTTAATATAGTAAGGTTTTTGAGGGTTTTTTTTTAATCTTTTTTGTGTAAAAATATACTTATTTCAAAAGGCAAAAAATACCAAGGAGCAAAATAATATTGCTTTATAAAAGTTTATCAGAAGACTTCTCATTGATAGAATACTGACTTTCCTCATTGCAAATAAAGCTACATATTCTGTAGATATTTAGCTTTTCCAGGTGGGGAAAGGCTAATTAGGAGAAGTGAATAAACAGTTTAAATAGAGCAAGATAACATTCTTTAATGGAATCAGAAGTGAAAGCAGCCCTTTTCTGTATCAGACATATCAAGATAAAAAAAATTCACAAATCAGACTGCACATTTCGTATACACAAGGTACATTCTCAATAGACGCAATTTATAATATTGTATTGAAAAGACTAAAATGGTTAAACATGTTCACTACATAGGCAGAGCAGGTGCCAGTAGGAGGAGGAGCAGTAAGGAGGAAGAGGAATGAACAACTGAAGATAGATAAGAAAAAAATAAAAAATAGCCCAGTCGAGATCTCAGTCTTAAACACACTCACAAATCACAAGCATTCAAATTCAAGAGCCATGACAGTGTCAGATTTTGGAGGGAGGGCAGGGTGTGGACAAATTGGCATGATTGCTTTTTTTTTAATTTTACAGAAAAAATAAAAAGCAACAAAAACAAAAATACAAAACAAAAAAGAAAAAACAAAATACAAAAGAAATGCAATCTTGTAGTCTGTGCCACATTGAGTAAATATAAATTAACAATTACTTTAGAAGTGGACATAAAAATATGAATCACTTGTCATACATTTTAGTATTTAAGAGGCCTTCCGTATCCATTCTTATAGTCAATTTATTAAGTATATAATACAACAGTCACGAGTTGCTAAGGCATTTAGCATATTGCTTGCCAGTCAAGTTATCAAAAATTTAAATGCAATGTCAATTGTTATCTAGTCTTAATTCCTGTTCTTCCATTGTTTCCTCTTAAGGTTTTCTTTCTCATATCCCCTCAAAACCTTTGCATCTAAGTGGCTTTATTGCACTGCTTGGGGGTGAAATAAAGAATTGATGACAATTTTCAGCTTAAACTAAAATTACTATTGTGCTGAAAGCTTCAAGTTACTGCCAATAACAGTTAAGCTGTTATCAGGCTCAAAGTAATAAAATGTAAGGTGTAATTATTGCTTCTTTAAAAGGTATTTTTCCTCTAGACAATTCAAAAACAATTACAGTTAAATATCAATTTCGTAAGAATACAAAAACTACATTAGCAAATATTGACAACTGATTATGTAAACAATAACCATTCATGAAAGCAATAATTCAATACTGATGCAATTTACACAAGCTTAATCAGAATCAGTCAATTAGATTCTGAACTTCTTGAATTTCAAGCACATTAGTCCAAAAACAAAAAACAATTTTAAAATGATACATATCAAAAGTTTATCAAAATCTGGACTAGTATACTCGTGCTTCAGTCATTGTACACTCCAGCCATCCTCAAGGTGCATTATACTTGGTAATCTTGTTGAAATTTTAAAGCAAATGCTTTAATTCTCATTGTTTTCATGCTCAGAGGATAAGCATGGAAAGTAGAATGAAAACCCATCTACTCCAATGGATTGCATAAAGGATTGAGCAATTCATTTTTTTTTAACAGCTTATTGGTACTTTGTGAATTATTTAAAGCCAAAAACATTTTGGATTGTAAGATTTTTTTCTTCCCTTTCTGTGAATGAATATTGCATTTATATTTTAGAGAAGAGTTCCCCCTCCCCAAGATACAAATCATAGTATTTAACATGTGATTGAGTAACAAACATGATTAAATTCAAGCTATCAGATTTCTTATTACAACCTGCTATCCATTACACCACCCACACATCCTATTGCACAAGGGATTTAGTCCAAAATTCTTAGAAGGGAGCTGAGTGTAACAAACACTAAGGTGGTCAGAGCATACAACAGATGAAATGTGAGTCTAACAACCAAGATGTGTATACTAATCCAAATGTAAAAGGCATGTAATTCCTCATCTAAAAGACAAAATGCAAAACTTGAATATTTCTATACATTCTTTGTCCAACACTAAAAAGACCAAGATTTTATTTTTTTTTATAATTAGTTATCAGCCAATTAATGAAGATATTAAGATTTAGTATAAAAATATGAAAATAGTATGACACAGAATACAAGACCAACTATATTATTAAAGCTATATCACCAAAATAAAGATCAGGGGTGAAAAAATCCAGCAAAGAATTAAGAATTTTTCTTGGCTAGGGGGGGGTTTGAACCACCTCCCTACAATTATACAAATAGTATTAAGGGGAAATATTTAAATCTTTAATTAATGGGCTATTATTGAGAGAGAGAACGTAAGTGGCCAAATTATAAATAAACAAAAAAAAAAATTTCAGAATGTAAAGAACTCAGGTTTATTTTCAATTAAAAAAAAAAATTTTTTAAAACTTCAACTACAGATTGTTTTTTTGAGTAATTAATCAGTGAAAATGTTTCTATTAAGTAAATAAAATTTTTCATTTAGCAGTCATCAGATTAAAAAAGTATTAAAAATAGGATAAAATAACTAACTACATCAGATTACCTAAATTTTATGGCATAAAAAACATTTGAAGAGAATATAGACAAAGAGACATTTTCATATAAAGGGCATGATGCTGAAACGAAAAATTGAATGCTAACAAATTTTGATTTTAGAAAGGAAACCTAAGAAATGTTTATTTACATTCAGAAGACTCAAAAATATTGAAGTTTTTTTTTTTTAAAGAAATTGACACTTCAAAATTTAGTTTTATAAATATTTGTTTGAAGAAAAAAAAAAATCAGATTAATGCTAAACATTACATATTACAAATAGAAACATCAGCCCTGAAAGCATGGAAATGTTAACCAACATCTAAGTGAAAGTCACCTATACTCACCTAATTTTACAAAATTAGGATATAAAAAGGACTTCAGCTGTTTAAACGAGTATTTGATTTATATTAGTATTACTTTTCTTTTAAAATCAAACAGATAAAAGCCCAAATAATTAAGCTGGCAGGTTAAAATTTATCAGAAATGTTTGATTGTCTTCATACCCAACTGTGACTTTCAAACTTTTCCCCTTAAATTTAAGAGACTACCCAATCATCATAGCAGCTATTACAAGGAACATGTAATTAGATTACAAAGAAAGAATTTCCACAAAGTTATCTACATATTTAAACTGAAGAATCCCCCATGATGGCTAAGGTTAAAAATTTATCTGAGAAAAAGGGTTTTGAAAAGGTACAGCTTGAAGTCCTTGTATTTAAGACTTACCTTTCTCTGAATTATTTTATTGTAAACAACGACCGCAGAAAGACCAGGAACGCTGAAAGAAACCTCCAATTTATTGCCTTTGATTGATGCTTCTCTCAGTTTCCTCCAAGTAGATTCTGCTTCTTCAGCTGTGGCATATTCCACAATAGCACATTCTTGGCATACATTGTCTTTTAAAACAATCTAGATTTAGAAAGAAGAAAAATGTTTTAAAGATTGATAACTTACATGTTGTAATATCTTTAAATTAAAAAAAAAAAAAAAGTTGTGCTGCATATTCATGTCATAGGTACCATCAATGTGTCACAAAAACCTATTTCCTGTATATATTTTTTTAATCATATTGCTCCAATCAAGACAACTTACTGCCACTGGTGTGCAGGGAGATACAAAGGAGGAAAGTTATAGGAAAAAGTGACAGGTTATAGGGGTGTCAGGGAGTGGGTAAGAGAAGGATGAGTATACTGATGAGAGTGGAGTGCATGGAGAAAGGAGCAGGAGAGAGGATGCAAGTTAGTGAGATATGAGAGGACTGTTGACTTTACATTTAAATTCTTGGAGATTGTATGTCGGGGAAGCAAGTAAATCAAAGGGAATTTCACAGGCAGGAAGTGCAAGAAAACTGCTAGAATAGAATTTGCATTTACATTTTATTGGTTTCACAGTAAAAGAGTGGAACCTAGTTGCTAATCTTATGGCTCAAAATGGCCTGAAAATTGCGTTCAAGCAGGAAAACTTGCCACTAATCCAATTGTATTCACTTTTACTCATATTTACAGCATACCATAAAACTATTTTGTCACATATATATTAAGAATTTCACATTTTTAAAGTGAAAGCATGTCAACACTAAATTGCCATGGTAAAATATTTGGTAGAAATTGAAGTTAAGATTAAACTAGCCAAAGAATTATCCTAACAAATTCATCTCAAAATTGTGAATGTAGAATAATATTAATGCCAAGACTTTGCAGTTATTTAAGATCCTGCTCAATAGAAGATGCTTTTTAAATGTTGCAGTATTGAATGTAATTTAAAGTTAAATCAAACGCTCAAAAGCTGCACATGACTTTCATAAAATGAACAAAGATCTGCAACTGGTCTGTCCTGGGTAATTCCTCCCAAAACTAGTTAATGTTTGCCATTATCTTCATTATACAATAGGTTAAATTTGATTTGAGCTTTAATTTCTAATGAAATACCGCAAGTTACCCTTAATTACCATAATCCCCAGAAAATTATATTTAAATTTTATTAAATTTAATTTATTTTTAAAACAATGTAAATTTTTTTTTCTCTCTAAATCAAACTCCAAATTTATTCCATTTTCATATTAGATTTTTCTCTATTTTATTTATTTATATCTTTATTTTTTTCTAAATTTTCAGAACAAAAATAATCTATGCTAATAAAAAAAAAAAAAAAAATTAACTACCAAAATATATATTTTGGACAGAAAATGTAATAGAATCAGTAATAATTATGAAACAATAAGTATTTTATTAAAATATATAATGTAATTACAAGTAAACATTATCTATAAAACAGAAAAATGACTTTATAGTCTAATTTAAAAAAAAAAAAAAAAAAACTCAAAACAATTCATTTAAAATATATAATTAAGAGAAATTCACTTTTTTAAAGTCATTTACAATAGTCAAATGAAGGTGATTTGAATACATAACCCAAGTATATATATATATATATATATATATATAAAAGCTTTAAAACTTGTTTTTGTAACTGTCCTTTTCTCTCTCTTTTTTTTTTTTTTTTTTAAGTATTATTTGAGCTTTCTATTAAGATAGAAAAAAAAAAAAATGGAAAAAGAAAAATGGGAATCAGAGGTGCAGTAGAGTTGAATTAACAAACAGAAAGTAAGTCAGGCTGTTATCACTAAAATAGCTACCTACCAATGCATATATTCATTTCACAAATTGATACCAAGTCAAAAAAAAAAAAATAGTCATGAAAAGCATAGCTATGGGTTCACTGCCTCTAAAGAACATTATGAACAGTTGATGAGCATCTATTCCATAATGCAGTGAAGAGAGTTTCCTTACCACACCAAACAATGTTTTTCACCAGCTATTCCATAAATGCTAATTTTTATATGGCCAAAACTTTTCACAAAATTTTGCCAAGTAACAGACCCAAACGACATGCAATTAATTGCAAATTTAAGGTTTAATTTAGTAAAATGGATTCAATTTCTAGAGTTATTTTGTAAGAAAAGGACAATCTCAATAGCAAAAATATTTACCACCTCAAATGAGTTTCTCAATTTTGTTAAATTTTGTTAAATTATAAACAAACAGGGTTTGAAAATCAAACAACTGCATCTACAAAACAAAAACAGTTCATTTCAAGTTACAGCTTAAGAGATAAAATTTCCAAGAAAATCTTTATAGAAGTATGTTTTTACTTTTCAGAATTGACACAGTAAATTTTCAACAAGTAAAACAATGGTATAAATTTACTGTATAATTTGTGCACCTATTTTTCCAGAAAAATTATTTTCAAATATTACCCTATAAGGAAACAGTTAATATTACCATTAATTAAGTGAAGTATATCACCAACCTCTTCAATATCAGTAGTAGGAGAGGAAGAGATAGAGCTTTAAATATTAAGAGAGAGAAGTGAACAGACCATTTGTCAACAAGCATTCACCAACATCATGAAGTCAACTGTTTATGCAAAGAACATGGTTTCTTTTTCTTCTTCCAAAAGTTCTCTAGTAATACATTTAGTCTAGTACATAGGACCAAATTCAAAATCATTGGTTAAAAAAAAATGTCTAGGGCCATATCAGTCAGTCAGGTGCCATACGTGATACACGCTTGTGTGATCATGTCTCGAAAGAGACATGACTGACTGTGCAGAAGATTATCCCGCAGTAGGTTGCCATTGCTTTCTGCAGTAGACTGGTTGCCGACCAAGGCTATAGAACCCAATCTGTCGTGTTATTTGACCCATAACTGGAAGGAATAGACGGATTAATACCTTTCCCAAGGGTATTTGCACGTACGTGAATGCAATGAATTCGGCTGGAATTCAAACTCGGCTCCCCGACCTCTCATTCTAAGCCGATATCCAATGTGATGGAATGAAAAAAAAATAAAAATAAAAAAATAACATTGTAAATCAAATACTTAGAGGAAAAAAAAACATGTCCTAAATGATGCTAACATACTGTTTGCTGATAGAATCAAGCAGCATATAGTATCTCTCAAATCTGGTTCCAAAGATTACTGGGGGCTCTGCAAGAGTGTACTGAACAAGAAAACCTTCAATCACTATTCAAAGTCCTCACATCCACACCAGAAAAGGTCAAGCGCCTTGACCACAAATTCTCATCCAGCTCTACATTTGACTCATCTAGAGTACCCACACCTAATTTCCGATAGGTATATATATATATATATATATATATATAGTAACTAAGTTGTAGAACTTGTAGGTTTTTTAACCTGTTGCTCATGCATTTACTTTTATAAAGAGTGCTCGATACATATGTAGAGCATTATATTGTAATAGTTGTTACAATGGTTTATAAACTCATACTATCACTACACAAAGATTTTCGCGTTTCGAAGCTGACCATGTGTCTAGGCTGTTGCTTCTTCAGGAGATCTAGTTGGACCAACTGAAGAAGCAGCAGCCTAGACACGTGGTCAGCTTCGAAACGCGAAAATCTTTGTGTAGTGATAGTATGAGTTTATAAACCATTGTAACAACTATTACAATATATATATATATAAAATCATCTGCATACAAGCCTGTTTCATTGTATCACAGCTACTGTTTGCCTCAAGCTGGGATCAAAATCCAACTAATTTGTCAATAGATGGAGATCTTGCTCTTAAGCTATCAGAGCACAGCAGAAAAGCAGACTCCACAGCATTTTAATTCACAGAAAGAAATTGCTATCTCTGGTCTAGCATAATTTCTAAGCTTGACTCCCATAAGGCAAGCAGAGGTGATGGAATTCCAGCCACTGTCCTAAAGAAATGTGCCTGAACTGGCTACAGGCTTCTCTAAACTATAATTATTGCCTCACTTCTTTCTGCTTGTTGGAAATCCTCCTCTGTAGTTACTATTTTTTTTTTTAGAACTCTGAGGAGCCCTTTGACCCCTCTGATTATCACCCTATTAGCCTTTTACCTCTTTTTGGCAAGGTATTCAAGACTTATCAATAACAAAATAGGCATCTCATATCATTACCTTCTCTTTGACAAACATGGCTTGTTTCACCAGGTCTACTGCTAATATGATAACCATCACTGTGTGCGCACGCACGCACACACACACAGAGCTCTTGATATCCTGAAAACATCTGACAGGGTTTGGCATGCTGGTCTTATGTGCAAGCTCCAGAGTTATGTATGATTGATTTAATCCAATCATTCCTATCAAGTCATGAAACGATGATTGTTTTGAATGCGTAAGCTTCCAGGCCCTTACAAACGTGGGCATCCCTCAATACTATCCTAGGTCCTATGCTTTTTCTGATCTTCCTGACAATCATTCCCTAATTGGTCTATGCAGATGACACCATCATTTACACCCATCTCTGTAAGAAGTCTGCCCTTGCTGACAAAGTAAAACTGGTTGAGCACTTCAAAAAGAACCTCCAATCTGTGACTGAATGGGGTAGGAAATGGCTAGTAAATTTTAATGCCTCCAAGCTGCTCTTTTAACTGCTATAGAGAATCATTTCTACCTACCATTAGAATGGATGACACTAGTCTTCTAGAGAGCAACACACTGCCCCTCCTTGACCTCACTCTCAAGTGACCTCTAACGGAATGACTACAGTGAACCCATAGCTGCATCTACTGCTAGGAAGGTTGGTCACTGTGTTGGGCCAGGAATTTCTTCTCGTCAGAATTCATTTTGCACAATTATAAATCTACCATTGTCCATGCATTGAATAATGTTGCCATATCTGGTTAGGTGCTTGTGCTATTCATCTTGAGGTTCTTGACAAAATCCAAAGGAGGATCTGTAATATAATTGATCCTGATTTGACAGCCAGCCTTCTGTCACTTTCTCACCAATATGGCTTTCCTCTGTCTTTTCTATGAGCATTTTCTCCCGGTTCCCCAACCAGGTGTATTTACTAGTGTTGCTAAATTAGCATCAAGGTCTCACCCTTTTACCATAGAAATAGTTAAATGTAACTGCCTCTTCTACTCTAACAATTTCATTTGTGAAACTCACTTCTATTCACTGGCTTCCCTTATAGTTACAATCTCCAAAAGTTTAAATGCAATGTCAATTGCCATCTCCTGTACCCACCCCCACAACACACACACATCAGTGGCATTTCTGCCTTGCTTGGGATGAAATGATTATTTAAGCCCAGCTAAAGTTAGGATAAATTAGTATAGAGAAGAGACTCTTCTAGTATCCAGTTGGTTTGTTTTTACTTTCCTCTTTGCTACTACAACTTCATGAGTGTAATACTAGAATGACAGCTAGGTTTCATTTTACAGTTGAAATTGATAAATATCACTAAGCTCTATTCTAAAAGTTTTTGTCAAAGCAACTCTTCTGGTTTCTCACTTTCCTGTCAACTAGTATCTTCAAAACATTTACATGCAATTTTTATAGTCATCTTGCTTATTTGAAGACTTCTTTTATTATCCTTTCTACAATGTTATTTTTTCCCCAGTTTCTTTAACTCTCAGTAATACCTTGCATCTTAGTGGCTTTATATTGCCTTGCTTGGATTTAAATATTTGGGGGAGGAAAGATGGGGAAACAAAAATAAAGTAAATATTAATCTTACTGTTAATTTATTCCTATAAACATCCATAAAGTTTTGTCTGCTGATTCCCAAGAAATTACATTGTTTTAGTTGATATTTAAAGAGGCTAATCATAGAACAGCCTTAACACCTGTGCTATATGCATTTGGGTTTAAACTTATCAAATATAGTTTCTCAAGTAAATATTAAAGTAAAAACTTTAAAATTCAGTCACCTTAGCCTTTACCACCAGTTAACTTCCCAAAAATTTAAATTTTTAAATATGTACTGACTAATTTAAGTTTAAAATTTTCCTTTTCTTCCAAGTAGATATAGCAACAGAAAAATTGGAAATTGTAGTTATTACTAATATATCATTACCTTATTTTAACATTCCTTTTGAGGACAAAGGTTATTTTAGTTCACTTATATTTGACTATAATATTTATAAAAGCCACTCTGAAGAGAGAGAAAGAACTTGACTTTGAAAACATCTCAAAGTTTCCATGCCACATTTAATAAGTTTTAAACACTGCTTATAAAGATAATTCCTCTAGAATATATACCAAAAATTTTACATTGCATTTTCTTTCATTCCTCCACCCTTCCAGAATTTTATAAAGTGTTGACACATAGCAGTAAACAAAAGTCAAATTCTTATATAAATTAGTCTATATAATTGTTTTTCTGAAAATAGCACTTCATAATGCATTACATAAAGGAAACAAGATTGTACACATGCCAAACAAATTCCTTGTATGCAACAATTTTGTCAAATAATTGGCTTTGAAACAAGATTAATCACTTTCTATGTCATTGAAAGACTTCTTAGCCAATTGATTTTGTTTTTATGGCTTAAGTCTGATTTATTCAAAGCTGAAACATTTTGGATTCTAATTCATTTTCTGACAGTGAATATTGCATTAATTTTTTTAATTTTTTGAAAATAATTTTTACAAATACAAGGTCTATTTAACCCATAGTTGGGGGAAGAGATGAATTCCTATCTTTCCCATGGTATCTGCAGGCGAGCAAATGTAACAAGGCAGACTTTTTCCAAGTTGCTATCCATTACATCACTTGACTTCTTGGTAAAGACAATATTTTCAATAACTGCCTCATAATTTATTATGATGTAATAAATTTGCATAATCTCTAAATATATAAAGCTGTGCATATTGTGACAATGGTGGGTAAAAATTAGTACATAAAGATAAACAAACCATGAGAAACATATGGTAAGTAGGGTTGATCTCCAAGCAGCCTAACTGAAAGGGAGTCATCACTTCACACAACACTGCATAAGCTAATAAAAAAACCCTATTTGTAGAAAATAATTAAGATGAAAATAAAATGAAAAAGTCTCAATGATCAAATAAAGACAGAATAGCTTTTAATTGCATGGAAGCAACAGTTCTGAGAGAATCAATATCTCGAGGTCAAGGGAAGACTGTCTGCATCTTTTTAAAGCAATTTATACAAAGCATAGTGAACTCCTGTCTTAGATATTTACAAATCCACACAAAGCCAGCTTTGTTAAAATAAAAGGGAGTGGGGAGCACTTCACTTATGACAGGTTTTAAACCTACCAACTGAATAAAGAGTTTTAAACTCAATCATCTCTACGTATATAGTCCAGAGTGAAGGAATTATGAAGCTGTTTTCTAACAGTAAATTGAAACTGCTGGGTTCGAAGGTTTAATGTCTCACTATAGTGTTAAAAAGCTAAAAAAAGATTAGTGAATATAATAAAACTATAGATGGTGAACAGAAGAAGCTAGATACCTGGCAATAAATGGGGATGTGGTAATCACTGAACATAGCCTTCAGTTCAGCGAGATCTTTGAAATCTTTTGGAAGTCCATTAACAAGGAGACACCGAGAATTCAACTTGTCATACGAGACAACTAAATTCTCCTCGATGAAGTCACACTGTAGAACATGACCATTGTACTCTTTCCAGTTGAGTTCCTCTCTGATTTGGCCAGATTTCTCTTTGTTATGGCAATATTCAAAAACAGCATAATTCTTGCTTTCACCTGAAAAGATAAAAGTACTAAGTTATCCAATTTTGAAAAACTTTCCAAAGTTTTTTTTTTTTTTTTTTTAGATTTATTAAATATAAAACATACCTATGAAAAATTTGGATTGATTTCTGATAATCCTGGTGTTCAAACTATGCACATTTAAATTTACTTTGTTTTACATGCATCTTTGAATTTCAAGTAAAAATGGAAAGTTAGACCAAAATTGTGATTTTTATTCTCTGGCATTTACACATATACTCTCAACTTAAAACTTGTTCTACTGAACATTAAGATAAAAAGGTTTCACATCAGCAAAATCATAGTGCAAAATAGGTCGTTATTTGGGAAGTAAATTTATAATATTAATTATGAAAATTCAGGAGAACAAAGAATTAGTTTATAAAACTGAGTTTTCAGAAAGTTAAACTATATGTGCATCCAAGAAAGACTGATAATTTTGCAAATCAAACAAAAAAATAAATAAAATTAAAAAATAAAAATATTCCTGAATTTTAATGAATCCTGGAGTGAAAAGGCTGAACAAAAATGTAAATCAAGAATGGAAAGAATTCAGTTGTTGCAGCCAGTGTTTTATTAAAATTGTATTGGTATCAATCACATGATGCTGGTTCATCAAAACCAATTTATTTAACTTCTAAGAAAAAGAAATACAAATATATAAAATATATTTCCTAGTTAAAAGTACGAAAACTTGAATGCTTCTTCCTTTAAATAAATTGCCATGAAAGTATCCACCAGGATCCCCTCACCTAATAGGATCAGCTTTACTTTTCAATGAGGAACATGCCAGAATTTAGGCAGAATCAAGGTATTTTTAGTGCTAGAAATTAATCCTGTAAACTTTTTTTTTATTTTTAAATCAAGATGTGCTGAATAAATCTTGGTGCAAACCACTTCCCAATAACTGACTTAAAAAAAAATCTTACCTATTATTTTTAACATATTAAGATTCTAACTTAAGCATGATGAAGCAGAAAAAGCAACTATTAAAACCTATCTAAAAGTAAGTGATGAAATGCCTTTTGATTAATTTAAAATGGTCACAACTTGACATATTTTGAGTCAGGACAAAGACCCATTCTGAAATATTGAGATTGTCTACTTCCAAAGTAAATATGTTCACTTGTGAGTACACCCTATTTCCAAATTACCATTTATGCTCCAATATTAAATTTAATTCCCTTAATGAAATAAGGGAATTTTCTAGAAAACTGCAAGAAACACCAAGAACAGGTTTTCTACTCCAAATGAATTAAGCTCAATGAAAGATGGTAAGGGAGGAAAAAAAATTTTTTTTTTTTTTTCCTTTTTCACCAAAAATATTCAAAACGGGAATTTATAACTTTCACTTTGCAACATTTCACACATTAAGATGACAGAATAGTGCCTGGAATGCCACCTCCCTCATTGGACCTTATCTCTAAACAAGCAGCTGAAATTTGTCACTATGAACAGAGTAGGCAATAATTCAAGTAGAAAAGTACAACAAACAGTTTACTTTACACAGACTACAAATAAGTCAAAAATCAATGTATTGATCAGCAGTGACAATTTTTGTTTGATTGCTGTCAGCTGGTAACAAATATCAGTGTACATTTTATATTGTTCATATAATCATCATCTGTTACATATATAGCTAACAAAATTTTCAACAGCACCTGCAGTAACAAGGAAACATACCACTTCTATTTTGAAAGATTCCACATTAAGAATATATATATATATATATATATATATATATATATATATATGTGAGAGAGAGAGATAACTTCAGTTTACTATTTGTCCCCAAAAACATAAAATTAATTTCAGACTTATCTATAAGTCTTTGATGATCTGCTCTAAAGCTAATTGGATGACGAACTCAAGATTATTGGATGTTGACCAATCAATGATTTGGAATAAGGTATTAGAATTCAATAGGGTTAAACCAGCAACAGTACCAAGATGTCCCGTGTACCTGCACCTTCCTTGGCTGAGTTCTGTTAGTGATGGATTTGCTAAGCAAGTTTTGGTTGCAGTTCAACAATGTTACTTTGCTGCCAATACTGGTGTTGTTTTTTCCCCTCTAAATTGGTCTTTCCTTCAATACATAAGGATGTTTTCCACTCCCCAAGCCATAATAGCTCATTGATTTATGTATTTAAATGTAGTTGTGGATCAAACTACAGAGAGATAAACTAGATTCCAGAATTAAACAGCATGTCCCAACAAAAACCTAGAATTTGGACTATTCCTTGTCTGATAGGCTGACCAAAACATACGGGTCTTCTATTGCAGAACACCTTAATAACCATAATTGTGCCACTGGCTTTAGTGTGGTCACATTTTTTATTTCAAGTATATACCACTCAAGTTACCACATCAAAGTTTTTGGGGTCATCTACATTCAATCTTTAAGGCCATCTGTATACAAACAGAGAGAGAGCATATATTTGGCCTTGAACTTGTATTCATTTAGTTTTTTTTTTCTTCCTCTCTACATCATTTTTTTTTTTTAAAACGTTAATTTCTTTACTGATCTTGATTTAGCTCTGTTGAGCGAGGTGTGAAACCTGTTGGCCAGCCCATTTTTCAATTTTATTTTTTAAAAAAGTAAAATTACGGGCGGTAACATATCAAGATCTTCCACGGTAATCAAGTATAGTGCAACTAAACATACTAAAAACTTTAAAACTAAGTATTTCAGCAAATATAAAACTAAATTCATCGAAAAAAAATTCTACAGTAATGAATTTACAGCTGTATAAAGTTTAAGTTTTCCTCTAATTCAAACAAAAACAAAAAAAATTCCAACTGCAAAGTAAAATAAAGCAATTTATGAATAATATCTTAAAACTTGTTTACTCGATCAACATGAAGTATTTGCATAAAAAAAAAAAAATTTTTTCTTTCAAGTACATATTGATGACCAGGTGGTTTTGATGCTGTAAGGAGGGGGGGGGAATTTATAACCTCAAACAATCAAAACAACCATTCATGAATACCTATTATTTACTGACATCAATAAAAGTGGTAATGAAATTTATTTTGACATAGCCATTAACCTAAAAAGTGACACTATCAATCATGAACACTTACCTGTGTCTTCACAGCGCATCAGGAAAAATTTTTCCATTGCACCATAAGTAAGTAGAAGACCATGGATTTCTTTCTCCTGGCATCCAGGGGGGAGATTTGTCAAACAGAGCATCTTGTCACTAGGATGTAATGCCACAGTAACATCAGTTCCCAAAAGGTGTTTGCCTGTAAGTTGGTCCACAATCTCTTCAGCATCTTCTCCATTCATCAAAGTAACAACAGCTGAAACAAGATCATCATCTTTACTCAAGTTGCCAGTTGGGGTTTAATTTAAAGTCTGGTTCGGTAAAAAGATGTCTTCTAGTATAGACAGAAAAGAATAAACTACCTACCTGCTTGGATTGAACGAAGAGCTCAGGTAAATTTTGAACTAAGTCAAGAAAACTGAACAAAGAGTGAGTGAGTTAAGTGCTATACATGATACACACTCAGGCAATCGTGTCTTTCAAGATGTCTGACTAAGCAGAAAATTTTCTCACAGTAAGTTACTATTTCCTTGTGATAGACTTAGTTGGCAACCAATCTGTCTTGTTGTTCAACCCATAGTTAGTGGGAGAAGAGATGGATTCAGACCTTTCCACATAAGTGAATTCAACTGGAATTCAAACTTGGCTGTGACTTCTCATTTTGAGTCAATACCCATTGAAACTACACCAACTAAGATGAGGATATTTGTATTAACAGATTAGTGCATAATTAAATGATCTCATTGCTAAATATTTTAAACTGGGATGTCTAAAGAGATTGTTACAACTAAAAAGTTACAATATCTTCATTGCTATCCTTTCATAAAATTTTTAACCTGACAGATTGACATGAAAATGATTACAAGTGTAAAACACACACACACACAGAAAAAGAACTTAAACTAACTTAAAATAGCTAAACCGTTTTTTTTTTCTTCAATATCTTAAATTAGTCAAAATGAAATTATATGAGCAAAGATTCTGTCCTGTGTGTAAGATTAGTATTGCTAATGAAGGAAATTATTATTCCCGAGCATTTTCAACTGGTTCAGATTAAGTTAAAAAGTCAACTAATCCTAAAAATCTGTTAACACTAAAACCTGTGATTTTAGGTCTTTGAGGAGTAGGGATTGGCTTTTTTTTTTAGCAAGACAAATCTTTTACAGAACTTAGAAGCTCAAACCATTGTATTCAAATTTAGAAATATATTAAAGAACTCAATTTTGATAAGAGTTACAGATACAGGAATTGTTTCACTAGATTTCAATCCTATCCAATCCTTTGATATAAGTAACATAGCATTAATGGAAGCAAAAATGCTTATCTAACTTCATACACTAACTATATAAACATGTGATCATGTAAGTCATTGAATTTTTTTTAAGGCCTTTGATTAATATTTTTCACTATTTTATACATTAATTCATAACTTATTGAATCACCAAAACATTTCTACATACACAACACTTATGAAAACAGGAGGTGGGGGAGGGGGAATGTTTCTTCTAATAACAAACCCAAAAAAGTTCCTTAATGAAGGCAGTAGTCATAGCAGAGTGAGCTAGTCTAATATGGCCTACATAAATAAAGTTATTTCAGTAGAATAATAAAAAGATGTTGAGAGCATAATTCCTTACACACAAGTCGGTTAAAGAGATTTATTTTGGTGGTGGTAAGTGGCTTTACAAAGTTATTGAAATATGAAATTATCCAATAATCAAATGTTAGAATGCTATTAAACAATTACCAAACTAAATAGGAAATTGTTTTCAAGTGAAACTTACATGAAATTTGAGACTGTCACAGTCCTCACCTGCCTATTTACCTTATGGAGAAAGAAAAAGTAAACGTCCTAAATTATTTAGTCATGAAATAAATCTGAACTTACTACATATCTGGCAGGTAGCCAACTTGGTTTCTATTGAAGATACTGTTTAATGATGGCTTATTACTTGATAAAAAGATAGATGACCAGCTGTTGTCTCATGGGTTAACCAAGAACAAAAAGATTTTCTTTCCAGTATATAATAAAAAATAAAATTGTAATGAGGACTCAGTTTTGATGTAACCTATAAATTATTTGTAGGTAAGGGTTTAAATGAATAACCTAACTTTTGAGTGAAAATTTTAATCAAAAGGAATAGTACAGCAGTTTTAATTTTATCTGGAAATCACCCACTTTTTTTTTCACTCATTTTTATTGTGTGTGTGTGTGATTAAAATAGTAATTCTTTCTAGAATTACTGTCACATTTCAGATCAGAAGCACAATATTACAATGCTGTACAAAAATATAATATTTGAATAAAAAAAGGCATTGATTATTCACATAGCAATAAACAACACTGCAGAAAGTAACCAGCCCTTACAAACAAAATCGCAATACGAATTTAAAAATAATGTATAAAATAGAACAATGTTAGATAAAATAGATATGAAGATGTAAAAGAGACATATAAAAATGTGGGCATAACAGATTTACAAAAACTAAATATTTAAACACTGCATGATAATGAGACACCTACATTTCATTTTTGTAATAACTGTGCATGAAAATTTGTCTAACCACTTGTATTCAGTATGGTACATCAAAATGACTAAAAAATCAAATGTAAGTTGTTCTGATTACTATATTGATCAAAAGAGAAAACCACTTGATTTGAGGTATAGGGGTGGGGTTAAAATTAAAATAGACACCAGCAGTAGCAGCTGCCGCCTACCAAAAGATAATATGAGCAAGAAACTATATTTTACTCAAACACATTGCTGTATATATAGCAACATCCCCAACTATACTTGCATATCACAAGCATTACATTTGTGAAAATGAGCCAATCAAGCACATACATGCTTGCTTGAGTGTCCCTCAAACAATCAAAAGTAAAGCTCAACAATGATAGGTTAAGAATTTTGAAATGACTGTCAAAAGAAAATGTAAGTATTATACATGGTTTCAGAACCAAAACAAAAGTGGAGCAGAGAATCTACAGCAATAAACCCTACTTCTTGATGCCAAGACCTTGTACAAAAATTAACCTAAGCAACCATAGCTAGTCATACATTCCTTTTAATACTTGTAATTTGCCATTTCTGTTCTTGACCATTAAGTTTCTCTGGTTTTAATTAGATTGTTTTTTTTTTAAATAAAACTTGAAGACATAATAGGTAGGGAAGACAGCATCATTTATTCAAGCATTCAACCCTGTGATGAACACAAGTTATTATTCAAATATTTTGTGATATTTTTTTTATTATCAATATCCAACTTAAAAGTTAAATATTTTATCATATACAGCTACCTAATTAGGAAAACTAGCCCTTTAAAACAAATACAATTCCTGATTTATTTTATTCTTGCAATTGTAACAGTAAGATCCCGAATTTTATTAGAAATTTTGTCTTATTTGACTAATAATTCTTTCATCTTAATTCTAGCTACTTCTCACTCAGTTATCTTGTAATGAAAAGTAACTGAAAATAAGAAAGAAATATTTAAAGTTATTAGCTGAGAAAGAAAGAAAAAGTGCTAAAAATGGCAAAAAAAAAAAAATCAAAGTTATAAAACAAAAAATTTATAATTTTAAAAAGAAAAAATTACATAATTAGATTTTTGTCTGCCAACCATAAGTTCTCATCATACTCAAACATAGTTAATTGCTGTATGGGATACATGCTTGGGCAATCACGTCTCAAGAGATAACTGGCCAGACAGAAGATTTTCCCCACAGTAGGTTGTCATCCATTTCTTTCTGTGGTAGAATGGTTGCCAACCAAGGCTATAAAACCCAATCTGTCTGCTATTGAACCATTAGTTGGAGGGAGAAGAGATGGATTAATACTGTTCCCAAGAGTATTTGGGTGTAAGTGAAGGAAACGAATTTTATTCCATGGCGATATCCATTATATCACAATGTACCTAATGCCTTACAGAGAGGCTATTTTCAATGCAGATTTTTGTAAATGATCATAAAATAAGTCTATGGAAATGGAATAAAACAAATGAAGATAGAATCATACAAGTCAAAAATAATGGCTAACAATGCTTCATCTAATAAAAATGAACAGCAACTCATAATTACAAACATGTAAAAAGAAAAAATATCAACTGAAAATTAACTTTCAAATCCTAAATGATTCTTTAAAGATTATAGAAATTTATTTAACAAAACAATCATTAACTGAAGATTAAATTTAATAGTGAGAAAAATCCATGATCTTGTTTTATATATTAAAGTACTAATAGCACAATAAGCAAATAAAAACTTAACAATATTAATTAAACATATATAAGTTGTCAATTATCAATACAAAAATGCCTTTGAGAACCAGCACAAAGTTAAATACAGCAACAAAAAAGGCCAGATCACATTAATATAAAATGCTTCGGTCAATCTTAAATTGAACTAAAAGAAAGGTCTATTTGGTCAAGTGGGAGGGGATACAAAACATTGATGCATGTATGTTTTTTGTAATTCATCAAAATCATAGCTGTTCTTCAGATAGAATGAGTAGAAAATTAAGTAAATCTTTCATAATATAAAATTAGTTAATAACCAAAATTATAACTTTCAGGTGAACCAGGAACATAATACAAAACCCACCAAAAGTTATGTTGAAAATTTTTTTTCTAATGAGGAACTATCATATTCAGACTGGTTCATCATATCATATTCAGACTGGTTCCGTAGAACTGGGCCTGGTAGTGTTTAAAAGTTACATATTCTGTGTTTCAAGGGAAGAAACTGACAAGCAACACAATGGTGAATGAGACTGGTAAATATTAGCCAATATGAAATATCTCCTAATGATAATGACAGAACAGATTGCATAAAGGGTTCAGTTCAAAACTCCAAGCAAAGTATCGAATACAATGGCAAACACCAGAAAAAGGCTGGAGAGTTGAAAAGACAAAACATAGCATAACAACCAAGATGAATACACACTAATTCAAAAAAGAGAATTACAATCAGTAACTTAATTCAATACAAAGAACTATACATATACTATATAGTTTAAGGACCATCATTTAATGATTCCAATGGGATTTATAGAAATAAATAAATAAAATAAAAAAGATTCAACAAAATCACTAAGTGGTTTTTAAGGAAACTTGGTTATTCCTCATCTACTTGTAAAACACAAGTGAAATGTTAGTTTAAATGACCTTAAGTGATTACAGCGCATAAGTAAATCAAAATGGCAACATTTAAATGCATTCAAAATCAGAATATGCCCTTAGGGCCAGTCTGTCAGCCCAATAATACAAGCCTTGAGATTAGATGGCTGGTCTTTGTACCTGTCAATCAGATTGCTTTTTGTACATCTGAACCTTTCAATGGTTGTTTCTATGACAGTATCCTATGTTCTGTGATTTTTACATTGAATTTTTTGTATTCCAAGTGAGGATTTGCGAAAAGTGCTGTCTTGGCACTGAAACTCCAAATGAGGCTACATTAAAAGGATCAAGTAAACAAATTGAAGTTCACAAACACACACATCTATATATATATATATATATATATATATATGATAGATAAGAAAAGAGAGAGATTGCAGACATACCAGAGTTGCAGCTTACTTTAAAATAAGCATAAAAACTAAATCTATATTAAAATGAGAATTCCATCTGTTTGCATGATAGCAGCTGGTTCAAAGATCAAATATTAATCACTGATTTTTTAACACATTTGAGGTTAGCAAATTTTGATGAAAGGCTCTTAAAGTAAATATAAATTTTTGAAAGTACACTGAAAGTAATTTCTTGCACAAAATTAAAGTCTTCAAAGAACATTTTTTTTTCTCTCTAAGAACTATACAAGCAAAATTAGAGGCATTGATTCTGGGTGAAATTATTTAAAAATTCATAACCCCCTACCACAAAAAAAATTTTTTTACAAGTAGAAGAATTATTATTTAATAAAGTATTTTTCTTTATATATATATATATATATATATATATCTCAAACATTTCCTTAACCTGCCAAAAAGAATCTTACAATTAAGCCATTTTATACTACTCCAACCAGTGAACTATTATAACCCTAAATGCAGTCTAATTAGTATAAGGAACATTTAAATTAAAGATGTTTTTTATTTTGATGTACAAAAATCATTAAAAATAAGCTTTACAGGTAACTGGTTTTGATAAAGCATTGAGAAGGAAACAAACAGATAAAGTATGTGAATTTTTATTTGAAAAATTCCTTCCCCCAAATAAGCCCATGAAGAACGAGTTCAGTACTATTTTGCATGTTCAAAGAACTTTGAGAGACTGCACATGTATATGTGCATGAGAAAGAGAGAGCAGAAAGTTAAAAAAAAAAAAAAAAAAAAAAAAAAAAAACAACAACAACAGGTCCATACAGATAAGTTTCATATACAATAACTGATTGAAATAAAATATCAAATCTAGCGGAAATTTACACGTTTAACTCAGAAAAAAAAAAAAAAAAAAAAACTATTATAAGCAAACGAAGATCAATGTTTGGCTCATTGACAAATCAGAAATTAGGCCAACAACTGTAAGTATTTATTAGTCAATTGAATTCACACTGGTGCTGTAATAAGAAAACTTACCTATAGGATCTATTTCTAAACCCAAGTTAATGGATTCCTGATAACATAGATAAGCCAAATATACAAGAGTGGGATTATGGATTTCACAAGTACTTAATTGAATGCCATCCCTGAGAGTGTCTACAAAAAGAACTTAGTTTTTGCATGTGTGTGTGCACACATATATGAGAGAGAGAGAGAGAGAGAAAGAAAAAAAAACTTCAGCTTTCAGTTCTATATCAACATGTGCCTTAAGTGATGAATTGTGGGTTAATATAAAATTTATATTAACCCACAATTCATCACTTATCCAAATCTTTATCCAAAACAAGTAAAGTAGTTGTCACAATGTTCAAATAAAGATTAGCATCAATAACAATCAAAAAGTTCCTTAAAACTAGTTCAGCACTGTTATTTGAAACTAATCCAGTAACAATACAATTTGAAGTAATAAAACAACATCAAGTATCTAGAGAAAAAGCTTCCAGAGAGTTGACCTAAATATAGAAACGTCCAATTTGAATTCAGTTTACATGAACATTCATGTTGAAATAAACATCCAGATTCTTTATAAAACAAACATGGAGGGGAAAAAAAGAAAAAAAAAAAAAAAAGCTTGAAACAAATCCTGCAGCATTCACTCAAATGGCACAAAGAGGGTGGAGAGTATCCTCTTATTCTTATCAATGCATTTACACATGCAATATAATGCAGTGGATACAAAACTTCAAACTGTCATCAGTAGAGTTAGGTTGATAATATTGCAAGTTTAAGAGAAAAGTATTGCAAAATAGAGCAAAGAGAAAGTCATCTTAACGATAAGATACTGAAGTTTTCAGTTTAACTAAGGAATTTTCACTCAAAATTTGTGATTGGAGCAAAGAAATTTTCAGCACATTCCCATAGTACAAAAGCATCCAATATTAAAGAGTATAAAAAAAAATATTTTAATTCTACAATTTCAATTGAGAAAATTTCACAATACTCTTAAACTTGTTCTACACTATTAAAACTTTTAAAAGAAAAGGTTTAGCTCCAAAAACATTACCAATTACATCTATGGGGGATTTCTTGTAATAGTCCCAACAAAGTATGGCAATTCTGCAACACAAACATTTCCAATTTATCTGTAATGTTAATGATTCATTCTTGTGGCAAGCTGTCATACTAAAAACTCAAGGGAAGACAATTTCTGCAACAGCAAAACAAGTTCATAGATCTATTTCTAGAATGGCTAATCTTTATGAATATACTATAGGTACCTCCTTTAATTTGATACTTAACTTTTAAATTGAGAGTTTTAATTTTTTTTTTTTTTTTTAATTTTTTGGCCATTTTTGAGCAATCAACACATTTGTAAACAAACATTAATTCTCAGTTCTAAAAATCTTGCAAAAAAAAAAAAAAAAAAAAAAAAAAAAAAAAAAAAATATATATATATATATATATATATATATATATAGCTGTGATATGTTATGCTTGGAAAATTAGAAAATTTAAAGTTACATTATTTTTATTTTTATATTATAATCGTGTGGCCCCAATCAAGGCATCTTACTGCCACTGTTGTGCAGGGGGTTACATAGGAGGAATGTTATGAGAAAGAGTGACAGGTTACAGGGGGTATCAGGAAGAGGGTATGAGAAGGAAGAGAATACTAATAAGAGTGGGGTGGATGGAGAAAAGAGAGAGAGAGGATGCAAATTAGTGAGACAGGAGATGACTATTGACTTTACAATCGAATTCTTAAAGATAGTAGTTGTCGGGAAAGCAAGTAAGCAGAAGGGAATTCCATAGGCAGGAAGTGCAAGAAAAGCTGCTGGAGTAGAATTTGCATTTACAATTTATTGGTTTCACAGTAAAAGGGTGGGACCTAGTTGCTAATCTTGTGTCAAGAGGAAATTTACATATAGGGGGTACCAATGAGCTAAGTTTATCGGAGCAGAAGCCGTGAAAGTATTGGTAGGAGAGACACAGGGAAGCCACACTGCGTCGGTGAGAAAGTGAGTGTATCCTAGCTGTCAAGTCGGGATCAATCACATTACAGATTCTCCATTGGATTTTGTCAAGAACACCTAGGCGGATAGCAGGAGCACCCAATCAGATATGACAGCAATATTCAATGTACGGGCGGATGGTAGATTGAAACAAATGTTACTTGTTTATAGAATCAAATTTAGAATAAAAAAAATATTCATGGAGGGCTTATCTTTCTGATCTGTGAACTAATTGATGATAGCTTATTCATTTCACACATCTGTAAGTATGGTAGACTAGAATTGACAAATTTATGTAACTTAAGTGAACATTTCGTTTCTGGGTTTTAACCAGTTAGTAATTTTCAGCAGTTATCTATTTTAGTGAATTGTAGTTGTTTTAGCTTTATCTTACATTTGAAGTTGCTTTCTGAAAAATATATTTTCTTTTAAAAGAAATTTTACAATTTAACAATCAAAATATACAGTATGACAGAGGTAACTCAGTAATTTATGAAATGTTATATTTATTAATTTATATTTTTAACATATTTTTCATATTATTCTTTATGTATAATAATAATAACTGCTTTTATCAAATTTGAGACCATTTTTTTCTTCTTCATACTGTGTTTTGTTTTTGTAGCAAACTAGTGAAGGTACCTAATATATGAGCTCCTTGGAGTCATATAAAACACCAGAGCTGCTACATAAAACAAATGAGCAGAATCAGGAAATTCAAGCAATTTTTTGGAAGTGTGCACTCCTTCAGTTACATACTGTGTATACATGATTGGACAGGAAATAAACCACATCTGTGGGCCCATTATATAAGCCAATATCCTGATCATACTTAAAAACTGGTTATAGCATGGCTCACAATGTCCAGATCAAGTGAAAAATCTTTCAAAGATTGGTGATAATGTAAAAGCAACAACACTAACAGATTTGTGGCAAAAATTGCAAAGACAAAAAAATTATACTGAACAATGCAACAAATGAGTTAGGTCCTTTGGTTGCAAATGTGTGTATATAAAGAAAAACGTGGTCATATCACTATTAAGTCAGTGTTGTTACTTTCATGGCCTTACATGCAAATTTACTATAGTGCAAAACAAGTTTTTAATATTTACTGTAATTTTCATCATCATAGAATCTGTATGATGAAAAGCATTTTGATTATACAGATTTTTTCTAACACTGAATGCTAATGGATATTAGCAAAAAGCCATAAAATAATTTTAAGCAATATAAAAAAAAAAGCAATCAATTTTCCCCAGTTCACTCACACTTAAAAGAAACTAGTAAAAAACCAACTACTATATATGAATTATCTGAAGCACCAGCAAGAATGACAAATCAAAAAAAAAAATTAAACACTTAATTCATGAAGAGAAACAAAGAGTTGCATGACCTTGCATCTTAAAGTTCAAAGTAATTTGCTACCTACATATTAAATACTTTTGAAATTAAAATTTCAGATTCAGAAAAGTAGGCTCCTATCTCAGTTCCCTCCTGTTCATAATCCTGAAGGCACCATAGGCCCAAGAAGTCTGTCAAAGACCCGTGCTCTGTCTGCCTCAAAGGTGTTGATAATACCATTTCTTTTTATAGTGGCTGCTCATATTGAATTGACAAAATGTGCAATGATATCTCCAGTAAATAAGTACCTCATCTCAGCTTCAAAAGATAAGCATTGCAGGAGGTGAGACATGACCAATAAATGGCCAGCCACTAACCGAGGTGGGTTGTCTCATCTTGCTACCTGGAAGCACTTTATTTTCAGGCATCAGACCCAAGCTGACCACCATCACACACAGCCAGGTCACATGGACGAAATTCCACCAGCTGCTGCTTATCCTCACATCCCGCCACTTTCCACCTAAGACCAGAGGTCATTTATATAACAACTATGTTTGTATCATCAAGCTAGCAAAACTTCAACCACCTGTGGCAGAATGTCAGAGACATGATACACACATTGTGAGTGGGGAGGGGAAAAAATGCACACAAAGATGATGAGACATGCCTAAAACTTATCCAATAAAGAATTAAATTAAGTGAATTAAAACCTGGAACTTATTGTTCAGAATGTCGGGACTAAGTTGTAGCAACTAAAATGGCAAAGAGTTGTTTTAAGACTGAGGCAAGAGTTTGACATCATAACTGATAATTGAATAATTGTGTATTTCAGGAAATTAACCATATATATATATATTTTGGATTCTACAGTCACTAAAACAGTCAACAGAAAAAGAAATGCTACTTTGGAAAACTGAAATTAATAACAGCAGCAGAAACACTTTCAGAATGATATCTGCATAGAGTTAGTTTCAAACACACAAGAAAAAAAGTTTCAGGATTTTTTTTTATTGAAACCAGAAAAAAAAAAATGTGCTCACTATATGACCATTTTTAAAACCGTAGTAGTTGATGAAAATTGTAAAAATATATATATATATATATATATATATATAAAAAATTTAGAAATACATTAAAATTTGCAAATATAAAAGATTTTTTTTTTAGCTCAGAAAGTTTGAATAGTTCTAAAATCCTTAATCTATTTTTAATAGCCTCTGCCAATGTTTAAGAAAATCTTACATAGGCATATAAATACAAAAGCAGCCAAGCTTTAAACCTATCAGAACAAACCTATTTACATGTAGAATAGAGTTAAAATAAGAAAATTTTTCATTTTTCTCCAAGGTAGGGTTGGTAGGATGATAAGTATTCTTAAGAGAAACCTGAAAAGAATTCAGATAACGTACCATGTCGGGATTTCTTGCTAATGACAATGTTGCAGATACTGTGTCCACCAATGAACTCTTTAACTTCCTGTAGAGAGAAAAAAGAAATTAGAAAGATGAAGGCAAGAAATTAAAAATGATTGCAAGGAAATAGCCAATCATTACAAGAAATTAGAAAATTTATTTTCCACCACAGAAAACTGTAAAGAGAAAACTGAGTAAAGTTTTCGAATCCCTCACTTGCACAGAGAGAGAAAAAAAAAGTTAAAGAGAAACTGAATTTCCCACCCTCTTGATAACTCATTACAGACATTGCACTACTGTTCATTGCAAGATAATTGCTCTCCATTACTCAAGTAATGAAAACTCACCAAACAGGCATGAAGAAAAAAAAAATACCTTCAACAATTGTTAAACAATTGTTAATCTAATAAGAGAGTTATCTGAAGAAGAGGAAGTGAAAACTTGGAGTTCATCCAAGTTCTCTACACAAACTGGGGGTGGGGGAGACAAAGCATTTTAAAGTGTCAGTAAGAAATAAAACCAAACCTGTTAGTATAAACTTTTCTATTAATTGTATTTTTGTTTTCATTAATCATCTCACCAACTCTAAATTATTGAAATATAATACTGATGGGAAATATACTTGCAGGAACTAAAGCACAAGAAAAGGCTTTTATATGTGAGCAAGGAAAGGAGGGGCGGGGGGGGGGGGAACGCAGTACACATTGCTTACTCACTACTTTTGTTTTTTAGGCCTTCATCTTTTCTATTAATCTTGTACTTAGCAATGGAAAATTCTTTGAGGTGGCTTTTTATTTAGATCAATTACATTAAAACATCAAAAACAATCTTATGTCCTGTTGCTAATAACAACAAAGCAAGATACAGCCATTCTAAACTGGGAATCTTTCACCACTGGAAAATTCTAGACTATCAGAAAAATTCACTTAGCCATTATCTTAATTGTGCCACCACTTTCTGCAGCTAGTGCACACAAGTTTTCAAAAATTGGTTTGAAAATATACAAATAATCATTAAATGAATAACAAAACAAGATAAAAGCAGCAAAATATCACATTAATTCGTGAAGAATTCAAATTGCCAAGCATATAATAATAACGTACAAAATAAAAGGACCTGCGAGGTAGGTTATGACTGTATTCATTTATTAATGGGTTTGCTTCTCATCAATGTTGGTGTCACTTACTATAGTCCAGAACATAGATAGAAAAAAATAAATTTTTTAAAAAAATAAAAATTCAACAACTACAGCAAAATAAGTAAATTAAGTGAGAGATAAGCAGCTGACAAGCTGTAGCCAATGTAAAAGTTGCCTGGGCAGACAGAGGTTGTCAAGTAAGGTTTGGGCAAGTAGAAAGACGAAGGACAGACGTGGCTGCTAGGCAACAGATCTGAAGCTGAAGTGATGGTAGTGGTAGTGGTGACAAGGGAAATATTTGATAGCAGGTCAGGACAGCTTGAAGGCTACTTGTGAATGCCAAGTTCCTTCCTATATACTACTTTACTTATAACCAAGTCTGCTGCAAGACATCATTACACACAGCAGTAAAACTGGTAAATAGTGCACTCTTTCATTGACATTAGCAGTATGAAAGCCATTTCCTGGTTACTGACTGCAAGTCCACATAATGAGATTCAATTGAGGAAAATTGCTTAAGAGATCTGTCAAAAACAATGTGATGACAGCTGATTTTGGAGACAAATGTGAAAAGACCAAGTTTTTTCCTTAGGTAATGTGTCCTGATTAACAAAATATGGGAAACTCAAATCAAGCATTTCTCAATTTTTACAAAAGGAAATGAGGATTTGAACAAGATTTTAATTAGGATGGCACTTTTAATCTTTATATTCACCAAATATAAGTTTGGTAGGAAAAATTAGGGAAAAAAAAAATCTCTTGATTCAGTCATTTTGTAAGAAGAGAGAAAGAAAAGCAATGCCAAATGTATTACATGTCTACAATCAAGTATTGGTTCCTATATGCATAAAGGATTTTACAGATACATATTATTTTGATAAATTTAGTTCATATATAGCTTTAAAAAAAAAAAAAAACCTGGTTGTCAAATCTTATAAAAAGATTTGATTATTTTTGTACCTCCTATCACATTTTGCTTAATTAAACCCAACACACACTGGTAAGTTGTTAAAAAAGCTTTTCCACTTTATCCCATTATCTCTACTTTTGTTTCAGCCATTATTATTAGACTAACATGCATATATAAGTAAAATTGTATTTATTTAAAACTACACTGAGTTTTTATACTTTTCAAGTGGTGCTTTAGTTTTATCAAGTAAAATGAAAACATTCCACTTCAATACAGGCATTTGTGTTCCATTTTTTTAACCTTTCAAAAACTGCAAAACCCTACCATAACACAGAATCTATTCTTAATACAAAAAAGGGGAGCAACTCTTGAGAAGCCAACTTCATTGCAAAGCACATTTGATATTAATAAAAGAAAAAAAAAAAAATACTCTCCTGATTATTGTAAAACATTTTATCCTATTTATGCAGTAGCTTCCGTAACCAGCCAGCAACTTTTTGATCAAATCAAAGTCATAGCACCCATTTCAAATACTGAAATTTTTTGAAAGTGCTATTTATGAACTAAGCAAAATGAAGCTTTTTAGATAAGGGTAGGGTGGAGTCAAAGATGAGGTAAGTTATGACAGTAATACTTAATCCCAAAGGCTGGGCAACCAATTTTGTAGCTTAGAAATAAAAACTTGAAAAAAAAAAAAAAAAAAAAAAAGTGTTTTAATAAGTGTTGTCATTTAACACCTAGCATAATTTCCTTTTGTAATTAAGGAAAAGACAAGCCTGTCCTTTTGTCAGCTATTACAAACCTACAAATTAGTTTCCATCCCCAAAGAATTACAATTGATAAATATGAAAAGGCAATTAACAATATACAAGGGGAATGAAAATACAAGAATAGCAGATGAAATTCTAGATCTCTCAGTAGGTAACAACATATCAAATACGTGCTGCCAGATCTCTATCAAGTAGGTGGTTTTAAAGAACAAGGTCTCATTCCTTAAAAGAAAAAAAAATTTAAATCTTTATAGAAAAATTAATATAAAGAATATTTACAAAGTTTTAAATCTAAGTGGGTGAGGAAGTAATTCGAAGTTTTAGCATGGGTAACTAATTGAACTGAGTGATAAAAACAAAAAGATAAACCTACCCATTCAGTGGTAGATACCAGAGGTTGAAATGACAATTAGGTCTTTGTCAAGCCCCTGTGTCGAAAAGATACTGCAGTTGGCAAGCCACAAAAATGCAATATTAGAGATACTGATGTGCTTGCAAGTAGCAGCAGATAAAACAAACCAGTGATTAAGAGAGCACCTTATCCACATGAACACAGCAGTATCAGAAGTAATACATATAAACAAATGCTGTTATTCTGGGCAACAACTGACAGCTAATAAGTAATAAGAATTACTTGGCATAATATAGAACAAAATTTACTTAGATTCTATAGAATCTAATGTTAAGCATTATAATATCAAAAAGATAATAGGAATAAAGATTTATATGTTCATGAAAATGCTAACAAGTATCCAGTAAATTAACAACTAACAATTTAGTGCTCGTCAGGTATGCTAAATTGATTCAAATAATTCACATGTACCAAAAGACAAAATCAGAAAAATTAAAAAGGATACAATCATAACAGTAACTTTCATTTTAATTTCAACAGTAAAAGTAAATATTGTAAACTCATATACTAAATACTCATCCACAATTTTATAATACCAATTCACAACAGAATCATTGTAAGAAAATCAAAATATGCCATTAAAAAAAATTAAATAAAATGAAAATATCTTCAATTGAGACTTCAAATGTCTCAATTTGTTAATAAGACTGAAATAGGGGACAAAACTAACAAAGAGAATGGTGTCTGACAATTGTTTGAAATCATTAAAGTCATTATGTTAAAATATTTTTAAATGTCATGATTCAATTTTGCTTTGGAATATAAAGTTATTTCATTTTAACTAGCAGCTTAAAGAAACAAGATTTGCTTCTATTTGCAAATAGTTTGTTAAAAAAAAAAAAAAAAAAAAAAAAGAGAAAATAAATTAAAAAAGAAAAATATCTTTTGTGATGGTATTTGTGTTGTCTACTTACATTTCTAAAATAAAATCACCAGCTATAATACTGAAAATTAAACTAGATCACGCTTTTTTAAAAAGGTGTCCATTGCTCAGATATTGTCTGAGAAGCTGTAACTGCCTTTTTAGCTATGTTAAACTGACATTAGATTCCAAGTCAAAGCCAATAAACTAAAAGCACATTTCTTTCTCCTGTTACCATCAATACCTTATTTGGAGAGTATATTTTAAACATTATTTCAGAAAATACATATTTTAATAAAGTTTTTTTTAGTTATCTGCATCAGTTCAGCAGTATCCATTACACTCACCAAAAGAGAAATTAAACTGATTTCAAAGCAATACCCACAAGATTTAAATTGTTTTGATGACTCCAGAATATTTTCTAAATCTACAAATAGTCAATATTATTTTTCTGCATCTCAATTATAACTATCATTCGACTGAAAAATTCTTTTAACCCTTAACATCTGTGCACACCAGATTAAAATTTTTTAAGTCTGGCACTGAAATCCAATTAGAAGAGTACAAAATGAAGAGAGAAATAAATATCTCCATATGAGAAACAAGCTACATGAAAATCAACAAACTTACAAATCTAATATTTTCTGGTGTTAAAAGTACAAAAAAATATACTAAGTGAACCATAAAAATGAAAATGTTAGTAACTATTAAGAAAATGGAACAAATTCATTTTTTTAATGTAAAAAAAAAAAAAAAAAAAAGGCACTGATCTAGAAAAGTTCTTTTGGATGAGTTCCACATGTGGAAAACGAAGAAAGAAACTAGTACCGAACATATTCAATTTATCCCACAAAATTGAATAAAATTAATCCTAATGGATAAAATTATAGCAAAGTTGATCAAAGCAATTGAAAAGTTACTATTTTAGTTAATCATGTATAGGGACTACAAACATGTTAAGGACACATGAAGCTTCACAATAGCCACCTGGCAAAATAATAAAAACTCATTTGCATAAAATCTGATGAACAATTCAGTTTCTATAAATTAAGCAAAAACCTATTGAACAACATTTCAAATTTGCAATTCACTAATGTTCTGTTTGGAGTAATTGTAACAGGTGATCAAGAAAAGATACTTTATAACAGTGAATACAATAGGTAAGGAATGAACAAAAACAAATCGCTAACCATCCTAAATTCTGATCTTCAGCTAATGAAGTTGATGCTTCATGTGGTAACTGAAGCAAACAGGTAATTAAAACCTGTTCCCTGCAAGACTAACAAAACACCTTGAATTAGTATAAGTCCTTTGGATATGTCTTTTAATGACCAGACAAAACACAGTTTGGAAGCTTTCACACACCTTCACATGATCATCTATTTTCACTTCATGAACTGAAGAAATTTTTTGACCTAAAAAAAAAAAAAAAAAAAAAATTCTTGCTTTTAGTGTCCTTATATTAAAAAAAGATGAAGCCATATAATGAAAACCTGTTTTTCATTTTTGTTATTTTGCTTTACAAAAAACAGCTCTAAGCAATTTTAACATAAACAATTTTTAGTATTAAAAAAAAAAAAAAAAAAAAAAAAAAAAAAAAAAAAAAAAAGAAATTTAAAGCCTACAGTAATTTTTATAATATATCTCCAGCTGATGTTCATTTCTAAGAACAACTTATTGCCAATACCTTTTTTCTTTAAGTCAAAAGAAAACGGGTCAGGGTTTGTTTTTATATATATATATATATATATGTTTATGTGCATAAGCAATACTTAAATCATTAGAGTGAATGATCAAACAAAAGCAAAGACATCCAAAGTCAAGAAGAAGAAAAGGCAAAAGCTTTTTTTGCATGAAACTTAGCATGTGTCAACAGCATCCAAGCAAAGGCAAACAAACATAAAACATCTGCTATTAATATAAAGAAACATTTGGTAAGGTTCACAGCCACATGCTGATAGTGATTAACAAATTAAATAAATTATCCATTAGTATGAGCTATACTCAGAAAGTTATATTACCTAGTTACTTCAAGTTATATTACCTAGTTACTTCAAGTAGTCTCTGGTCAAGAACAGAATCTGGTTATACAGGACATTTAAATAAAGACATGTATTGGTTAGAAGATAGTGTACCAATTATTCAAACTTTGCCAAATGACAGTTAATACTAGAAGGAAGAAAGATGAAAAATTGCAACATTACCTCCAAATAAACATGATTTGACACACACACACACACACAAACAAAAAAATAAAATTAAAAAAAAAATAAACCAACAACCCCCAATACACACTACACAAGTGCTGATCATTTATCTTCCCTGAATTGCAAAGGGTACATAAATGAAGGGCATACAAATCCAGAACAAAATCTAAACAGGTGTGAAGTTAGAAATATAGAAACTTCATTAGGTTCCTATTCAAAAGAAAACGTCTCACCCCATTACCAAAGCAAAATAGAGACAGAAAGTAATTTACTATCACAAAATTATGAATCAGCCTAGCTGAAATCTGTACCAACGTGAAGACATTTTTTTTATAATCTCACAGTATAATAAAAAGAAAAAAAAAAAAGGAAAGAACGTAACAAGTTAAATAATAAAACATGCTAAGAGTAGGCATTAAAGTGGTTCCTTCTGTTTTCAGAAGTCTAAATGCACAAGGTGAACAATGCAAGTTTTGTTAACCTGCATATACAAAAAAATATCATGGTTATAGAAATATGAACAATGATAAACAGAAAAACCAGGAATTTAGAGATCAAGTCCCACATTTTAGCATTAAACATATTGATGAGCTTTTTTTTATGGCGGTAGTGTGCCATTGTGTGTGTGCGGGGGGGGGGGACAATATCAATACTTGGAATAAATGATTAACAGCAAATAATTCTAAAATATTAGCATTGTTCTTAACTATATTAACCAATCAATCTTTCAGAAATCGTAAATTCTTAAAAGAATTTGCATGTGTAAATGCAAATGACCTGGAGATTTGAAAAATTACAACTTTTAAATTCAGCATACATTCACTTTTATTGTTCTACATATTCCACATCTTATTTGTACTTGATTAAATTAAAACATTAAACTAATATGCTATTATTTTCTTAAAATTCCTTTGCCATACATACACTCATTGGAGAAATCAGTTCTACTGTAGTAATATATTGATTGGAGGAGACAGTTTGCAAAAGAGAAACTAATAAAGGAAAGGAGATGGTTCACTAAAATGTACAGCCCAAGGGTAACACAGGGCAGACAGAAAAGTAAATATTCAACATTCTTAACCCAAATAGACCAGTTTACAAGCCATGAATTAAGATAAGAATATGGGTATTGAGAATTTATGACCTTAATTGGCTGTAGAAATTTACTTCATAGCCAGGAACTAAAAAAAAAAAAAAACAAACAGAGAAAAGGTAAAAAAAGAGCAAAGAAATAATATTAATATCATGAACCCAAATAAAAAAATTCTGGGCGGGGGACCAAATTCTAGAACCATACCAGTTCAAAATGTAAGACATAAAAACAGACTACTTATAAGTCATTTCTGGGATGAGGATCTGAAGATCCATCTTCTAAGCTTCAACAATCAACTCCTGTAGATTAAATAGGCACAGTTTCAAATTCCCTGCAGGTTACACAAATCAACAAGCATCCGATGAAAGCCACAGTCCCCTAAAAACTGATGATAGGAAAGATGATTTAATAATAAACTAATTTTGTTAAATTATTTTCCAGCTCACTATATTAAATTCTTATAAATGTATTTTCTATCATTAAACAGTTAACATTCTCCAAATACTTGCTCCCCCCCCTTACCACCACACTGTGCTAATCTGACCTACAAGAATTAAGGATAAAAAAAAAGAGCAGTTTTAGACAAGGTTTAACAATGATATACACTAAAAAGAAAAAGCAATAGAGCATAGAATAAACGAGAAAATGGTAAAGAACCTTGCTTAGTCATAAAATCTTTGAAAGCCTAATAGTCAATCAGCTAATTATTGAGAGATAAGACATTAATCAAATAGTTAATGTTTATTCAGAATTTGAAATTAAAATTAGTTTATAGTAAATCTACTTTTACTGAAAGAAAGTTATTCATTCATGCACTGTTCTAAAATCAATTGAGCATTAAAGTTTGTTATCGTATATTTTCACATATTAAATATGTACTAAGTGTAAGAAACATTAAGAAATTCCATCACACTGTTCCTTAAATGGAAAGAGTTTGAAATTTTTTTTAAATTCATGAGGCAGGCATTCTTTAATGGAAAATGAAATTCTATACAACTTGGATTTATGTTAATGGATGAACATTAATTCTAAAATATTAAAAAACTAATAAAAATGTGGAATATATTCCTTCAAATATGAACTATATAAACCTCAAATTCAAGATGTTCTTTTTTGCTATAGAATTTTAAAACTATAGTAGAAAATTAAAGTTTCTTTTTAATTTCATTGATAAACCATCTTTGGTAAGCATGTACTAAAAAAGGTGCATTATCTTCAATAGTACAATTAAATATTTTGCAAAAATTGAATTCTATTACAATATCGGAGATAGCAAAGTTTTTCTTTTAAGACAAAGTTCAGTTTACTTCTAAGAAGCAAAGATTTAGCAAAATCCAGTTTTTGGTCATCCCAAAAATAAATCTTAAAACAATAGCTAAATAATATACAGGAGTAATCAACTATGCATCCAAACTATGAGATTAATCTTGCCACTTTGTAGCATTATTTAACAAAAGTATCAAAATTTTCCCCACATGATTATTTTAAGTACAATTTACATTTTTCTTTTTGTTTAATTTCAGGTACAAAATAACGGAATTTATCCCATAAGGAAAATAATTTTTTTTCTTAAAATAGTTACCTCCACTAAATCGCTGGAAAAACAGCTTAGTATGAATAAAAAAGCCCCAAACTTAATAAAAATGAACTTTTAACATCAAAATATTTATATTATTAAAAAGAAAGATCAAAGTATTTAATTATTTATTTTTTAATTTTTTAAATTGATAAAAAAATTTTGATTTTAGTTAGCAAGTAACCAATTCATTACGAGTTTACAATGGAAAACGTAATATTACATAACTCAGTTTTTTTTTTGTTTTTTTTTGGGGGTGACAAACATCAATTTGGAAATTCTTACAAAAATCAAATAATTGTTGGATTTTAATGAAATGAAACTTCCAGAACTTATAAATGAATGAAATTTTAAAATTATAAAAAATAAAAAACTTTGTAAAAACATTTTTTTAAACATCCATTTAAACACTGATAGATATTTTATTTTTGCAATATTTTTAAAACTGAAAATTAACTTTTGTTTACAAATCTGTTGATTGCTTGAAAATGGCCAAAAAGTTGAAAAATTTAAAATTTTATATTCCAATCGATATAAATTCTGTTTGAAATACAGTATTTTGCTTACTGGAAATAGCAAATTTAATCATTTAGCTTTCAATTAAAACTAAAATAAAAATTAAGAAAACTAATTTTTTTTTAAATTGAATTTTTAAAAATTAAGTTATTGAGAATGAGTGTAGGAACCTATCTGAAAATTTTGTAGCAAACCTATAGAATAAGTACAAATGATAAAAATTTGTAAATTTTTCCAAAGAAAATTAGTATGCTTTAAAATTTACTGAATAGATCTTAAACATACAAATCTTGCAACATGAAAGCCGTATAAAAAAAAAAATCAGGAAGAGAAAAAAAGAATTTAAATTTAACTTACAACTTAAAAACCAATACCTAGCAAGCTGTTGCATAAGTGGAAAGATTTCCACTAAGAATAATATGCATAGGTGATTAACATTCCCAAGGAGCTTTAGATATCAAAATGTCAAAGTACTAAACCAAAATGGCAAATGCAAAGCATTTAAGTCAAAGTGAAAGTGTAAACAATTCCTAATTATAGAAAAATATGAATGTACATGTTAGCTATTCTTTACATAGAGAAGCTCTCTTTTGCAACAGTAAAAAATGACTCAACATAAGACATAATTGACCTAGACAGGAGTTGGAGCCAGTGATTTTGAAAATGTACAGTAAAATTAACAGGAAGCAACAAAATGAAACTGGAAAAGTTGTTCAATGCCCGAAACTGAAAAGAAGCTCGATATTGTCAAAATCATTTTGATATATGCTGTTGCTGCTACTAATAAAGTGTTAATGAAAAGTGAGAAGCAAAAATTTTACAAATACTTTCAGCTATATCAAGTAGATGAAAATTAAGTTGACTAAACTTTAATTTTGTAGGACATAAATATAAGCGTATAATTAGTAAACACTTAAATAGTTCTTTTAAAATACTTGATCTAATTTTGTAAAAACAAATCTTTCAATTTCTAAACTTTAATCTAGGACTTAAAAGAGGCAAAAGACTTCAAGCATATATACAAGCACAGAAGGAAAACTTTAGAAAAATTTTCATAATGTCTTACAAAAACCAGTGAATACCAAAACTGATTATCACTGGTTTATAGCAAGATCAAAGCTGAATAACATCTAAATTAAAATACAGAAGGTGAAAACTTTTTCATTTCAAACCATACCTAACTTTCCACACAAGCAAAAAATTGAAAATTTCACGTTATTTGCTAAAATAGAAAATGAAATTTAAGTTAAAATTATCAGATAAGTTCATTAAAATTTGATAACCAAAGCAGTTAGGGAAATGTTTAAAAAAAATTGATGACAGCCAAAAAGTACTTCTCTAAGAGTGATTTTTAGTCTGCAACAACCAAATTATATTTATATATCACATACTCTTAATAATTACAAATATTGTCCCAAAATCAGCCAGCATAAAGCTTTAGAATATTTTTCATTTATCAAATTCTTTTAAATAAAAATAAAAAATTTGAACACTTAACTAAAATAAAGATTTTAAAAATGTCACCAATTATAAGAAAAAGCATTTGATTTGCAAAATAATTCTGATGAAGTTCAGCTGAGAAAACTTAAAATGTTTGACTTATGAGGGAGAAGTAATAAGTAAAGTTGGAGTTTTCCTAAAAACAATATATGGTGCATCAAAATATAGTTGCTTACCTATAAACCAATACGAACAAGGTTTACTTTACCTGCAGTTTAATATGCCATATGGCTTGATAATTAGTAAGGCTTCAGACAGAGAAAATGGTCTCACAGTTCTACCTACTAGCAAGTACATATTAATACATGGTAAAAATAATTCAACCACACTTCACAAAAATCAGTGTTTGTCCAATTGAAAAAGTGGTAGAAAAGGAAAAAATGAAAATCAAATTTATTGATCATGCAATTGAAGTAAGCATGCAAGTTAGTATCCCATATACTGATGTTATGCACTTCCCTCACCCTACAATGACAAGCAATCATATACAGCAACAAGCAGCCGAGTTTCTTTCGGAAAAGATTCAATTACCAACTTACTATTATTTTTATTCCACCAACCCGAGAGTAAGAGACAAAGTAATAAATTTTATTACTATTACAGTCGCATTGATCTAACCTATGCATATATTTTGGCAGACAAATTTCAATTGAGTTAACCAACAGCAGCACACATCAATGGCAACAGAGCAAAATATTGATGACCAAGAGCTTTTAAATGATTTAAGAAAAAAAAAAAAAAAAAAAAAAAAAAAAGCCAGTCAAGTGTTTACCAGCATAAACAGGTGATATAGATAGAAAAAAAAAAAAGTATGTTAAAAAAGTAATGTTTAGATTTATGCAAGACTACCCACCCCCACATCCTTGAAAATATCATTGACAAGCAAGAGTAAGTCAATATTTACACAGGTTACCAGCCAACAGAATTAAAACAGTAGTAGTAAATCTATGCAAACTCCTCACCAGATTGAATGTAAATATCTTTTTAATATTCTTAAGACAGTGCATCACTAAATTTAGACAATGTGGGAAAATGCCATTACAGAAACTTATGTTGCTATATACAAATTGTATTTATTTACAGGTTTTTGATTGAATATTTGATCAATTATAAGCAACAAGTTATTTTCTGAAAACAAAGCAGGAGCACAAAGTTATCCTTGTCTCAAGTGAATTCTATCAACAAATGCCATGTATATTAGAAATCTGGAGCCAACTCAAAACAAATTGTCAAGAGAAATCAAATATAGAGTTGTGTACAAATGCAATATACAAAGATTTATCAGATCTTCCCCTCTGAATATAGCACACTACTTGGATTCACAAAGAGGTTTGTGTTTTAAACTAGGTACAGATTCAAATCCTACAAGTTCCATATATCAATAAGATAATTGTGGCATATAAGCAATGTACACTTGATAACTTATCTAGTTGCCCATTTTTTTTTTTTTTTATTACAAATTCATACAGATTCAATAAATATTAACTCTACTTGTCACACACTCATTGACTTCATATTTGTTATAGGCATTAAAATGCAAAAACTTTGAAGTAAAAAAAAAAAAAAAAAAAACAGGAGATTTGAGTTTTTACTGCCATATTTCAAGCCATTTTTACAATCACATGTCAGATCACACCTGAAAGCTAAAAGTTTATTTACAATGAATTTTTACAACTTAAATATGAATTTTTGTAACTGTAGTGTTAAAAAAGGTAAAAATGTTAATCTATGAAGTTGGCTAACAAGACTTACATAAAAGTTGCAATGGCATTTCAGTAAAATATCAAGAAAATATTAACAGTAAAGCAAGCACAAATTGCACAACAAGCACAATTTTTAAAGACAGAATTCAACAAATACAAATTTTACAATTAAAAAACAAATACAAATTTTACAATTAAAAAACAAATACAAATTTTACAATTAAAAAACAAATACAAATTTTACAATTAAAAAACAAATACAAATTTTACAATTAAAAAACAAATACAAATTTTACAATTAAAAAACAAATACAAATTTTACAATTAAAAAACAAATACAAATTTTACAATTAAAAAACAAATACAAACAACCTAAACTGGGGTCCCAATTTTTTTTTTCTTATTTTGTAGTTTAAAATTCAAAATACCAATAAGAACATGTTGCCACTACCAAAATTCCTGACATAAAAACATTCACAAAAGTTTATTTAGTCATTGTAAGAAGTGGGTGGGGAAATAAATCTGGGAAGAATAAAACTACACATAGGTAACTTCACTCTCAAAGTCAATGAGTCAAAAATAAAGTTTTTTATAATCATAACACTCATAATGTTAGAAGAAAAAAAAAGTATCCAGTGTATAAGACTGGACATTTTTGCTTTTATAAAGTTATTTACAGGTGAAAATGACATGTAAAAATTCTTTTTGGTAACCCACACCCAGGTATATATAATATTTTAGTCCTTTTATCTAAGCATAATGTAAAAATTTCATGGCCTTTATTCAAAACTTTAATTTGTTTGAATATTATTTTTTAATTGATACTCGTATTTGAGTAGATATTGTTTTTAACAGTATATTTATATCTACCAGCCTGATTATTTACAATAAGTTTTGTTACAAAAATGCGTGTCATTCGGCAAGAGCAGAGATGGTTATTTACACAGATACAAATATTGTGTTATACAAGGCTTGATTAAAGTTCCATTAGACTGTGGAATCAATCATGGTCAAGCAGTCTAAGACACACCACATCAATTGGTGGCTTCCCCCCATGTTGTTGGGGGTTGCAGATTCCAATCTTGCTGAATGACACATTTTTGTAACAAAACTTATTGTAAATAATCAAGTCAGTAGAAATAAATAAATATACTGTTTGATTAAAAATAATATCTACTCAAATACAAGTATGGATTAAAAATAATGTTCTAACAAAATTAAATATGTTGGTTGTTAAAACCATTTCATTCATCAAAAACATAAGGCAACAGAAAATCCAGTGTCTTTCTCAAAGGTGGCCAAAGCAAGTCACATACCACATGATCACTTGAAAGTGAAAATTATGTATAAAACATCTGCATCTTCACAGGTCTTCTATTTGTCAACAAGATGTTTTTCTAAAAGCAAGAATAAATATCTTAACCCAATTAATAATGTTGCCACCCAAAACATGCAAATAAAAATATGGTAATTTTAGCATCAATTCTTAATGACCTGCAGTAAACAGAAAAGCATTTACATTTTCTAAAAACATGTCCATCAAGCCAAGTCAGTGTTCAGAATGCATTTTCAAGAAATAGGCTAATCAGTATCTGGTAAGAGACATTGATGCAGTACAAATTGTTCAATTATTGAAAAATGTCCCCATCAGGTTTCAAGAGGCATTTCATGAGTCATATTTTTGAAGACTTTTGTAGAGAACAATGAAAGCATATAATTGTTAAAATAAAACTTTTAAACCATTACAATTCAGAAACTAAATAGTTATACTCATTGGAGTAGAAGATTTATTAAGATTGAAAGATAAAACATTTAATTTAGGCTCCAATATTCGGAGAAATTAAAATGACTACTTGGTTACTTATTTTAGTGCATCATTTATACCATACAATGCAATTAATAGTCAGTGTATTATTTAAACAACTTGGTTGTAAATAATCAACAGTGCCTTTTTTTTATAGCTATCTGTCATTTATATTATTGGCAACTAAGACATTTTTTGCAGGGGGGGGGGATAGCAGCTTTGATTGATTCCAGTAGGAGGTTTGATAGCCCTGGATGGCAACCAGTTTAGGAGAAGAAAACTAAATTCAAAGTCAGCTTGGAGATGGTTAATTGCAGGACAGACTGGGTTATATAGCTTTTATTAGAAACCAGTCTATCACAGAAAGAACTGACAATCTATTGTGAGAGAATTTCTAAGTGTTCTCTAACGTGAGTTGAGCCAGTAGACTAATAAAAATTTACATGAGAATAGTACCTCATGTTGAGGGGGAATCTTTAACTAATGTGATTTTTTATATTTACATAAGTAGCAAAATAATAATTCTAAGTAACAGTTAATTGGAAGAAGCACTGCATAATTTGTTGCATTTAATAAGTTTCAAAAAACATTGCATATTAAAAAGGTGAACTTTAACAGTGAGCAATAAAAAAAGTTCTACTGCAATATGCTTTAGATTAAACAAAAGTAAAAAAAATATATATATTGCAGCAGTTGTTTGTCCCTGTCTACAGCCATCAAGTAAATATTCATTTATCTTAACAGTAATGCAAATTTTAATTTCAAGATTTAGTTATTGGACAAGGTATTCTTCATCTTAAGAACTTCAAACCAGAAAATCTAAACTTATATAAATTACTATTTTAAAGACATAAAAAATAACCACTTCAAGTGCTTGCATTATAGGAAATATGTAGATAAAGATGAGGTTACATTAGCCGCTAATTATTTTAGCATGTTGAATTTATTTTAAAATTCATTTTGCATTTAAATGAAAGAGAATGCTGAAGGAGTAAAAGGACGAGGTCAAAGCAGAGTTAACAGGCTATCTTCAGAACTTTTCCATGAATAGAACAATTCTTCAGTGATTATGGAGATGGTAAGGCATAGAAGAGGCAAAAGAAAGTGGAGGTAGAAATAAAGTCAGGCAGTGATCAGCAACAACTTGTTAACTGAGCTACATACACAAGAGCGAGTTTTGTTTAAACAAGGTAGAAATAGTTTTATTCAACAGTCACTAAAGCCAGAGCCGAAGTTGAGATCTTCAGACACTTGATAGGGAAGCAGCTTCACAAGAACTAAATAGATGAAAGATACACCCACACTAATTAGCAGCAGCCTTCAGCAAGATACACAGCAGGGAGCTTAGAGAAATTCATCTAAGATATAAAAACTAATTTTCAGATGAAGTTACAGATTAGAAATATCTGTCACAGTTTATGATTTATGTCAAGTCCTAAACAGCTTTTCTTAACCCATGTCACTTTACCCACCCCACAAAAATACCATTCCTTCTGTTCTCACCATCTGCACTATTGTAGAAATGAAATAGTTAACATAAACACAGGAAGTTGAATGTAATAGAATAGTTGAGTTTTTCTTTTGTTTTCTTACAGGCAAGTGCCAAAATTGAAAGAGCATATTACTTTAATTGAAGATCTACTTTCAATTACATGCATTAAGTGTTGCTATAAACTTACATTTCATTTTGTGCTAAAAGAATCAATTTCAAAGTTACATAATACTTCAATTAATGAAAGATCGACTGAAGGAAAAGAAAGCTGTCTCAATAAGATGTAAACTAACCCTCACCATTCTGAAACCTTTACATTCAGAAAAGTCTAACGCAAAAACCAACTGATACAAGAAGTGAAAGTGAAACTTGTCTTTATTCAGTTTATTTTTATTATTTTATACAAGACTTGGCACCAAATCAATCAAGAAAAGTTTTCTTGACTTGAGTCAAGAATGGTGACTGCCACAATCGTCAGTTAATCTTTGTTTAGAAACATTTGAGCTGGATATTTTTGCTAACAACTCTGCAGAAAAAAAAAAAAAAAAAAAAAAAAAAAAAATAGAAACATTGATAACATCATGGTTTCTACCAATATTAACATAAAAAGTTCTGGAGATGCTGAGCAAAAAGTGACAACTTTTAGCAGGCTATTCAAGAAATACTGCTACACAAACATTTCCACAGATTAAGCTTTCACAAAAGTTTTGAACACTAAAGAGAAACTTTAACAGTTCACAACCAACAAAGTTTAGAGGGGGAAAAAAAAAGTAAAAATTTTTAAAATCACATTCATCCTATTGACAGAATGCTCTTTTAAAGAAAATCAGAAAAGTCAGGGTGACAAGGGTGACCTTAATACTTAATGTTCTAAAATTTGCCTTAAAGAAAACTTTAAAAAAGGTTTAGAATATTTTATTAAGCCATGTCAAAAAAAAAAAAAAAAAATTCTTTTTAATCAGTATCTATTCAGTTGACTCTTGCATCTAGTAAACAGGAAGCAAGTAGTTAACAAGCTGTTTTCATGTAACGATAAATATTCAGAATCTCGTATACAAAAAGTGAGTTAGCAAAAATTTGTAAAAGATTAACAGCATAAGTTAAAAAACTTTAATAATCAATTTACAGTTTACAAAAAGTAACAGAACTTCTGACTAACTTTGTCTAAAATTAAGAAGCATTTTTAGTTTACCAAATTTCATATGAATAGTAACAAAAAGAGTAAAATTTTTATAAAGTTATCCATTCATTCAAGTTCTAGAAGAAAAGTAGATGTTTATATTTTAGCAAAGATAACTTTTGTCCTTAAGGGATTCCTCTCCAGATCACAATAATTAACAAGTACTGCAAATCTGCTACAAACCTAACAATTCCTGTTCAAATAGACATTACTTAGAAATATTTGACATATATTATACAGAAAAAAACTTAAATGTGCAATTACGGTTAAATAACATTAGTCTTAAATAACATTAATATTATTAATTTATAGAAATAGAATCATTAGAAAAATAATTTATAGAAATAGAATCATTAGAAAAATAATTTTGCAATACTAAGTGATAAAGGATTTGTATTACAGACAACCATATACATAAAGAGTAATATTCTCAAATAGACAGTCTGAGTTGCAGTTTTTTCACCACTGCATATTCTCATCACTTTATTACTTTGCCTTTCCCAATTCATTCTAGAGCTAGAAATTGTTTTGCTGTCCATAATTTTTACATTTTTTTTTTTTAATTTATCATTCACTCACTCTAGATTCATTCCCCCTCTGCCCACAAAAAAAAAAAAAAAAAAAAAGTTAGATTTTATGTAGTAAAGAAAGTTTTTCTATTCCTTGTACTAAAAAACCCTGAACAAGGCAAATAGGGGAGGGGGAATTACTCATTTACTAGTAATAGTAGTCCAGGCGCTTAATTATCATCAAAAGATTTTTGAAGTAACAAATGGCTAAGAATAGCGACATCCAATAGAGACAGATGTGTTTGAGATGAGAGAAGGAAGAAAAGTTCTGCTTTTTATCAACAGCCATATTAATAACATTCATTTGGGTTTCAAGCAAGGAATGGCACGATGCCAGAAGCAGACCAAAAACACAATGTTAACAGTTGTCAGATGCCACAATAGCAAAAGTTAAAAATGTTGCACATAAACAGTGCATTCAAATGCAGGGGACAAGTTTAAAACTCACTTGCAGTTCATTTAGAATTCCATTCTTACCTACTATTTGTATTTTACTCAAATGATTTTGTCCAGAAATTCTAGTGGGTAGACATCATGGCTTTATTTTAAGTTTACAAACAATATTTGTCATACAAGAAAGCATAAATACAAGGAATAAAAATGCAGCAACAATTGACAAGTTTATTAATAATAAGCCACCAACCTAAATGAATAAAAGAACATTTTAATAATGAATCTGTAACAGAAGTGTTCAAGTTTGTAATTCATTCAAGAGATACTGAATTCCTGACTAGTAATGAAATTTAAATCCCCAGAACAATGAAACAAATATACTAGCCAAGGTAACTTATGACAAAAACTCAACAATAATTAGCAAGATAAAATAACTTGTAAAAACCTAATATTTGTTTATACTTCTGAGATGAGGTATTTAAACTATTTACATTGTTTGGACTGTTGTCCACATCTTTATTGTTATGTTTATGAGGTTTCAAAAGTTGTACACTCCAGCCAGCTTCAGGTGCCAGAAATTTTGAACTGAACCCTTTATTTTCACTGGGATCTGTCATTCAGGCTCAGTTCAAAATTCCTAGCACCTGAAGAAGGGCAGAGCATACAACAGTCAATACGTCATAAACATGACAAAGATGAGGACAACAGTCCAAGCAATGTAAATAATTGCAAAAACCTAGTTCTAGCAAACTTTTGCATCAAAAGAAAATTGAGAAAGTAATATTTTGCACAGAAAAATACAAAACTAATGACCTAATTGTGATTTGGGTCATTTGATATAAGCTAACCAGGAAATAGAAAGCATCCATTTGTCAAAATAGATGACCTGACCTTTTCCAAAGCACAACTAGCATTCACCAAGAAAATCACCAATGCTATAGTAATGAACATATGAATTTCTAACATTTACTATTCTCTGTACCAAATAAAAATTTCAACCTGATACTTTTCTGCTTAAATTTTCATAATTCCACTGTCAAAAAAGGTGTGTTTAAGTACTAATAAGCTCAACAAGTAGGATGTCATTAATAAGCAAAAATTACACAAATGACTCAAAAGAAGGTGTTGATTTTTTTAAAATGCATATCACCAGGCAAGAATTTAAGTACACCTCAAAATTTATAGTAAGTTTTAAAAGAACTTCATCATAAGAGAATTTTTTTTTTGAGAGGGGTGGAGTTAAAATTGGCTTAAAAAATTTTTTTTAAAAAAGGTTTAAAATTTCTGCCATACTAAATTTCAGCTGCACATTTTAAGAGAAAATGGAGTTTCAAACTTTCAAATCATAAGGAATATTTTTTTTTAAAGAAAATTGCAAAGTATCAGTGAATGCTGTAATTGGTAGGCACATGAGAGATCCTCAGTTCAACAAGTGTATTTAAGTCACACTTTATTTGCCACTGACAATTGTACCCTTGTCAAACTCAAAGGAAGCCTTATATATTCATTTTAAATATGGAAATACAGCTTTGTGAAACGAATAATCAAGTGAATTCAATTATTCATTGGAAAGAAAATCTTATCAAAATATTTTTTAACAATTAGAGATTATGATTATAAAATCAATCAATAAAAGAAAAACTACCAAAGCCAACACAATCCAAATTACTTAATCACTAATCAAATATGTGATATAGTTGATAACAGGAAAGTTTTTAAAATGGTTTAGGAATTTAAAAAAATTGAAATTCAACTAACGGAAATTTTTTTTTTTATTATAAAATACAAATATTTCACAGGAGTGAAATTTAAATAACATATGGCACTGTTAAGAGAAGAAACAGCTGTCAACCATTATATTACCTTCAAACTGGATTCCCATATCAAAATAATCAAGTTAAAATACTTCGAGTTAACAGCTGAGCTAAGAACAGTGAAGTTCAAAAGAAGTTAGATAAAAATCAGCTGAAAATACAACACCAAAATCAGCTGTTTAATTTGAGTAAAATAAGTTTCGCTTTGACACCTAATAAATAAAAACTAAGAATTATGACCAGATAAAAAAAAACAAATGGACATGTGGAAGAGAGATTGCATAAGCTGGCATTTAAATGACAAAATAATATCTAATTTATTTGAATTGTTGAAAGAAATGAAACAGATATTCAATATATCCTACCTAACATTCACCAGAGCTAAAGGCCAAAAATGTAGTTTATTATACAAGAAAAACATCGTGGTTTTTGAATGAGGATTTAAAAAAAAAAAAAAAAAAGTCCATGTACAAAAATTATACGACTTCAATTGCAGAAATAAGAAAGACCAATAATAAAGAGAGAGAGAGAGAGAGAGAGAAAAGGCCTTAGACTTTTAGCATGATAATTGTTGTAGGCGGTATTCTGTAAGTAGGTTAGGTATGATGATACTGTACTGATTGGGATGAAGAGAAAGAGTATGTGGCGACGGAGTTATCAGGTGGAGAGAGAGAGAGGTGAGCTGCTAACAACGTGCTGGTACTTCAAGCTAGAACCATGATGTTGATAGTGTTGCCGATACTACTCCTGCTACTGCTCGCACGGACAAGCAGGGAGCCTGCTACAGCAGGAGAAGGTAAAATTGTGCCCCACGCCTTCACAAGAAAACAGAGAGAGGGAGATAAGAGATAAAGAAATCTAGAAGAAAAAGAAACAAGAACAGTTGTAGAAATGATAAGGGCAACGCGCTAAATGACAATGTTCTTGTTGTAGTAGTAGTTGATATAGGGTAGAGAGGTTGGACAAGGTAAGAAGGTTACAACTACTACAGTACATCAACCAGACCTACAAACAAAGCAGATGTCGCAAATAAAAGCAGACAATATCCATGAAGTGTTCTGATAACTTACAACCAGCTCAACAGTTAAGCCATTTCATTTATGATTTAGACAATTATTTTAAAAAGAAAAAAAATTATGAGAGAAGATAGTTTTGAGTCGCCCCCAGCCAGATTGTGCCCTCATTCATCTTTTATGGCACATGCAGCTAAGCAGGGTGTCAACACATACTCACAAACATACTAAGTCACTAGGGAATAAAAGGAAAAAAAAAAAAAGATTACGATTATGAATTGGGATAGTTAGTGTTCTAGAGACAGGTAGGTAGATGGGTTAGTTGTTGACTCGTTTCACAATGGCCCATTTTTTATTATTATTATTATTATTCACGCACAACATTCAAGACAACCGAAGAACAAAATAAGAAACTACTATGAAAGCAACAGCAATAAAAAAGTAATAACACACCAGGTGAATGACAGGAGTACACAAAGCAGTGGTGGCGGGTTCAGTTAAAAAAGGAACAACCTTTTCCGTATTACTGTTGTTAGCGTTCAAACAGCGATGAAGCTATGGAGATGGACTATATGGAATGTTTGAAAAAAATTTAATGACAATAATACGCAGTAAACGTCAATGGTCTTTTTTTAACAGACATCAGTTTTGTTTTTTTTACTAAAGGGTAGTGACTAAATTTTACTCTCGACAACAATGACACTCCAAAAATCAAAAACAGATGGACCACGAATAAAGATGATTATTCACACCCCACCTTTTAAAAAGTTATTTGCTATCTCTGGTTTGGATAGAAGAAAAAGGTCTGTTTGTAATGGCCCATCCCTGTTTTAATTTTAAGAAAGAAAGAAAAAATGAAGAGGGAGGAGAAGTGATAGAGACCACTAAATGGTTACTAGTGGGCTATTCAAGGTTATAGTCGGTAGTAACAACAAAACAAGTTATGATAACCAGAACAACAATTTGTTTTCTCGCTAGTGATATACTACTGATTATTCTTGTTCATGATGATTTATGTCACACTCACGTCAAATGTGAAAGGACGAGAGGGAGGGACAGATAAAGAGAGAGAAAAGTAGAAACGAAGTGGAAAAGGCAAACGTTAATTATAGGTGGGAATAGCGACGGATGTCTTAGCAGAAAAAAAATAATATAAAATCACTTTGAAAACGGTTAGACATTACCAATCATTTATTTATTAGTTGGCGTGTTTGCTACGAGAATGAATGGATTTTTAGCTCTTCTAGTATATTTTCTAAAAAATTTTATTACTAGCCCGAACAGCCGTTTGCGAAGTCGCTTAGGCACGCATGGCCGGGCTTGATTTTGAATTCGACTTGGGGGCAAAGAGGACGAGAGATTTTTTAATTTTTAATTATCAAAGTCAATTCGACACTAAAAAAGTAAAAATATACACAAAAAGAAAACTAAAAATATTCTAGCTAAAAGAAAACGTGACAAGTTATAACTTATGTATGAAAAAAAAAAAATGAAAAAGTGAGCCAAATTTAAACGATATCTGAAGCAATAAAGACGAAAATGAAATCGTTACACACACACGATAAAAATCCTAATTTTTTTTAGTTGAACATGAGAAACTTGATTTCTCAGTTTAAAAAAAAAAGTTCTATCTCATGACGAACTGTATTTTTATTTAAATTTGGAAAAGTTCATAAATTCTTTAAACTCGTCAAAAGAAAGAAGCTTAAATGACAAAGAATATTTAAATAATTTAAGGTAAAAAAAATCATTCAAATAAATATTTCTATGAGCCTTAAATAATCGTTAGGATCAAGAAAAAAGCCGGCGGTCAGTGCATTGGCACTGAAACAAACAACATGGCTGGCTGCCTGGCGGATCATTTTTAAACTTACAAGAAAGGCAGAAAAAAAGCCAATGGTCAATTCCATAATCTACGTTTGATTGATTAAAGAAAGTTAGTCAAACATACCAAGAGTACAAAACGCAATGAGGAAGCGATTAAAGTGGTAATACTAAATAATAACGAATAATTGACGTACTGAAGTTATAAATGTTGACTTATGATGGTTAAATTTTAAAAAGTAATTTTGCTTGGTTTTTATATATATATATATAAGGTTGAGGGAAACGGTTAGCCTAAAATAAAGACAAGACGTCCGAAGTCAGGGAAAAATTTAAATTTCTTTTTTATTATGGGGAGGTAGGTAAAGATGCGTTAACTGGTAACATTTTTAACTGCACCTAGAGTTGAAGTAAAAATGACCATTATTATTAAAAAAAAAAAAAAAAGAAAACAAGCGATAAACTATTTTTTAACATTTATTTAACATCTTTTTTACTATAACAAAATGCTTAAACGAAAAAAAAAAAAAGTTAGTGAAATATGAAAATATAAACATGAGAAGGTTAAACTTTTTAAAAGTAACATCTGGAGCTTTCACTCTTCCCACCTTGAATATAGCCCAGGTAGTTAAAACAAAAGATTAAAAAATTATTTTCTTATGGATAACTTAGTTTTGTAAAGTATAAGTTATCTGCTTCCTTCATTGTAGTTCCTCTCGGTAACATTTTTCTTTAAATCTTTTTATTCAAACGGAAAAAAGTTAAAAATATAACTGGTGGCCCTATCGACTAATAATTGGTAAACACAAAAATGAAATCCTATATTTCAACCGATTTGAAAAAGAAAAGAATTTAAATACAATTTTAAAGAGTTACAACGACGAAAGATTGTTGACTTTTTAAAACTTCGACTTATTAATTAAAAAAAGATAAATTATTTCTCTACAAAGACATTTTTTGGGTAAAAAGACAAGGTATATTTTCAGCGTCTATTTAAAAATTAGACAGCAACATATGAAGCAAATTGCCCCATTAAACGTACTTTTAATAAAAGATTTTTTTCAGTGTTGATGATACTCGCGAAAGGATATCGAAAATATAAAGTGGTCAGTAAATACAACAAGGTAGTTCTTATTTTTCTTCTTTTACCCGCCCTATATAACTGATAATTCGCAAAAAAACAAAAAAGAAAACCGCAGTGGTGTGATAAGTTAAGTGTACGAAAAACAAAACAATAATGTCGACGTGCTCCCACACTCGCACGCACTTTTTTTTTCTTACCTCGTATGTGACAGGTGGGACATTCTTGATGATTATTTTGCGTTCTTTATTGTAAATCTTCTTCGCTCGAGCAATAAGCTCTTCCTTACTAAGTTCAGTCTCACTAGAGCTGGCGTTAACTCCAACAGCCGGAGCAGCTCCGGTCGTCGCATTATTTTCGCTTTCTCCGGTCGCTTCTTCTGTTTCTCCTTCGGTCTTATCATCATCGACATTGTCTTCTTCAACCAAAGAACTAGTCGTTGCCGTCGCGCTAGAGGATTGTTGCTTCGCGTCCTCGTCGAGCATTTCTTCGTCGACCGGCGTCTTTTCGTTTTCTTCGCTACACGACTGGGGTGGTGTTGATGAGGTTTGAGCTTGGTTCGAAGCTGCAGCCCGGCCCCTTCTTCCTCTGCCTCCAGTTCCGATCGCCGCCTGACGTTGTCTATGCGCCATCTTGGGACCTATCTGACGCCCAGACGATTTTCAAACAGTGATTTGCGCAATGCACATGCGCAGACGGAAGTTAACATCAATTTCACTTCCGGACATGAAATTATTTTTTTTTTAATTGAAAAAAAAAATGTTATTTTAGTACATAAAGTAACCTAGCTTTAACAAAAATTAACATTTTATTAACTCATTGATTTTATTAAGTACTATAACATTCACCATAAAAGACAATTATTTGTTCAAAATTCGTTTTAGAAGCAATATAATACTTTTCGAAGTATTTCTAATTCTCTATTTATACAAAATATTTATTTCCTTATAGCCTGTCTATATCCAATTTATTTAATTGTAAGAAAACAGAATTCAAAGCTTTAAAGCAAAATAACATAAACGTAACTGTTAGCTCTTTAGCCACTTTTGATCATCATAATTAATTGGTTTATTTGATTTGCATGAAATAAATAGTTTCTCCTGTAATTACATTAAGTTTTTAAACATAGCCTTAGTCTTCTCTTTATTCAGCCTTCCTTAACAGTATAACAGATTATTCTAAGTAGGAAACTAAATTAAAATTCAACATGACAGACCCCAGTGTAAATTTAAACTAAAAAAATAATTTGCACTTAATATAAATAAAACTGTTTATAAATAGGTATTTATTTCATTAAACATTGCAAACGACAAGTACAAGGTTTAAGGTTCTGACAAATTTTTCCAGGCTATAAATACTTCTACAAGCCTTAAGCCTGATAAAATGCTAAAATAATCCATCTGTTGAATTTCAATGCCATTATGAAATAATATACAAAATATTCATTTATTTATACTAACTGGTAAGAGCAAGATATGGATTTGTGGTGAATACAAAATAAAAGTAACTCTCTTATTTTCACTGTTTACAAATTCACAAGCCAGTGCAAAAATCCTTTTGACCAATAGGAAAAAGTATTGACTCTGTACTGAAGGAAAAAAGGAAGCCAAATTTCACAATCCTGTGTGAAAAGATTTTCTGGCCAATGAAAAGGGAACGATTTACAAAACTGAGAGGAATTAACAAGCCAGTATCAAAATATTATTTGATATAAATATAGAAAGAAAGTTGAATTAGTCAGATGGGAGCAGAGATCAAATAGAACACTGCCACAATGTAAAAGAGAAATTTCAAAACCCTCAACCAAACATAATGTCATGTCAACATACATTTGCTTTTCCTCTCCTTCTTATGTAGTTTTTTCCTTTATCTCTTCTTCTTCATCATCCTCACTTTCTCTCCATCAACAAAGAAGAAGAAGACAATGATGACAACAATAAGACATTAGAGCTGACTCCTAAAATTAATGTCAATAAGTACCATTTTCTTACATTGCTTTTTCTTCTTCTTCAGTTAATCCCTGTCCACAAAAAGAAAGAAAGGTGTAGTGAATAGGAAATTATGAATTAAAATCAGCCTCCTTCACTTTACAAAAATTCACAATGACATGTGAAATCCTGGTTTTGACCAAGTGCTTAAAAAGAATTGACCAAGTGCTTAAAGAAAAGGTCCAAACCAGATTTCGCGAGTGGGTGTTAAATTGATTTTTGACCAATGGGAGAGACTTGCAAGACTTGAGGACTTTGCAAGTCAGTGTAAAAAACCTAATGACAATAAAAGCCCTCTTCCCCCTGATCAGTTCAGTGAGTCTTTCTCTTTCTCTTTCCTTTTGCTGATTCCTTTACTTCTTCTTTATCCAAAGACATTCCTACCATATAAACACATACATACATACTTATGCATATACACTTTCAACAATTACTACTACGAACATTTTCTACAAATCTTGATACCCTTAACTCAACTTTATCATTGAACAAGAACTCTACCCTTAACTTCTTAATAATGTTTCTAATTGCATATCAACTACTACAACTTATGTTATTCTTTCTTTTTAATAAATTTCTATTTTAACATGAAAAATGTATATTTTTATTCTTACACTATTCTACACTGATTCACACATTCCAACCTGCAACCAACCTTCTGATAAAAACCTGATAATTCTGATGATGATAATTCTGGATAAAACTTGTAAGCTATAGGGTGTTTGGTTGAACCAAAGAAACAGCAACCCAATCCCTAAAAGCCACACTGGTGACCCCCGACGTTCAAGGAACATGCATCCAATGGCTTGAGTGGTGACCCCCCCCCCCCCGACGTCTGAAAGGAACATGCACCCTACGTTACAAAGGAACAAAGACTTTACTATGACCCTGTTGATACATCACTCAGTGAAAACATGAACTTCTCTTTTCCTGTACACATATTTTACTAAAATGAATGAACACTTAATTCTTTAAATTCTTTACTACTATTTCTCTTCGAACATTTCCACAGTTAATAATTTCAAATTGATGTTATTCTGTTCTATAAATAAATTTTCATTTATTTATATAAAAGAGACAGTTTTATCTTTCCAACCTTTTAATGATAATATTAAATTGTGGGATGTTTGGTTATATTTGGCACAAGACCAATTTAATAAGCATGATCAAGCTCCCTTATTCAGTTCTAAGCTCAAAGCAAGACAATAAAAAATGGGTCCATTTTTTTACTAAATAAGTAACTTGTTTTTATTGCTGTTTTTGTTGCAAGATAAAGTACAATTAAGTAGATAAAAAAAAGTTATAATTATGTAAAAATGAATATAAAAATTAATTATTGTGAAAACAGAACAAAAGATAATATGAGAATTGCATAAAAAATTTAGAATATTAAAAAGTTACTAACATGTTTTTTTTTTAAAAAGAAATCACTAAAATGAAACCAGTCAGTTTATCTATAAAAAAAAATGACATTAATAAAAACTGATTTATAAAATTTAAGCTTTAAATTCAAGTTAATCTTGATGTTTTCAAAACCAGTGAAATTTTATTTGTAAATATTTGCAGTTAGATTAGATAGTTAATTTTGAATTTTTAACCAAGGCGGAAAGATGTATATCTCCCAAAGGAGTTGATTTGGTTACAGTTTGCTATATAAAAAGGAAATTTTGTCTGCAAAATAAGAAATTCAACAATATTAACATGAGAAGAAAGCTGTTATCAAGGAAAGAAAAAGTGCTACTAATGTTGAAATAAGATGAAGAAGAAGCATTAAAAACCTACAAGCATTCTCATATCAAGGAGTCTTTTCCAAAAACAGATATATTTATTTTATTTGAATGTCTTTTCTAAACCTGTGCTGTTATCTTGACTTTGTGAATATCTTTTTTTTAATCAGAATATTTTATCTAAAAGGTCCAGAAAACCAGCATCTTCTTTTTTTACCCCTTCGACTATTTTGAACTTTTAAATTTGTGAACTTTCTGATGTAAGTGAAGTTTTTTATTTACATGTGAAGTAAAAGTGAATACATTTGGTGGTGGCATGCCCCCCCTCTCTCTCTCTCTCTCTCTCTCTATATATATATATATATATATATAAGCAAACACTAGTCAATAATGGATTTCCTAACTCCGTTATTGATCAACAAATTAAAATGTATCTCAACAAACTTAACAATAGCTCTAACAATAATGATAATATTAATAATAATGGTTTACATCAAAATAAACATAACACTATTAACTTATACTATTGCAACCAAATACATAATAATTATAAACAAGATGAAAAAACTCTCAAAAACATAATACGTAGAAATGTTAAACCAGTCGAAAGTAATAATCAAATTAAACTCATTATATATTATAAAAAGTTTAAAACAATTGACCTCATAGTCTATAATAACCCAACAGGCACTAAACTAAATTCTTTACAAAAAACCAATGTAGTGTACCAATTTACATGCCCATTCAGAGATTGCATCTCTGATACTACTCAAAAACCTAGTACATATATTGGTTTTACCACAACCACGCTCTCCCGTAGACTTACATGTCATCTTTCTGATCAGAGTACTATTAAACAACATTTCTCTGAAAAACATAAACATGTAGGTAATATCAGACAGATTTTGGTCAACAATACAGTGATCCTTACTCATACACACAGTAAGAGGAACCTGCAGATATTGGAGGCCATGTACATCAAATCAAAACAACCAACACTCAATAAAATCAACTTTAAAACAGGAAATAACATATTACATTGCATTTGACTAGATGGTTTTGTTGTCATTTCGCGCTATCCCGCGGTGTGATGTCATAAAACCGCATCGCAAACTTAAGAACTGCGTTTATTATTTTTGGTAACTATTACCGTTGCCAAGCGGAGTTTTATGTCAACACAAAATAAAATCGTCGGTGATGGTGGATTTTATAATATTTCAGTTTAAACTACCTCTCTGAAGATGGCTCATGTGAGCCGAAAGCTTAGAAGAAAACCAATAAATAATTATCCAAATGTTGGAGAATTTTTGTCTTTATTTTCAACTGAAATTAAAACAAAAATACGACGTTTAGAACGGCTCATGATTAAACATAATAGACATTCATTGTCTCTTATATTTAATAGCATATGTCTAGAAAATATATATATATATATATATATATATATACACTACCAGCCATAATTATTAGGCCACCCCAGTTTTTAAAAAAAATGATGTATTTCATACTATTTTTAGTATTTATTGCAAAGTGGATAATTCCAAATGAAAATAGAATGGTTCTTTTGTGATTATTACCTTGCAAAATCTTACAAGGCAGGCAGGAAGCCTTTGCTTTGCCAAGCCAATAAGAAGAAGAAACTAGTGTGAGGAAGTGAGCACAAAAACTGGACACCAGAACAGTTCATTTGATGCACATGTTATTGTGCAGTATTAACAAAGAACAATTCTATTTTCATTTAGCATTATCCACTTGGCCATAAATACTAAAAATAGTATGAAATACATCATTTCTTTTAAAAAACTGGAGTGGCCTAATAATTATGGCCAGTGGTGTATATATATAATTAACTGGTACTAAATTTAAATCTTGTGGTGTTTCTAACTAAACTCTTCCTCACAATATAATTACTTATACACCTGGTCTGAAGATCTCATTGAGGTGTACAACTGACAGTCATTATGTTGTGTTAGTTTCTATTTGCACATATTTTATATTTTCAAATAATCAATCCCTGATATTGAACTCTCTTCCCTAAGAAATACAGCAAATTTTAAGCAATGTAGATGTTTACTTTATTTACATTGTTTGGCCTATTGTCCTCATCTTTGTTGCCATATTCACAACATTTCAGCCATTATACACTTTGATCTTCTTCAAGTGATTGGAATTTTGAACCAAACCTTTTATTTCATTCACCAGGGTAGACTGTCCTAGTCCCATGAGCCATGACTCTTCTAGGTGTCTCAATATTAGTTCTTTCCCTTTAAATCAGCTCTCAACTCTCGTTGAGGTGGACAAAAATCTTAGTAATTTTTGATAGAGCACACTCTCTGCATGACTTAACAAGATTTTGAATATTCCAGTCCATTTTAGGCCAATGTATATAACGTCTCATTCTTGACATTCTAGAATGTTCAACATAAAATTACTTTAAAATTCTTGTTTTGCAAGGAAGCAGGAATTACTACTTTTTCAGTGTACATCAGTATTTTATCCCAGATGAAGAAAGAGTTATTATTCTCAGTAACACTAGGTTTATTTTTTCTTTCTTTCCATCTCACTTTTACATCATTCAAAATGTAGTCATCTTTCTTAGATTTTATTTTAATTTCATCCAAAGTCATGTGTAGTTCCCTTATTATGTTACACAAAATACTTTTTATCTCATTTTCAAAATTAAAGAAGCAATCATCCTCTCAAGAGGTTCCTTAAATTTTTACATTAATCTGGACAAACAATTTCTTTGATTGTAAATACTCCATCTTAAAATCATAGTTTAGTAAAATTGTTCCCTAACATTGCAACCTGTTGGCAGTATGTATTGGAATACCTTTTTAGAACAAAAAATAGTCACTAATGGCTGGTGATCTGACTTTTTTGAAAAAAATCTTCCATTAATTTGGAAAAAATTTCTTCTGAAAATGAAAAATTGTCTTTGCCTTAGTACATTTTCCAAGACTTTTGGAGAACAATATAATAATATTTTTAATTCCATTAAAAAACTTTCAGCCGCAATACTTGTTTTAGAGAAGGAGGAGCAAGTCACTTTTTCACAGAACGAATTTACAGGCAGACTTCACAAATTAAGTAGTTCCATTTAATTTGTGCCCAATAAATTCAACCTATTTTTGTTATACAAATACCTTAGTTTTTTTAAGTTTTTCTTGCACATTAAATATTACATTCATTTTTGCCTTGAAAGCATAATTCTTTTCCTGAGTGGCTACATGCAACTTTTTAGTTTTCATTAATGTATATTCATCAATATTTTTTCCAAGTTTTTTCATTATTTATATTAATGTCACTGCTTCTATCCAATTGAAGTTTTACTTCAACATTATTCATATTAACCTTCACAAGTTTTCTGTTCTGGGTCTCATTCAGATTTTGAGTTGTGAATACAACTTTTAGCTGCATTAAAATGTATTATATTTTTCTAAAAATGTAAAAAAAGGATAAGATTATTCATCTTAAGACTTCTAAATCAGTTTTAATCTTTGTTTAAACAAAATGTTAAAAACTCAAAATAGTTCTTAGTTTTTGTTACAAGGTATGCTGAACAACCATATAAAGGTAATAACTATTTACCTGATTCATATTCAGAATAATCTCTTCATCTTTGTTGTTATTATCATAACATTTCAGCCATTATACTTTCCAGTCTTCTTCAGTTGTCTGTCTATCCAATTAACTTTCAGGAAATTTTAAACTGAACCCTTTATTTAACCTACAGGAACAGATTTTTTTCATTCGACTGTCCATGGCTACAGACATCAAAACAAGATTTGTACTCAGTTCTACATCAATGCATTAGAGAAGCTAGGTACATCAACGAGTTGTCTCCTAACCATCTGATGCAGATCTGTATTTCATGATGTCAGTGGTGGACAAGAAGATATATAAAAACCAACCTGAGGAAGAAGAGGAAAGTCTGTTACATCCTCGTGAGAAGAAGAATCCACATTTGGGGAAGACCATCGCACACCCACTCGGTGATATTAATCTGTGAAGTCTGGAGTAGAACAAACAATAATTTTACATACGAAAGATTTTCTGTTATGTTCTTGTTAGTTATTACAGTGATAACATTGCATTAGAAAACTAGTCTAACAAATATACTACATGCCTAACTACTTTCAAGCTGGAGGTTAAAATCATATCATGATAAACTTTATTGAATTTTAGTGTTGAAGTTGCTTCTCAGGCAGAAAGCATACATGCATATAAACAAGTAGAATATTTTCTTTGTGTCATTACTATAAGCACAACATTTGAACACAGAAGAAACAAGTAGAATAATATTATATTATCCCAGCTAAAACAGAACATTTGAAATCAAGAAAGGCAATTTGAGTAGAAAGATAACATTTTATATCAATTAATGTTTTTACAATTGAAGTAATACATGAAGCATAGGTCCAATGGAGGTTAAAATGTTCATGATAAGAAAATGCTGAAAGAGAATTAATGCTTAGGAATTTGGAAACGTGTAAGTAAGGAATGTCTTTGATGTATTCGCTCCTTAGGTCAGTAAGTAGCTTTTGAGGCAGGGAAGAAGGAAAGAGGTAAGGGAGGCGAGTGTAATAAGCCGCTTGACTTGGGTCAAGGGAGATACTAATTACTCTCTTCTCTTCGAGTTGGTCCGCCTGGCGATACTTTCTGTATCAGCTTTTTATATCTTCTTTTTGGATCACAGCAGCTCATTTGAGATTTCACACTTGTATTTGGTTCTAGGCTTCCCATTGGCTGATAAATAAAATTTGCGTAGGCTCATGAACTGGAAATTTAATATTTAATTCATTTTTAGTTTTCAACCGGAACATCTGCGTGGAGCTGGCAGCGCAGCGACGACTTTTAGTCATTTGCTTTTTGGTCGTGAAAGCGCAAACATCCAGTCCATCGCTTTTGCTCGGTATCACCACACATTCCTGCAATGTTGAAGATATGTTGTATTTTGGTTATGGGATAATCATGGACAGAGTATGAGCATATAAGTAATGTGGCCACATGGTATGGCTTTCAGGTACTTCCCAATGGCATTATATGCTAGAATGATTTCCCCAGCAAAATGTTACTGACTACTTGTCAGTGATGGAGAAGGTACACAGTAAGTGAAAGAACTTTGCTATCCTAACCTTTTTTTAAGACTATCTACTTGTTACCAAGTTGAAAACCCCGCTGAAGAATTTTGGAAAGGAGGAAGTTTTTTAACCAGGAAATCTCGCCTTCCTGCTAGTTCCAGTCAGATCAAGATTACAGAAAACGACTAGATTTAATTGCAACAGGTTCTGGTATATATGAAAGATAAAAGTGACTATTAAAAGAAGTTGCAAAGAAACAATTATAGATGATCAATATTTTATTTTAGAAAATATTATTGATTTTGCTGATATAATTATTCTTTCTTTGTTGAATCCTATAAACACTAAAAATGTTACAAATAAATACTGATCAATATTTTATTTTAGAAAATATTATTGATTTTGCTGATATAATTATTCTTTCTTTGCTGAATCCTATAAACACTAAAAATGTTACAAATAAATACTGATCAATATTTTATTTTAGAAAATATTATTGATTTTGCTGATATAATTATTCTTTCTTTGCTGAATCCTATAAACACTAAAGATGTTACAAATAAATACTGAAACATTTTCTTTATTAACTCCACATTGCTTATAAGAATGTTTTTATTAATTATTTTCTGTTTCTATTTTACAGTTATTTTACAATTCTCTGATAAATAGGTTTCAAGTCTTACTTATCCTTAATCAGGAAATTAATTAATTAGTATATTAAATTCTACACCATTTCTAATAATCATTTCTTTCTAATTGGTTTTAAAAATCTGAATTCTCATATCAATTATACAACTATTATTTCTAATTACATTATATACTTTTCACACTCTTTCTCATTATTGGTTGGTATAGATGCTATTATAGACATATTGTTTTGGCCAAGTATTCTCTGACTATCTCCATTTTTTCCTTATTTTGGCTGTATACTATATATATATTGAGCATAAGGGGTTCAAGATAAAGGTTGTATCTTTGATGTCTAGCACACTGGTCCTCAGTCATCGCCTAAATCTCTCACATGATGGCTCTAAGTTGCCATATCCCAGTAAATCATTTCAGCTGGCTAAACTCATGCGAGGCGGGTAGTGTTAACATGGCACCACTGAGCAAAGGACTTTCTCAACACAGGTTACCAGCCTGGCTAAAAGAGTTCCTTAGATGAACTACAATGACCATGTGTCCATGACAAAGACAAGTCACCTATTTGGAGGATATCGGCTGTGGTATAACCTGGAGAGGGATAGGCCCCCTCAGGTTAAAATGCCCAAGACACCCCACATGATGAGCACACCAAGAAACCATTTATGGAGAACCAGGCTCTGGCATATGACCACAACTGATGGAGAAAAATGGTGGCACTTTAACATCTCCTTCTGGGGTTAAGGGTGAAAGAAGAAAAGAATTAGATATTTTATATATTGATTATGATTTTATTTTTGCACCAGATAAGTACAATAGTTTGAATAGATATTTACCTTGTGTCATGGGACCTACCCTTTTTGAACTATAATGAACTCTTCCTATTATTATGAATACCGGGAGAATATGCCTCTCGAGGTTGAATTGGGTTGAGTGACCCTGGTCTAATACTTGGCAGTCAGACTGATGTGTAACACTCTTGTAGTTGTTTTCCATTTAATATATATGTTTCACTAATTCCTGAGTTCGAGTTTTCTCCTGGATCTATTCTGGGTCCACAACACCTTGTCTCTTCACTGAGATGTGATGTGACACAAGGTCAAGTTTATGATGTGGAATGCGAGCGTACACACTTGGGTCAGGGACATATTTACCTAGACCCTGTATCTGTTGCTGTCTCACTGGTGACCATTGATTCACCCCTCTAGTGCAATGGGGTGGTGCAGCCTCAGGCAACTTTTTCCCCAGACCAGGCACTCTCAGTATTTTAAGTTTCTCAGATGTGTCTTTGTCCACAGTCAGAGATACAATTGAGCTGCACTGTCTGAAGACACAGATGAAACTGAAAGATGATAATCCCTACCTGACAGATGCCAGATAAGTATAGTTTGAATAAGTAAAATTATATGTTCTTAATTCTTCATCTCAAAAATCAAATGAAATTATCAAAAGGTACAGACCTGCCAAATGTTGAAACCATCTGACATTGAATTTAAAACCTTCAAAAATACATCTCTGATATGTATTCATATTCCTTTTGAGCAGTGATGTTGAATTATTTGGTTATTTGTCGATTATTGTCGAGCCCTTAGCTGTCAGTGAAGTTGTGAACAAATGTTTGATTGATTTTCAGTGCTCTATGCCCTCGTCAGGTTAATGACTCGTCATCAACCTGACGAGGACATAGGCCAATGAAAATTTGTTCACAACTTCACTGACAGCTAAGGGCTCGACAAATAACCAAATAACAACTCTGATATCCTAATGGATGTAAGCATTGGTTAGTCAAGTATTACTGTCATCTAGTGGTTGTGAGTTCAATCTTTAGTTAGACAATTTAAATCTGGTTTACAAGAAACAAACAAGAACTGGCATCACAAAGATAAAAGTAATACAATAATAATACATACTTGAAGATGTACAAAGGTTACTTATCAAAATATAATAACAATTGTTTTAATATTACTATTGTTGATTTGATATGACTTATAATGCAATTGGGATGCAAGGATACACCATACCACTGTTGTAACCCTAAGAGGTTACTGCATGAGTAATCATCAAAACTGAGATTGGGAATAATAGTATATCAACAAATACAAGACTCACACACTGTGTGAAGTAGATACACTGCTAGTGAACTGCTAGTCAGTATAGATATTTATTATTGTAGTATAATACAATGAATGTGGCACATGGCCAAAGTGGGACGAGTTGAAGCTAGTCAACATTGACTATCCTATACCTAGCTAATCACATTCATGATCCAATCACTCATTACAATTTCTTCATTCACTACAATAACTTGACCATCATCTTACAATCCTACATATATCATAATACCGCAAATTTGCAGGGAGACCTAAAAAAGGGGAGCAAAACCCATGACATAATAAAAAAAATTTATTTATATACAATATAATACAAAAATATCTTTAAAAATTTAATACTATGAAAATGAGAGGGGGAGGGGATAAATAGCCCAAAAACAAAGTAAAATATAACAAAATATTAAAACTAAAATGAAACAAATGTTAGTCAGACTCATCCACCACACAAAATTTCAGAGTGGCTGCTGTATTCTGCTTAATGAAAAAATCATTTAGCACACTCGCTAATGGAGAGGGAGAGGATAAAAAATAATGAAATGAGAAATCAAAGACTGACTCAGTCAAAATGAAAAGTGGAGCCAAAAACAAACTGGGGAGGTTGAGAATCTTGATATGGATCATAACAAAAGAGAAAATCAAGACTGGTCTCATTCAAAAGGACCATACTCATTAAAGATACCCACCTTTCACTGAAATATGGTGATATTAAATGCTTTCTATCAGATCTGATCTTCATCTCGAGTTGATGCTCAAAGAATCTAATCAGATGCTGGTAAGAATAATGTTCATACCACAAGATTCCCTCCATCCACGACGTCCAATTCACCATTCTTGCTACAGCCAGCAATGTCAGAAACACCATTGGTTTCACCCAAGAATACAGGGGTGACACCTTATCACATATGTATGCGAGATCGATGGACACAAGCTGTTTGGAAGCGATATGAGCCGTCAGCTCGCTGACACAGTCCCAGAAAGGGTGCACCTAAGGACAATAGTAGAAGGTGTGCTCAGCTGTTTCTTCTAAACCAACGTTGTACCGATGATAGTCGGGCAAATTTGCCTTGCCCCATCTGAAGGTCATGTCATAGAGAGATAGCTTGTCCCAAATCAATTGCCAGGTAAGTGAAAATTCAGGGTTACTGAGGTAATTCACTGCTGTTGCCTAAGACCAAAAGAAGTACAACTTGGCCACTGACAAGCCAAGCTGCTCATGTAGAGGGTCCTTCGTTGCAACCACCTCCACTAATAAACATTACAAGTGCCTCCAAGGCCAAGAAAGGTGAGTGGATCAAGGAAGACTTGTTTTGATTAATTTTGGCCCCCATCACCATCTTGTACTATTCAAGCACCTTCTGTATCATGTCAATGTTGACCCAGGATGATACAAAAATGTTTAACCAACAAGGAAATATCTCTGGCATGCTGGTCTTCATATGCTGAATAGACAATAAAGTCGCTAGACAGCATACAAGCATCAACTTTGCAAACAAAGTGTGTCTCCTGGATTGCAGCTGCATCTACCCTAAAGGACAAGAATTCATGAAGCAGGCAGGCTGCCTTACCCCAATCACACAAGCTCTTCACATTCAAGCTGGTTAGCTTGATAGATACTTGTTAAGTGTTACCCCTTATACCCACACTGGACGGAAATTTGCTGCAGTCAGAAGCCTGACAGATTGTCCTAGACTATCAGTACCAATTTCGGAAGTAATATGTCCATCTACAACAATACCGCCACTGTTTGTCAGGAAAGTAAGTTTTAATGCACCATATAAGAAGGGATGGGTTATAACCAGGACTCTCCCAGCACAGAGACATGCAAGTTTTTTAATTCAGGTGTGCTTAATTGCACCATCCTGAGTTTGGGGAAAGCTTCTTTTGCCCCCACCAAGTACATCCAATAACTTTAAGTTACCCCCAGTATTACATATTAGAGTAAGCACCCTGGGGGTGTCAGGGAAATTGTTGGGGTCTTTGAGGGACTTACTGTTCACTGAGATCATTTTGAATAAAAGCCTTAAGAGGGCCTTCCTTTGAAAGGAAATGTCCCTCTCTAGAGCCTGCTTGTTCACTTGTCAAGCATTTTCATAATTAATATTAACTCCTTTTTTCCCCCTTTTCTGGGAAGGATTAGGGGAGGGTTTGGGGGAGAGAGATGATTCCTTACTTTTGATGTGGTCTGCTGCTGTACTTTCACAGGTGAGGGAGGGGCAGATTGGCCCTTGGCGGCTACCATGCTCTTTCAACCCTACTTTGCTTTGCCTTCAATTCTTTTTTTTATTTTGTCATCTTCTTCCTCCTCTTCCCTTCTCCTTTTAATTGACAAGGAATGAGGTTGAGGCATTTCTTTCCTCTCTATATCCTGTTCAATTTTGGGTGATCTTGCACATTCTCTTTTCACTCTTAGGGATTGATTTTTACTTTACTGGCTGTGGCGAAGGAGTCGCTGCTTTTTTGCCACTCCTCACCACTTCCGTCCATTCATTTGCTTGCTGTGGGCTAGAATTTTCTGCCACCACTACCACCTCCTCTGTTGCACTTGGTTTTACCATTACTGGTGCTATTGATGTAACTGGTGTTACTGGTGCTGCTACAGGGTTCCTTGTGGAGCACATTTTTGATAAGAACCTCATCACACCAAAAGTCCAGAAATGGGGTTTTCTGCTCTCAACTACAACAAAACGTTTCCTTGAGTGACATATTAATATGTCCAGGACACTACTAAAAGTTTGATGATCCAGTGTTACCTGGAGAGAAAAATCTTCAGTTGCTACTCTTGCCTTGCTGACAATATGACACCTCCTCCATGGAGCCAAACTGGAAAAAAATGCTCCCATGTGGTCATTTGAAATGTCCAGGGGTATGTAATGGACAACAATCCTAGTATATCGAGTATCTATGTACCCATGAGTACTCGGTGTACTAGAATTTGGCCTCCATCTGACTACCATCTGTTTCCTATCATGAAAAAACATCTGCCTGGGAACCAGTATCACAATGATGATGACATCTGCTTTTGATGACTTTTTTGGCCAACAGGATGAAAGTTTCTTCACCAATGGAATCCAGGCTTTTTTTTTTTTTTTGGCTTTTTTTAATCGTATCACCCTGAGCAAGGCGGTAATACTACTGATGTGCAGGGGGCTACGTAATAGTGAGAAGATTGGAAAAGATAAAGCCGGAAACCACATCCTAAACAGGGAACAAGGTATGAGCCTCTTAACCTGTTCAATAGACGTGGGTAGAGTGTGAACTGGATTGACAATACCAATGGAAGAAGTATGTGCGCAACAAGGGAAACTATTTTGAAAAATAAACATCATTTAGCTATATTCCATAAGAGCATCTTGGTCAGCCCCTGAACTTTTTAACTGACTCTTGTAATAACATCTACAACAATCAATTAATTTCTCATCTTAAAAATCTAAAATTTTTTAGTTACATTATACAGAGTGTATATTTCTTCCAATACAAAATAACAATTTACACTATTTCCATTGTTCACACTGTTGTCCTCATTTTTTCTGTCATATTCATTTCTTCAAGTGGTATACATGGGAATATCAAAGTGAGTCCTTGATTTAGTCCAATGAAGTACATTGTTCTAATTCCATGTGCCATACTTCTTTTGGATATTTCATTTTCAGTTATTACTCTTTAGTAACTCAACTATCGAAGTTTTTGTTTACTTCTGCTGTGGTTGGGTATTGAACTCACAACTCTTTGGGTCAAATAAGTGGATTACTTCAACTAACACTTTTATCTACTGGGTCATGTCCAGTGGTTGAAGTAATTCACAGCAGAGGAGATTTGAGTTACTAAAGGGAATTAACTGAAACTGAAGGCATGGAATGAGAATAATCTACTCCTGTGGATGAAATAAAGGGTTTGGTTTTAAATTCCAATGTAGAAGAAGGCCGGAGCATATAACGGGCAAAATGTCATAAATATGGCAATGAAGATGAGGACAACAGTTTAAACAATGTAAATAGAGTAAATAGTTATGATACCTCAATTCAGGAATATAGACTGACGCTGAAGGAGTAAATATGACAATAAAGATTAGGACAGCAGTCCTAACAATGTAAATAGAGTAAATAGATACAATACCTCATCTCAAAAATATAGACAGACTAGCAGTATAGCCCAGCATTGCTCGGGTGTAATGAAAGCTTTGAAACTAATCCATGGTCCTGGAGCTCAGACTCTTTGGACGTTGGTACAAAAGACTAAAAAGCAATAGTTATTTCTAGTTAAAGTGAAACAGTAGACTGAAAGAAAAATGAATGGATGCAAGTCAAATTTTGATTTCCTGGTATCGATATCAAATAAGTTTTTTTTGTTATAAATTGGTTTTTGAAGGCTAAATAAGTCCTCTGAGTAAATGGTATCATGGCTGAGACTAAGAACTACAATTATACCTACTTAGAGCCAAACCCGAAGCAAAAACTAAAATAAAAGGGCTGAAAAAATATAGACATACAGGCAGATAAACAGACACACACACAAACATCTTGCCTTTTATATATATATATATATATATTATCGATTTTCTGCACTATTGTAAGATCTGCAACCTTGAAACTTCTGAATATCGTTTCTTATGTTTTTGTCTATGAGTGTATCAAATTTGATTAAAATCGGACCACTTCTTCTATAACCCGATTTTTTTTATTATCGACTTTTTATATTTATCGGGGGTATCTCGACACAAAACCTAGCTAAGAACACTCACAGACACTTATAGTACAACTGTGTAAATTTTCAAGAAAATCGGTTCAGCCATTTCGGAGTCTATATGTAACGGACATACACACACACACACACACACACACACACACACACACACACACACACACACACACACATACAGACAAAGTTCCATTTATAAATAAGTTTAGATGACAAAACAAATTTATAAATATTTACTACATTCATAAAGAATGAATTTAATTCTCAAAAATACAATTATTTGGCATATTGCCGATCTGTTTGCTAAAGTTAAGCAATCTTAAACTTGATGAGTGATTGGGTGGGTGACCATACAGGAACAACAGCTACTGTAAACAATTTGTAGCCTTGTGCTAGATAGACTAAATAAAGATTATTAAATATGTTAAAATAGTTGTAGGCAAATTCATATTTGGTAGACAATGGCTTTTGCTCTGACAAGCTTAGCTCACTGGTGCCCCCTCTACAAGAATTTACTCAAATAACCAAATTGGCAACAAGGTGGTCCCACCCTTTTACAGTTAAAACAATCAAATGCAGCCTCCACTTCTACTCCCTCAGCTTCTTTTCTTGCACTTTCCAATAGCTACAACCTCCAAGTGTTCAATTGTAATGTCAATTGCCATCTCTTATCCCCTTGACTCCAGTCCTTCTCTTGTTCTTTCCCCAACACCCCTTGTATCTTGTTCTTCTCCTTTTTCACTCTACTCTCACAACTCTCTTCACACCAGTATTTTTATCCTTCACTTGCCCATTCTGACACGCCCTGTAATCGGTTCCTCTTTCTCTTCGCTCTCCTCCTATATAAACTTTCACTCTCCTCTTATGTAGCCCCCTGCGCACCTTTCTTGGGATGAAACAATTACAAAAAATAGTCATGGGTGATTTTGTTAATACTGTTTGTGCCATTTTAATTCAACAGGTTTACAGTCACATCAGCTTGAAACACCAGTTCCCATATGATCACTGAAGTTAAGCAACATCAAGCCTAGTCAGTACCTAGATGGATGACCACTTGGGGATACCAGGTGCTATAAGATTGGATGTCCAGGTGGTGTAATGGATAATAGCTTGAAATTGTTATTCAGAGAGCCAAGTTCAAATTCTCATTGGGCACGTTATATTGACTTACACATAAATACCCTTGAGAAAGGTATGAATCTACATATTCTCCCCCGCACTATGGGTTAATCAATAAGATTTGTATCAATAAATCATTTTATTTCCCCCTAAAATTCTTACAATTTAAATCTAATTTCTGACTTTAAATAACCTGCAAAGGGTCAATAAGGCATAGAAAATGAATCAATCAATAATCCAGCGATTTATAGACCAGCAACGCAACTTACATGATCAGGTGTGTTTTGAATTTTCTGCTATTAGTTCATTGATCTGCTATAAAAAGTTCTTCAAGTTGGTTTTCAAGCCATGTTTTCAAACATAATTTAATACCTTAATACCTGACTCATTGAGCTAAGGTTTGAAACCAAACTATAAAACCTGAAATTCATAAAGCTTCAGTGTTTGAAAAATTATTTATTGATAAAGGAATGCCTCAATACTAGAAAGAGTGATGACAATTGACTTGAGAAACTTCTTTTCTTGAAAAACCTTTTTAACAAAAAGATTTTATGAACTAGAATTTTGATGTGTTGAAATCCTCACAGTATTTAGTATTGCTGAAGTTATCATTAACATTTTTTGTCAAGAGTTAAAAACTCTACATTTCATTCATTTTTGCAAACCAATTGATAAAACTTGAATAAACTGATTTGTTTGGAAAAAATACTTTGACAAAAACTCTACTTTGCAGCTTAATAATCTTTTTTAATTAAATTTAATTTTATAGGACTACATGGTAAACAATAGCTTTTAGAAGATTTTCTTTTTTTCCTTTTTAAGAGTGAAAAATAAATTTTTAAGATTTCTTACTCTTGAGCATGTAACATACAACTGGTCATGCATAAATATTTCTTTCTGGAGCCAAATTGCAATTTTTTGAAGGGTTTGGCCTTGTGATTTGTTTATAGTTTTTGCAAATGCAGGGATGACTAGAAGTTTAATTTTTCTATATAATAAAGGAAAGATATGCAAAAGCAATATTGCATTTTTTATCAAATAAGCATTTGCTATTTTAATCATTAAATTGTTTTTAAAATAGTGGGAGTATTTTCTATGTTAAATAATAAAACTTTTAATTTTTTCCCCAAAATTAATGAAAAAGTTTTGTACTAAGCTATGCAACCTAGTAAGATCAACTGTACTTTGTACCCACTTATCTGTTTGCACTTCTTCCTCAAATTTGATTTTGATTGGTCAATGTATGTCTATTTAGAGGATATGATGGATGGACAGACAGACCTCACAGAATTTTTTACATAGATTTCAACTAACAATAGCAATGGCTTTTGGGTCAATGAATGCCAATGACTTCCATATAAGAAAGAAAATGGCTAATATTATCATTTCTTTTACTTTTATGTGCTGTGTCCCTTTAGGATGTAGGTGATCATGGCTCTCCACATCTTCTTGTCCCTTGTAGCTATTAATAATTTTTGTCTTTTTGTTATCCCTCCCAAACCCTGTTCTATCATCTATTTACTCAAGCCAATTAATTATGTACTTCTCTTTCCTCTGTCCATCTTTGTTTCATGACTATCAAATTTTCCAAGCCCTCTTTCCTCATTACATATCCCAGAAAGTTCAACTAGATGTTCCTGATGTTACATACAAGTTTCCTTTTCGCTTTCATTTTCTCTGAACCTCGTTTCTCACATGTTCAGTCCATAGTATCCTCAGCATCTTTCTGTTGCTTCAAGTCTCTTCTTCATCTTTGAGGAGATTGTCCAGTATTTATTACCATGTAGCAGAACAGATAGCTTGTAACATCTTAGCGCACTTTTTTCTTTTTTTTTTTGTTTCTAACAAAGTTTTTCTGTCTCTTAATACTCTGCTTAGGTTTTGAAATACATCTTTGTCTATCCCAATATGTCTTCATATCACATTGTCACATTTTCCATTCTCTGTTAGAACACTTCCTGGATATTTAAAGTTTTGTACTTGTTTTATTTTAGTATCTTGTAATTTGTATTTTTGGCTCATCCTCTTTCTGGTAACTATGTATTCTGCCTTCTTGTAGTTTATGCTTAATCTTTTCTTCTCGTTTTCCTTTGTTACATTATATAGGATTACCGTAAATTAAACCAGTTAAAAGGCATATGCAAACAAGGAATATTTTCATTTAATTTCTATCACATATAGTTTTATATGAATATTTGCAAAAAAAACAAGAACAGTGCTATCAACAAAGTCATTATCATATGATGACACAGGTGAGAACTGATGGAGCCTAGCCCCAATCATTTGCACCCCCACTTATGAAAATGATGTGCACAAGTTTTTACGCACAGCCCCACTGACTTATGGTTGCTTCTCTCTTCAAACACTCTGGCAATAGGCTAATGATGATCCTATGGCTATGGTTTTGGTGCTGAAGCATTCATCACCACTAACTTAGAATGCCCCGACAGTACCACTGGACTTTGTTGACTTTTCATCTGCAGTGTGGGAATGACTTATACAGCATCATTATATATTCTTGTATTCACATTGAAAATATATAATTTCTACACTAATAGAACAATTTCTGTTTTCAGTATTTTATATAATGTTACAATATTGTAATTATTAAGTGATTGCTACTCAAATACGGTAACAACTGAATTATGAATTAGGGAACAAACAATAATTGAATAAACAGTGTTAGCTGCTTGTGGTAACTCAACTGGGATTCAGTCCATTTTTCAGTCTGTTTTTCTGTAATTTTTTGGAAATTTTTTTTTTTTTCGTTTTTTGTTTGTCTTTGATTTTTTTTTTTGTCACTTAGTTTGTGTAAATTATTTTGAAATTCAAGGTTATTTTTGACTTAAGATAAATAGTATCACGGTTCAATTATTTCCATTAGTTTTGTCTTGTATAAGATTTAAATTTCTGTCTTCGAGATATCGAATTCATAACAGTTGGCCAGCGAACGCAAGCCACATAACTCGACTATATTCTCTAAAAAATGGTTTAATTTCTATTTTTGTCTTCAGAAATTTAATTAAATCAACTTTTCAGTGTTAGCTGCTTGTGGTAAGTCAACCGGGATTCAGTCCATTTTTCAGTCTGTTTTTCTGTAATTTTTTGGAAATTATTTTTTTTTTTTTTCGTTTTTTGTTTGTCTTCGATTTTTTTTTTTTTTGTCACTTAGTTTGTGTAAATTATTTTGAAATTCAAGGTTATTTTTGACTTATACAAAGTTAAAACTTTGTAAACCTCAGTCACTTTTTTTCTTTTTCTTCCTTCTTTTTTTTAATTGGAGTAGATAGTTCTTACTATCGCCCAGTCTCACACTCCACCCCCTTCTTTTGAATGAGTTTAGAGGTGATTGCCTTCTTTCTTCTTTAGGAAGGGGTTCCTGGTTCCCCCACCCCTTCTCCAGTCTTAGTGTTAGTTCATCTGGAAGCTCTTTGCAGTTACGGAGTATGGTGGCAACATTTTTACATTCTGAGGGTACCGGGTTGGCAGTTTCCTGGTTGCTGTTTCCGACTGGTAGTTAGGAGCCCGAACTCTTGTGTAGCGTCTTGAGAGGCTGCTCTGATCAACAGTTGAATAATACCGGGGTTCTTGTAGTGCCATATTGCGCATGGACAGGCGTCCCTGCATGAACGTTCGGTGGGCAACCCCAAGGCCACATTATGTTGTAGGCCGCGCCAGTTTCCATCCTTCACAAGTTGCAAACGATTGACCGACTGATTCTCTTCTAAGACCTCTCCTTAACTGAATCACTATGGAAAAAATCAAACATAATAGCAAAACTAAACCAGCTCATTTGAAAACGCCCAAACCTGTCTGCATCTCTTTCACTAACATATGTGGCATCCACACCAACTTCCTCAGCGTAGATTCATTCCTCCATAATAACTCACCTGATATATTAGCCCTATGTGAAACTAATCTTAACCCTTCTATCCCCTCATCTGAGTTCTACGTTCCTGGCTACCTTCCCCTCTTCAGGAAGGACTCCAATGTTCATATGCATGGGCTTGGTGTCTATGTCAGCGAACACCTTCCCTTATCTAGGGTGTCATTTTTTGAATCCCCAGATCATTCTTTCATGTGCTTCCGCCTCTCACTTCTCAGCTCAATTAGCTATCTCTTCTTTCTCTACTGCTCTCCTTCCTCCCCTGACTGTTCGTTACTTGACATCATTTCTGACAATATCGACAAAGCCATTTCTTCCCATCCCTCTGCCCATGTATTTGTGTTTGGTGACTTTAACGGCCACCACACCAAGTGGCTGAAGAACGCTGTCACTGACCCTGCTGGTGTTCACACCATGAACTTTTCAATCACCCAATCCCTTATGCAAGTAGTGGACTTCCCCACGCGTTTCTCCGACTCACTTCTAGACTTCTGCTTCACTTCCATCCCAGACTCTTGCACTACCAGACAACTCTGCCCCCTCGGAAACTCTGACCACACTGTAGTGTCCGTCAATATTTCACTCCACTACCGCCCGACCCATGAAACCCAGACAAGTAGAATATCCTACTGCTATCAAAGAGCAGACTGGGATTCGTTCCGAGACTTCCTCTGTGACATTCCTTGAAACAACGTTTTTAGTCTTCCCATCGAAGAATGTGCATCCGAGGTCTCCTCCTGGGTTAAGGCTGGCATTGATGCCTTCATCCCTGCTAGGAAATTCCAGCTTAAATCTCATTCGTCTCCATGGTTCTCACCTGCTTGCTTGGCTGCCATTGCCCACCGGAATTATTTCTTCCGACTCTATCGTAACTACGCGTCGGACCAAAACAGGCGCCTTTTCACTTCAGCTCGTAATAAGTGTAAAAGGATACTTAACGAAGCTAAGATGTTGTTTGCTGCCAGAATGAAGCAATGCATAGCATGCTCTAAATTCGGCACTAAAGACTACTGGCGACTCTGTAAAAGAGTACTTAACAAGAGCAAGTCCACAATACCCCCGCTAATCAACAAATTTGAGGTCCTCACCTCCCCAGCAGATAAGGCTGAATGCTTTGCCCACAGATTCTCGAACAATTCGAGTCTGGACTCATCTGGAGTTTTTACACCCGACTTCTCACCTAGAACCGAGGCACAACTGAATAATGTCCACATTACACCTTCGCTTGTCTCTAAGATATATCTTAAAACTTGACCCTCACAAAGCAAGCAGTGGTGACGGAATCCCAACCATAGTCTTAAAGAAATGTGCCCCTGAACTCTCCTCTGTCCTTTCTAAGCTCTACAACCTCTGCCTATCTGCTTCCTGTTTTCCTGCCTGTTGGAAATCTTCCTCTGTAGTTCCTATATTTAAAAACACTGGAGAACCCTCTGACCCTGCAAATTATCGCCCTATCAGCCTTCTTCCGATCTTTGGCAAAGTGTTCAAAGCTATTATCAACACCGAGGTGGTTCAGCATCTCACAGCACACAGGCTCCTCTCGGACAAGCAATATGGTTTCCGCTTCACCAGGTCTACTGCTGATATGCTAACGACCATCACCGAGTACATATATCAGGCACTTGACAGGAATGGCGAAGCCCGAACCGCTGCATTGGATATATCTAAGGTGTTCGACAGAGTTTGGCATGCTGGCCTTCTATGTAAACTGCGGAGCTATGGTATAACTGGACATTTGTTTCAACTAATCCAGTCATTCCTCTCTAACTGCACAATGAAGGTGGTATTAAACGGACATGCCTCCCAGAACTACCATACAAACGCAGGTGTCCCCCAAGGCTCCATCTTAGGTCCTACACTCTTCCTGATATACATTAATGATCTCCCTGATTCCATAAGAGCCCAAATAGGTTTGTATGCCGATGACACCACAGTTTACTCTCGCCTCCTACAAAAATCTGGTGTAGGTGTCAAAGCTAACCTTGCAGCCAAGATTGAAAAAGAACTCCAATCCTTATTGGACTGGGGTAAGAAATGGCTAGTAAATTTTAATGCTTCTAAAACGAAGCTACTCTCAATTAACCATCATCGACAATCTCACCTACCTCTCATTAGCATGGACCAGGCTTGCCTCCCAGAGAGTAAAACACTACGCCTCCTTGGTCTCACACTTTCAGCGGACCTCAAATGGAATGACTATATCGAATCTATTACTAAATCCGCTGCTATGAAAGTTGGTTCTCTGTGTAGGGCCCGGAAGTTTTTTCCGTCCAAATCTATCCTGCACATATATAAATCTACCATCCGCCCGTGCATTGAATACTGCTGCCACATCTGGTCGGGTGCCCCTGCTATTCTCCTCGGGCTTCTTGATAAGGTTCAGAGGAGGGTCTGTAATGTGATAGGTACCGACTTGGCAAACTGCCTGCAGTCTCTCTCCCACTGGCGCGACATGGCTTCCCTGTGTCTCTTCTATAAATACTTTCATGGCTTCTGCTCCGATGAACTTAGATCACTGGTGCCCCCTAAATACGAATTTGAACGAGATACTAGATTAGCAACTAGATCCCACCCTTTTATAGTGAAACCAATAAAATGCAACCGTAACTTCTACTCCAACAGTTTCTTTCCCCGCACTTCCCGACTGTGGAATTCCCTTCCCGATGGCTACAATCTCCAGGAGTTTAAATGTAAGGTCAATAGACACCTCCTAACACACTAACCTGCTCCTATTCTATCAAACACTCTTCCCATCTGCCCAACCCTCATCCTTGGTATCCTTACTCATCTGTCACCTTCCTCCTGATATTCCCTATGTCTAACCACTCCTTCTCTTTACCTTCCCCTATGTAGCCCCATGCGCAATAGTGGCAGTGGAATGCCTTGCTTGGGGTGAGATGATTAAAAAAAAAAACAGATAAACACATTACAAGTAAATGATGAATAAATAAAACAATTAAATATAAGTAAGAAACAAATAAATTAGATGCAAATAATAGATTTAAAAATCAAATAAAACTTATAAAAAAATACATTACAGATGCAAAATTTAGGTGAATGTTTGAAGTTTTCTTTTTTTGCTTAACTTGTTACTTGTAATATTATTATTTTCCCTAGAACAAAAATGATTTAAAAGAGCATTTGTAGAGCTCCAGATAAACATTCTTTCTATTTTTTCTACATTGTGATCCTCATTACAAGTGTCAACATCAAAAAGAAGTTCATTATCTGCCAAAACATTCAATGTTATATGCATGTCCTAAAGTTGCTGGATGAAAAGGATGCAAATGTAGTTCAATGTTTAGTCATGTCATTATCAAAACATTATAATATTCAGTGACAAAAAGATGCTGAGAATACCATTGACTCAATAATGACATCCCTAATTTCCAGGAACTGGTTCTAATGCAAGGGTCAGCAACCTTTTGCTACTATATGCTAACTGAGGGTTTTAAAATCATTCAGTGTGCCAATAACATACATATTTTTATATAAGTCAAGGTCAATATACCTGTTCTACAATATATTTTGTATAGTATTTACATTATTTGGACTATTGTTCTCATCTTTGTTGTCATTTGTACGACGTTTTGGCTGTTGTATGCTCCGGCCTTCTTCAGGTGCTAGGAATTTCAAACTGAACCCTTTATTACAATCACTGGGCTATATGAACACCATTTCTTGCGTAAAGCCTGAATTGGAAATTCCTAGCACCTGAAGAAGGCCAGAGCGTACAATGGCCAAAACATCATACAAATGGCAACAAAGATGAGAATAATAGTCCAAATAATGTAAATACTGTAAATACTATCTCATCTCAGAAATATAGACAAATATTTTATATAGTAATATATGCAATAATATGTAATGGCCATTAATAGAAAAAAAAACTGTTTTTAAAAGTTTTTTTTAAGTTTTTATTATTAATGGGAGCCTTGCTCTTGCATGGTCTTAGCCAATTGCTCAATATTGGTAATATACTTTATTACTTTGAGTTTTACACAAATTTCTAAATATTCAGGTGTTAGGCAACTTTGTTGTAGACTTAACTCTGTTTTTATGTGAGAGAAAATTTACTCACAGGAATAAGTTGAACCAAAAACCAAAAGAAGAGCAGAAGCAATTTTCTTCAAACAGATGAAAGACCTCAGGAGTGATGATAAACAGTTGATAATAGCAGCAAACATCTCTAAATTTTGTTTTCCAGAGACTTCCTTAGTTCAACAAATTGTGCCATTGGAAGTTGCTTAGCCTACTACATGTGGCACACATGCCGTAGGTTGCTGACCCTAGCTATAAAGGCAGGTAACCTTTAGGAACTTATTCTGCTTTTTTTCTTTACAGTCTGAGAATGGTGAAAAATCTCCTTATAGCATCCAAAAGTGTAGTGATAGAAGAGACTTGCCTTGTAGAAATAAGTGGGCAAGGACTTGTCTCAAGTGTAGGTCCATGATTTAGGTGAGGTGTTGCTAAGATGGTCGAAAAAGAATATGTGGCTTACTTCCCGTTAAACCGGTTGTGGCAAAAAGAGGTTTGCAAGAGAATATTCCAATTATATAATTAATTGGTCATGCTGATTGGTCTGAATCAGAAACAAGACCCCAATATTTACAAGCTATTTTGTCATTTACAAGTTGCCATAAATTTATACACATCTAACTTTTGCTCCTCTGTCACTTCATCCCAGTTTGGTTTTTGTAAATTCTTTAAATCAATTTTAATGCATTGCTGATTAAATGGTAAGCTCAGTTTTAAAACTGATAGCATCCTAATTTTTTTTCACACTCAAACACTTGCCACATCAAGATATTATATTGACCTCTACTAAGTTGCCGGCACTGACCAAACCTTGCCTCAAGGTGATCCGTTTGAAATTTGCCAGGTAATATATATAGCATTTTCAATTCTTCTTTGCAATATTGCTCAGTTCTAAAAATGTATAGGTTGTATGATGCAAAGCAGTGAAAGTTTCTTTTGTTAATTTGCCATTTCTTCCATAAATGCTATGCCAAGATTCTAACCAGTCACAGAATAGAAAGAGAAATTTAAATTTTTTTTTATTTACTGTAAGTGGATTACAATACTTATTTCTAAGCTGACAACCTTTATATGGTGTTTTATATTCATTATTGTTCACCAGATATAAAATATGTTTATATATTATGCAACATTTCTGTTTTCCTAAGGTCAATAATCCCTGAATTGTGTACTCATTAAAAATTTGCAGAACTAAATTAACATTTTGCCTTTCAAGATTAGAAGGAGAAAGTGCCTTCGAGGTCAATTTATAACAATATTTCAAAATTGACTGATATTCAAGGGCATGAAGCTTCTGTAAGGTACAAAATGGGGCACTTTGAATACTATCTGATTCATGATTTCTAATGTGACAAAATTTTGGGAACAGCATGCATTTACTTGCATCTTTTTGACCAAGTCAACTGTTTCTAATGCATTTTAATATATGGACTGAGTCAAATAGGAAAAAAAGAGATTGAGATTTCATAATTGGGTGGGGATATACAATGAAAAGCTTTGGTGGACTGCAAAAACAGATATAGCTTTTTTATTTATTGCATTATTATCTGTTATGATTGATAATACTTGAAAGCCTATCTCCTCTAAACCAATTATAATACATTTAACTATGTCAAATAAATTCTCAGCTTTAAGACATTTAGTTAGCATAACATGCAAAACATCCTTATATTGTGAAAACACACTGCTAACCATAAAGGCAAAAACATTTGTTGCAGCTTCATTGCTGTTGTCAAATAAACCAATTATATTATCACTCTTATAATCAAAATAAGGTTTTAGATGAATTTCATCAACAAGTAAAGATACTGTGGTGTTCTTCTGCACTATTAGCTTACATTTATTTTTAATATACATAAGAAAATTGTTATAATGTTACTGAATCAAAGGATTTATATATGTTGATAAGGTAAGTCTTTAAATGGTTGAATAACTTGGTAAAATTATATTTTTGCTGTCTCTTAATAATCTGTGTCCTTTAGGGAAGCAGTTATATAACAATGAAGAAAATATAATCATTTCTGTTGAATAATCAAGCTTATTCATTGTCATTAAGTTTAGCTGCTCATATATAAATTTGATGGAACTAAAATATTTGTTTGATTCTTCTTGCACCAATACTAGAAATGACATTAGCAATTTTAATATAAAAATCACATTTGGAGGTTTGGTTTGCTGTTGTTCTGTGTCAATTTTCTTCATGTTTTTTATCAGAATTTCAAGAGTATTTTGGTTACATTTTTAGGAACCTTATAGTCACCTATTGTATTCATTTCCACATCTCTACAAAACACATGTACAGTAAAATCAGATTCAATTACAAGAGACAGATTGATTTTTGGATATGGGGATCTAATGATGCTGCATATAATAAGGGTTTCTTGCTGCCTAACAACATTCCAGTAATTTCTATCAAGAAAATTTAATTTCCCTTCTACATCATCAATATTATCTGCTTTATATATGCTAAGTCATCAGTAATACTTTTATTTAAGGCACTTTTAAGAGCAGAATTCTCCAGTCAAATTCTCTAGTCGAATTCTCCTAGAATCTGGCAATTCTCTAGAGGTGCTCAATGAAGATAAATATGAGAGACACTTTAGGAAAATTCTAGGCATAGCACCATCCTGAAGATATGTTTTTTGAAGTCTAACTGCAATTTTGACACCTGTTTTTTTTTTGTCAAATGCTGACGAATCTCTCCTTATGTCCTCTGGTCAAAAATGTAGTTCACATACTTAAAAAAATTTTAAAAACCAAACCTATTTTAAATTTTTGTGAAAATCTAAGAAAAAATCATTCAGCAAAAACTTAAAATATGAAGAATTTTTCTTACAATTCTAATAAAAGTGAAGTGTTCTGATATTTTTAAGGAACATAATTTAATTTATTAATTCAACAAAATGATTATCAGTGCTGAAGCTAAGTACAAATAAAGAGATAATTTTTAACATTTATATATTTTTAAATCAAAATAACAAATAAAAACATTTTCATGAAAAAAACAATTCTAAAAATTGTTAGACTATTAGAATTATATGCTTTTAAAAATATTCCTTTGTAAATTTATATCGAAACTGTCTTTAAAGTTTTTTTAATGTGGTTTCTAGCTTTTAAAAACTTTTGCAGTTTTCTTTTTAATGCGTTGTGAATTACAAAGATGGAATTAATTTAATCCTTAAAGTTTCTTTTATTTATGAATAAAACAATTCTAAAAAAATGTTAGAATTATTAGAATTATATTTTATGTCTATAAAAATATTCCTTTATGAATTTATATGAAAAATTTCTTTAAAGTTTATTTTTTAAAAATGAGGTTTTAGCTTTTAAAAACAATGCGAGCTATAAAAGTAAGTCATGTTGAATATAACTTTCTCCCTAGATTTATGTCATAACTTTGTGTTGTAAATTACAAAGATATGAAATTGATTTAATCATAAAAGTTTTAGTTGTATCTACTTATTTTTTAATACAAAAAAATATACTCACTCTGTTGAATTTAGTAGGTAAAGAATTGTCTCTTTTGATAGTCTGATTCCAAACATCAGATAATTCTTTATCTATCAGAAAAGAAAATACATGAACTTTTGGATCATTTTTATAATTTCCTTTGCAATTTTGTATGGCACAGCTGTAAGGCATTGTTTTTGTTTATAAGTGTTATGTAGGAAGACAGTGTTGATACTGACATGTGTGGTTGAACACTGATCTCCAGGCAACAAACATAACTGTTGAATGAATAATGCTACTGGGATCACATGATCCTAAATATTTAACATATAAAACACTCAGACAAAAGTCTGAGTACATTCTGTATTGTGACTCATTCTACTGTAGTGTGTCATTGAAGAGATTGCTTCTGAGTGAATTACTCAAGAGAATTATTTCAAGAGCATTATTGTGTATTATTTGAAGGATTCAAATAATATACATTGGGGACAGGGTGATTGAGGACAGGGTAATTTTCATTACATACAAGTGTATTGGAGACAGGGTGATTTTCACTTTACACAAAGATACCAAAATATTATAACTCGCTAATAGTGAGATATTAAAAGTTCCCTTCAGAATAACATTACAAAAACTAATGTTATATATAATAATGTTATATATAATAATGTTATATATAATAATGTTATATATAATCCCATGAATAAGAACATTATTTAGTCTGAAGAATTCTTTTCAAAAGATGAAACATATAGCATGAATTTTTTTTACATTTTGTCATTCAACTACCCACTATTAGCATTATATATATAGCTTGTACATTTTATTTTCTAATACACATGTATGCAATGAAAATCCCCCTGTCCCCAATACACATGTATGCAATGAAAATCCCCCTGTCCCCAATACACATGTATGCAATGAAAATCATCCCGTTCCCGAATACACATGTATGCAATGAAAATCCCCCTGTCCCCAATACACATGTATGCAATGAAAATCATCCCGTTCCCCGAATACACATGTATGCAATGAAAATCCCCCTGTCCCCAATACACATGTATGCAATGAAAATCATCCCGTTCCCGAATACACATGTATGCAATGAAAATCCCCCTGTCCCCAATACACATGTATGCAATGAAAATCCCCCTGTCCCCAATACACATGTATGCAATGAAAATCCCCCTGTCCCCAATACACATGTATGCAATGAAAATCATCCCGTTCCCGAATACACATGTATGCAATGAAAATCCCCCTGTCCCCAATACACATGTATGCAATGAAAATCATCCCGTTCCCGAATACACATGTATGCAATGAAAATCCCCCTGTCCCCAATACACATGTATGCAATGAAAATCATCCCGTTCCCGAATACACATGTATGCAATGAAAATCCCCCTGTCCCCAATACACATGTATGCAATGAAAATCCCCCTGTCCCCAATACACATGTATGTAATAAAAATCACCCTGTCCCTAATACACATGTATGAAATGAAAATCATCCTGTCCCTAATACACATGTATGTAATGAAAATCACCTAGTAACCCATACACATGTATGAAATGAAAATCATCCTGTCCCCAATACACATATATGTAATGAAAATCACCCTGTTACAGCAGCTACTGCTGCAAATGTCAAGGGCTTCTCAGCAGGAGTAGGCTTAGGAGCTGCTGGGTTCAGTTAGAAACATTTTAATGGAATCCCTGTTTGCAGAATCTGTTACATGTATAGCTACTTATTTGTCATTTTAACTTTTCAGAAAAATTAATTTCATAATCATCTATAATTAACAAATATATTATTTAATGCAAGCACAATAAAAAAAAATTTAAAAGCATTTTAGTATTGTGAAATTTTTTTATTCAATCCTTCCTATTTTGTTGAAAGACAAGTGTAAAAAACACCACTAACTTATTTATGAATTCAGAAGAAAATAGATATCATTGCCATTATTTATAAACCAGCAATGTGATGTTAGATTTATGTTGCAACATCGTATTGTGCATATTTGGCAAGTGATAATTAGATTATTCTATGGCAGGGATTTCCTTAGGCATGGAGTCCCATTGTAAATAATGTGACAAATTGATATAAAACCAAACTTGTCTCTTGTTGACCTTACACCTTTTAGCATAATTAGAGTTAATACCTCAGTATTGGGATTCTTAGGGATCAGGTATGATTCTAATTTATAGTTTGTCTTTTAAGCAAGAAAAGGCTGGTTCAAGCCAAATGACAGAAGACACATACCACTCTGAATATAATATGATATGAAATATATTTTATATAATTGTTTCACCCCAAGTAGTTTTTTTATACACTATAAATCATTCAAATATCTTTAGCATTTGGGAAAGATGATATTGTATCACAAGCTACCCTATACTTTGTCATTCAATTAGAAACAATAAGACTTTTTGTGTTCATTGCTTTTGACGTTTTAAAGTAACTATCTGTGTTGAAATAATCAGCCATCGTATATTGTAATAAAGTGTAAAATTACACATTTTACTTTCATTTATAACTGGCACATGCCAGGTAAGGATTATTATCTCTCAGTTACATCTGGGTTTTTGAGCACATTGTGGCTTAGTTATGTCTCTATCTAAGGACAGATACACAGCCAAGAAAAATTAAATGCTGAGGTGCCCAGTCCAAGGTAATAGATGCTCGAGGCTGCAACCCCCCCCACCACCACTACCATTGCACTAGAGGGCTGGATCAGTGGTCACACCTAAGGCCAGCACAACTGATGGTTGTGAGGACTGGACAATTTTTGGCCCTGGCCTGAGTATACATGCTTGGGTTCCCTGTCATAAACTCAACCATGTGTCACATCATGTCTCAGTCAAGGGATGAGGTAAATATCCACATTCACCTTCCATTTGCCAAGCAAACTTTTTTTTAATAAAAAATTACAGTCAGTTATTATTGCGGTTCTGTATCATATGGCTTTCTAGAAAATAGATATATTTTTTCTTTTAAAAATGTTTTTTTATTTTCAAATGAACAAATTTGAAACAAATCACATGCAGGAACATGTGGCACTCACAATTGTCATCAGTGATAATGTGATACCAAGACTTTGATTTTTACTGATACATAAGAGGGTTCAATAGATAAAAGTGTTGGCTGAAGTAATCCAAAAAATGACTTGATCCAAAATGTTGAAAGTTCAATACTTGGCCACAACAGAAGAGACCAAAACTTGGAGAGTTGAGTTACTAAAGGAAATTAACCAAAACAGATATAAAAAAAAGCATGGCATGTGGAATTAGAACAATGGAATTAGAACAATTTATTCCCATGGACTAAATAAAGGGTTTGGTTTGAAGTTTAAACTTATATCACCTGAAGAAGGTCAGAGCATAGAATGGTCGAAACATTGTGAAAATGGCAATAAAGATGAGGACAATAGAGCAAAAGATGGAAATAAAAAACTTTCTCCAAAGATAAAATTGATTTTTCCTCATTTCTAAGGCAGATATGGTCTTCTGTAATGAAAATAGCAGTGGTATCTTCAATTAATTTTGTTTAAGTAGGGCAACTTGCCTTATGATGAACTATATGATGAACTATATCTCATGTTTGAAAAAGGTTGCCCTACTATAAATGTTAAATCTTTCCTTTTTTTTATTGTACACAGCTTGTATGCCCGTGATGCCACATTGTCATAATAAAATGTGTCAGGCTAATCTAATTTTGGTTAGTATTTATGGAGAAGTTGACATGACACCTAAGAGCAATACCTACCACAGTTAGCATGCTCAGCTCTATCTGACAGCAGGTGTTCTTTTGAAGATAAAATATGACATTTTATAAACTGTCAATATCAAACTGGAAAAAAATTGTCGAATGTTTGTAAATTTTTAACAGTTTCTTTTTTTAAAGGTCTTTAGTTGAAATACAATAGTTTTACAAAGAAATAAATGCTTTCATTAATCATGTGGAAGACTATTGTAGAGTCAACAGATTTATTAATAGAAAAATAAGGCAAAAACAAAGAAAGAAAAAATGCACAAGACAATGTACAAAATATGATACACAGTGTTGTGCAAATGTAAGTGAACACCTAAAGTAATATAAAAAAATTGTCTCTTTTTTTTGGATAATCAACAAATTTTAATCAAATTATATATTCATTAAGAAAACTTTTATTAAATGAATTACAACCAGTTTCAAAGTTTTTTTTTATCAAGCTGGAAAAATTATTTGATATTAATTACAAAATTGAAACTTAAGTTGTGCATTTAATATTTGGTAATGACATCGACCAGACTTTTTCTATAATTTTTAAAAAGTTTCTGACAGTAGTGAGCATCAATTTTTAATCATTTTTCTTGGCAAAACTCTTACAATTGCTTGATATTACCTGGGTTTCTTATATATACTGACTTCTTTAACTTAAGCAACAGGTTTTTAATTGAATTTTGATCAGGATTTTTTCTAAGCCATTCCAAGACTGGAAAATTCTTTTTTTAACCCATTAATTAGTGGATTTGCTTTGATGCTTAAGATCATTCTCCTGTTCAAAGATTCAGTCCTGACCAAAACCCAACTTTCAAACTGAGAGTAAGAAACTTTCATTCAAAATTGCTTGGACACTTTCAGAGTTCATTGTGCCATCAATGCTTACCATTTTGCCTATTCCAGCTGCAGCAAAGTACTCTCAAATCATAATGCTGTTATCACCATATTTAACTGCTGGCAGCAAATTCTTCTCTCAAAAAGCTGTATTGGGAACTTGTGGTGGATAGGAAATTAAGAATTAAAAGCAACCTTCTTCTTCACTGTTACAAAAAATTCACAATGATGTGTGAAAACCTGGTTTTGCCAAATAGGAAAAGGATTGACCACGTGCTTAAAGAAAAAGTCAAAACTGGATTTCGTGAGTAGATGTTAAATTGATTTTCTGACCAATGGGAGCAACTTGTAAAACTAAAAAGACTTAGCAATCTAGTGTGAAAAGACTAAATGGCTATGAAAAACTTTGGTCAGTGTCAGCCAGATAGTCAGATGGGCACAGCAAGACGACACACTAAAATGTAACAGGAGAAACTTCAATTTGACCCAGATGTAAGGTCACGTTGCACATTGTCCTCTTTCTCCTTCTTTCTCTTGTGCTGATTCCTTTTACTTCTTCTTCTCCATTCAAAGACATTCCTACCAAACAAACAAACACTCATACATACATACATACATACATACATCTGCATAAACTCTTTCCAACAAGCTACTTCTACAAACATTCTACAACCCTTAATACTCTTAACTCATTATTTGTTTCTCATTGATCATTAACTTCTACGAATTCTTATTATTCTTTTCCATTAATAAATTTCTATTTAAACATGCAAAATGTATACTTTTATTATTCCACTATTCCACACTAATCCATACATTCCAACCTGCTGACAACCTTCTGATGATGACAAATAAAATCCTAAGCTGTAGGGAGTTTGATTATGTATCACACAAGGCTGAATTAATAAACATTAACCATATCCCTATAAGCTTCAAACTCACCAAACATATGGCCTATAATTCCTCCAAAAAAGTTCTAGTCTAGTCTTATCCAACCATAAAAACTTTTGTCAGAACGTTTCTAGCTTATTAATGTGAGCTTTGACATAGTTGAACCAAGCCTGTTTGTGCTTTTTCATGAACAGTGGCTTATTTTCTAGGCATTCTGCCATGAAGACCAGCATCATTCAGATTTCGTCACTTTGTAGACATATGGATGTTGATTGTGACATTGGCCAGGGAGCCTTGAAGTACTGCATAGGATTTGCCTGGGGTTAACAACTGCATGTCAACTTAGTATTACAGTGACTTTTTGCTAATGGCCACTTCTTGATTGGGATAGCATCATACCAAAGAATTTCTATTTATAAATAACACTGGCCAACAAAATCATTTTAGCATTTTTTTTTATAATTGTTTCATCCCAAACAAGGCAGTACTGCTACTGGTGCACAGGGGGCTACATGAGTGGAGAACAAAGAGAAGGAGGAACAGGTTACAGGGGTGTCAGAGAATAGATAAGAGAAAGATGTGAATGCTGGTGTGAAAAGAGGTACATGAGAGTATAGTGAAAATGGAAAAGACCAAGATACAGAGGGGGTTGGGAAAGGGTTGGGAGTCAAAGAAACAAGAAATGGCAATCGAAGTTGCATTTAAACTCTTGGAGATTGTAGCTATCAGGGAAGCAAATATACAGAAGAGAGTCCCACAGGCAGGTAGTGTGAGAAAAGAATCTGTTAGAGTAGAAGTGTGGGCTGCATTTAACAATTTTGATTGTAAAAGAGTGGGACCTAATTGCCAGTCTAGTGGTTTGAGTAAATTTGGGTAGAGGTAGCACTAGGAAGCTGAGCTTATCAAAGCAGAAGCTGTGAAAATTTTTGTAGAAGTGACAGAGGAAAGCCATATTTCATTGGTGAGAAAGTGACTGGAGTCAAGTTGCCAAGTTGGGATCAATCACATTGCAGATTCACCTTTGGATTTTGTCAAGAGCCCTGAGATGAATAGCAGGGGTACCCAACCAGATATGACAACTGTATTTAATGCATGGGTGGATGGTAGATTTGTATAAGTGCAAGATAAATTCAGACAAGAAAAACCTCCTGGCCTTACACAGGGACCAGACCTTCCTAGCAGTAGATTTAGCTATTGATTCAATATAGTTGTTCCACTTGAGGTCTTCTGAGAGAGTGAGGCTGAGGAGGTACAGTGTATTGCTTTCAGGGAGATTAGCATGATCCATGCTGATGGGGGGGTAGGAGAGATTGTCTATGGTGGTTAAAAGATAGCAGCTTCATTTTGAAAGCATTAAAATTTATGAGCCATTTCTTATCCTAGTCCATCATGGATTAGAGGTCTTATTCAAGATCAGCAACAAGGTTAGCTTTGTCAGCTTTGGCAGATTTCATATTAAGGTAAGAATAAATGGTAGTGTCATCAGTGTAGATGCCTATTTGGGACCTGATTACATCTGAGAGATCATTGGTGAAGATCAAAAAATGTGTAGGAATAAGGATAGAGCCTTGAGGGACAACAGTGTTTGTATGATAGGATCTGGAAGCATGCTTGTTCAATACGATCTTCATTATGTAATTTGACAGCAATGATTGGATTAAATCAAACAAGTGTCCAGTTATAACATAGCCCCATACTTGCACAGAAGGTCAGCATGCCAGACTCTGTCAAATGCTTTGGAGATATCCAGAGCAACAGCTCAAGTTTATCAAGATTCTGGTGTTTAATATTTGGTGATGGTCATTAACATCTCAGCAATAGACCTGGTGATGTGGAAGCCAAACTGTTTGTGGGCTGTGAGATGTTGAACTACTTCAGCATTGATAATAACCTCAAACACTTTGCTAAAAGTTGATAAGAGGCTGATAGGGTGAGAATTAAAGGGGTCTGAGGGTTCTCAAAAGTTCTTAACCCTGGAACATGGTCATGATCAAAACAAAAAGCATCGGTATCAGATACCTCATGACCGTGTTACAGGATTAAAAACAGAAACCCCAGAGGAGGACTGCCAGCAAGCAAGAAACAGAGAGGCAGTAGTTTTGAAGCTTGGAGAGGAGAGGACCACATTTATTCACAATGATGACTGGGATTCCATCGCCACCACTCACCTTATGGGGGTCAAGCTTTGAAACGATGTCAGAGATCAGCAAGGGAGTAATGTATACATCACTCAGTTGAGCCTCAGTTATGGGTGTGAATACTCCAGAGGAGTCAAATGTGGAGTTAGAGGAGAATCTGTGAGCAAAGCACTTGGCGTTGTCTGCTGTGACTGTGAGGACCTCAAATTTTTTGATTAAAGGAGGTATGGAGGGTTTCCTGTTGTTTAACACACTTTTACAGAGCTGCCAGTAGTCTTTGGGGTTGAACTTGCGGGCTGTTATAAGCTGCTTCATTCTATCAGCAAACAACTGCTTATCATCATTTACGATCCTCTTGCACTCATTACAAACAGAGGGAAAAGGTGCTTATTATGGTCAGATGCATGGCTCTGATAAAGTCAGAAGAAGTGATTCCTGTGGGTAATAGCAGCCAAGCAAGCAGGAGAGAATCAGGAAGATGAATGAGGTTTAACTCAGAACTTCCTGGATAGAATGAAAGCATTTAAATCAGACAATTGTTAGTATACAAGAGAAAAATAATCAAATTAATTTTAGTTAAGAGAATTGCCAATTAACTTAATTTTAATCCAAAATATAAAATGGATAATTGAAAGACAAAATTAAAATTACCTTTAATAATTTGGCAACTTCAAATAAAGACCTCCAGTTTAAGTGAAAAGACAACAGTTTCCTGCAAAACACTTATTTGCAGGGTGCTATGGATAGTGACAGGTCAACCAACCCCCACAAAAAAAGATGACAAAGGAAATGGAGGGTGGGGAAGTGAAGGAAGATACTGGAATCATTGTAATGAATTTCAAAAATAGGGAAATAAACAAAAATGAAGAAAGAAAGACACATATAGGGGATACTGTTTCTGGGGTATATTGGGGTCACTGAATTCTAAGAAAATATTGGTTTTGTTCAGTTTGCTCTAGTTTTTAAGATATTGCAGAAAAAAGTTTTTGTATCTGCAAATCTGTACACAACAATACCAATCAAAACCACATTTATTAAGCTATTTATGCTCTTAATTTTTAATCAATGTTTAATAAATGTGTCTCTTTTATTTATATTTTCTGATTGTATATGAATAATTAAAATGTGATATTTACTTACAGAATGCTATTATTTTAACAATGAGCAAAGAGAGCCAGAGCATTTTTAGTAGTATCCTCATTTATAACAAAAGATTAATGAAAAATTATAAAATAAAAAATATGATTTTCAATCAAATTTCACATCAAAATTCTGTTGTTCAGTTTAAAGAACATAGTACATATAAGAAACCCATATAATATCAAGCAATTGTAAAAGTTTTGCCAAGAAAAATGGTCAAAAATTGATGCTCACTACTTCCAGAAACTTTTTCATAATTATAAAAAAAAAGATTGGTCAAGTCTAGGTATAATAGAGGAAAATACATCTGAATAATCACCATGAAAGTATTTATAGAAAAGACACAGGGAAGCTATGTTATGGTGGTTGGAAAGTGATTGAAGCTGAGATCGCAGGTCAGAACTAACAACATTGCAGATTCTTCTTTGGATTTTATCAATAATCTCTCAATACATAGAAGAAGCACCAGACCATATGTGATGCATGGAGAAATGATTGACTTATAAATGTTTCAGATAGACTCTACTGAGAAAAATTATCTAGCTTGACACAGTGAAGCAACCTTCCTAGCAGCAGACCTAGCAGTTGATTCAATATAAGCTTTCTACTTCATCTTAGCAAGAAACATTAGACTGAGAAGGTGCAGTATATTACTCTTCTGGAGGTTAGCATTAGCTATACTGATTGAAAGCAAAAAGGGTTCTCTAAGATAATTAGATAACAGTTTCATTTTCTTAAAATTAAGTCATTTCTTAAAATTAAGTCATTTCTTGTCCCAGATAAGAACAGATTGTAGATTATTTTTGAGATCAGCTGCCAATTTCCCAATATCAAGCTGATCAGAGTTACCATTAAGTAATCCCTTGGCTGGTTTCACTTTAAGGATACCAACATAGAAGCAGGATAAAACATTACTCAATTGTGTAAGATGGCTGCTGACCCAAAGAGGTCTTGTTTTTAAATCCTGATGGATATTTAATCATGTTTGTTTGCCAAGATGCCCACTAAAGATTATTCTATTTAGGACTATAAAAACAAGGGATGTAAACTCTTTTCCTCATTTTGCTCTGGGATGTTTAGTGATACCATATGATTCTTTCACAACAGGGAGACATTACTCAGCAAACTGACTAAATTTCAAACAAACAACATGGACATCACATACACATACTATAGTCAAGAATATAAATGTTTTACTATCCCTTTTTGAACTTATAAACACTTAAATATAATTTTTCTTTCTCTTCTTTCATTAGCTATGTTGTTCTTAATATATATATATTTCATACTATTTTTAGTATTTATTGACAACTGAATAACTGTAAATGAAAATAGAATGATTCTTTTGTTAAAACAATAACATGTGAATCAAATGAATTTATAAATATTTAATAATTAACTATATTGCAGTTTCATCAATGAAAGAATGAAGAAAATTTAGGGTAATTCGGACGAGTTCATTTTTGCTTCCTTGTCTTGTAAAACTTTGCAAAGTAATAATAACGAAAGAACCATTCTATTTTCTTTTGGCAATAAATACTAAAAATAGTATAAAATACATAATTTCTTTTAAAAAAAACTGGGGTGGCCTAATAATTATAGCTGGTAGTGTACATATAAAGTTCCTCCACATGTTAAATCCAGTTCTTTTGAAAATGCTGAATTCATTCATTTTGAAAGTCTTTCTCCATAATGGCAAGAAGTTATGATTCCTTCCATGACAAAATAGCATCCAGTACAAATTGTAGGAACTGTTTGCTACAAATTACTGATAACTCAAGCATACAGCAGATATTACTGGCTGACAATAGTACCAGTAGCACTCAGAGTAACCAGAAAGATCTATATCTTCCTGAGTATGATTATAAACTACAACTGGCAGGGTCACAGCTATGAGCAAATAGTTAACCCCTACCAAATGGAGGTAAAAGCACTAAGAAATTATGAAATTAGATTTTTATAGTAAAAATACATTAAATAAATTTCCATAGAAAAAAATATTCTCAGCAATACATTTAACTTTCAACAAAAATTCTCTTTACAAAGTCAATGAAACCTGATCAGCAAACTTATTTTTACAAAGAATACATATTTTATTCATATAAACCTATCCTAAAAATCTTGTTGGCATTAAATGACCCATTGAGGCTGATGTGCCGTAAAACAAAATAAACCAATAGATCAATCAATGAATTCAGGTTCTTGATAAAAACCTTCTTTACAAAAATACATCAATGAAACCTGATCTGCAAACTGATACAAAAGAATACGATTCATATGAACCTAAAAATCTTGTCGGCATTAAATAAGCCATTGAGTTTGATATGCTGTAAAACAAAATAAAACAAATATATAATATATAGTAAAAAAAAGTAATTTATTAAGGTGAAAATTGTTGGAAGCACACTGACATTGGAACCTATTAGGGTAAATTTATATTCAGGATCAGACAACATATCACTTTTTCTAGGAAACTACTGCTAATATAATATCCAAATCCAAATCCAAATCCAAATCCAAATCCAAATCCAGGGTCTTTTCACTCTTTTTCAAAGGATCCGCTCCCTGATTAATTATTACATTAACAATCGCTACGGGACGCTACTAAATCCATCCGATCGTTCGAACGAGGCAACGACGTGGACCGCTTTATCACCGACCTTAACGAAAACACACACTATACACGTTAAGCCAGAGTTAGAAGATTACCCCGAAATGGAGAAAGTGTTCGTCAAACTGGCAAAACAACTCCTCAACAAAGGCATCTTCCAGCAGATGGAAGACTCAAAACAACCAACATCTACGTTCGAGGAACTAAAAACTTACATCGTCGCTACTCACGAGAGCCAAATGACGAACTTCCAACACCTCAGCCGTACATGGGACCTCCAGCAGCGTGAGGGGGAGAAACTCACAGATTTTGCAGGCCGACTCGAAAACATAATCTGATAGGCCGCAGTCCACATCAAGGCAAAATTCAAGTCGGACAAACAGAATGCCGAGATAACGGCCGATATCGTCTTCATCTTAATGGGGGCCATGCTCATGAGCGAAAAAATCAAGTCATGGGCACCCAGCATCTATCCACACCTCATCAAAACCATGGACAGACACTACTTGGTGAGTAGCATTGCCAGCAATGCACAATGCTATTTCGATTGCGGCATCAAAACAGATACCACAACCGCCGTCGAGGCCACCGCAATGATCGCAAACCAACCCACACACCCTAAGCCACACAGCCATGGAAATGAATCTGACAAAATCCTAGCCGACGTAAAGCTGCAGTTGCTGGAACTGAACAAACAACTGAAACAGACACACAGACCCGACCCAGCCACCGTCAAAAAGAAACGATCGAACTGGCCCTTTCTCCAACCGGAGGCACAGCCAGACACAAAGAGACACTGGATAAACCAGCCGCCCGGCAGTATGCAGGAACTACTCATAAAGACGTGCATGTTTCCGGGGTAACAGGTGCCCTTACTTTCACCCTCCCAGCGCTCAAGCACACATAGCGACCACAGACAACAGCCTACCCGGTACGGACAGTGGTACATTCGACGACATGCACACGACATACTTCGACTATCCAGATTTTCAATAGGGACCGAATGAGGTGTGATGACTCGTTTCCCGGTCCCAGTGTGGATCCGACAATTCCTTGAAATGCGATTGCACGAGAGTATTTGAATTCGAAAGGACATGTTCTCCAACCTGATGGCTCCCATAAATAGACGAAACAAACCGGGATAGACATTTGTCTGGACAGAAAGAGCCAACAAGGCTTTCGAGAAAATTTAAGAAGCGCCTCGCTTCACCACCGATCATCTCGTTCCTCTGGACTCTTTACCCTCACCACTGATGCTAGCGACATCGCATGCGGAGCTATACTCATGCAAAAGGGCAAACAGGGCCGAAAAAAATCCTAGCAGTGGCATCACATACCTTCAGTCCGACGGAACGAAACTGGTCGACAACTGAACGTGACGCATACGCTATAAAATGGGCCACCTCCAAGTTCGATTACTTCCTACGTAGCCGGCCATTCATCGTTTTCACAGACCACCAGTCCCTGGCGTACTTGGACCAATGAGAATTCAACAATGCGAAGATACGATGGTAGTAAGAGATCTTGTGCTACAAGTTCGTCTTGGAATACATGGAATGAGAGTCGAACGTCTGGGCCAACATGCTCAGTCAGAGATACGGCCACAACGGAGACAAATTACCGGCAGACTCCACACTAGCAGGCAAGATGTTCAAACTCCAAGGCTCCAGCTTGAACATCTATGTAACATTTTGGTGCCTTGGCGAAATCAAGGGCTCCCAGCTACTTACCGGAACGCACACGCCTTGGAATATCCAGCATCATAAGCTGGCCGCCAATGCATTCTTTACTTTCCACACCACATCAGCCATCCCTGTAGAAAAGATCGCAGACCACATGGGTATTGCCGCCGAACAAGCCTCTGATTATATGCTCTTGAAAATCATCAAAGCCCTCCAGTCGACGACACAAGGACCTGACACCATCAAACTTGACCCCAACGATCATCGCACTACACTTTTCAACAATCACATACATCAATTCTATTTGGAACTGGGAACGTTGGTAGTAATGATCAAAGTCGATACAAACATGCCTACACCGGTGGTATCATACAAGCTCCGCGCAAAATATCTCCACCAAGCTCATGACTGTATAAACTACTTTGGTATCAGCCGCATGCAAGAACACCTATCCAGCTACTGGTGGGAATTTAAAGACCGCGACATCAAGGAATATGCCCGTTCATGCCACACCTGTGCTAAGTGCAAAGGAAATTACGGCAAGCGCCAAAACTGGCCCATCGGCCACTGTAGGTGAGGCAGGAAACCATTCGAGGTGGTCTACATTGATTTTATCTCAATGCCCCTCTCAAAGGGTAAGCAATATATCCTTACAATCTTGGACAGCTACAGTCGACACCTCATAGCCATACCATGCGCTAGGGACAGCATAATTGACGCTGCTCGCGGGCTCTACCAGTTCTTTCTTCGTCACTGGGAGATTCCCCGCATTGTATCTTCCGACCGAGGCACCCATCCGGAGAGGTCTACAAAGATTTTTGCGACCTAACATCGATCACTCGAAAACTTCAATGTCCGTGGCGATGACAAAGTTCGGGAAATATTGAATGACAGCAACGGACACTAAAAAATGCCCTTTACATCATCTGCGAGGACAGAAACTGCAAATGGACCGACATCCTTGAATCTGTGGTCTCCTCTATGAACTCCACAGCCAATTGCTCCACTGACACATCCCCACACTATGTCATCACTAGTCATCAACCACATATTGGACTACCAAAATTACCACACCGAGATATCACCAATGACAACTCCGGTGCTTACAGAATGCAGATAAACGCCCTGCTCCAACAGGTACACCGAAGAGTTGCCCTGGAAAGCAACAAGGCTGATCACAAAATGGAGACCAAACTGAGCCGATTCACTTTCAAGGACCTGATACAGGTTGGAAACAAGGTACTACTCCACCAACCTCAGTCCACAATAGCCCACTTGTCACACCTGCCTTGGGTAGATGACTTTGAAGTCACCAAAACAAACGACATGGTACTCCAGGTCAGAAATAAAAACAGCGAAACCGATTGAGTCCATATGTGCCCGATGGACTCAATCGGTTTCGCTGTTTTTATTTCTGACCTGGAGTACCATGTCGTTTGTTGGCTCACACCACAACCGAATTACCTGCAATACATGTATTTTACATATTTTATGTGTATATTACCCGCATCAAAAAATTGTCCTTATTCTTCATTGTCGAGTTGTCTGAATCCGTTTTGCAACCATACGTATTTTTACGCCCACGGCACGTATATTTACTGTTTAGATATATAACAAATATATAACATAACTTCCATATAATTTTTCAAAATTTTAATCTATGAACATTTTAAGTGCTTTTTTCACACTCAGTCTCCTCTACAATACAACCATGTCATGGTACAACCATTTACATAAAATGACATGCAAAAACAAATTCAGTCAATGATAACACACGCAAAAATAATAAAAAATATTTTAATATCAAAAGTGATATCCTTTGTTCTTCACATTCTGAGCACATGTCTACCTTGTTAATTCTCTTGATTTAAATTCTAAGTATCCTTTGTCATAATGATGAACCCAGCCACATATGTTTTCCTTTTCTTATTTCCTTCCGTTTTTCTCTTTTTAAATTCCACTGAGTAGGTTGTCCATCTACACATACTGAGATGCATTGGCATCCCATTGTGGAGTGATTAGCCAGGCCCTCCACAGCTTCAAACTTACACCAGATCTAAGCTACACTTAGAAAATCACCATTCTGAGATGTTTGATTGCATAACTTGTAACCATAAAAGAAATTATTTTTGTCAATATCGAAAGTTTTCTGCACATCTTTGATTCATCATTTCACAACTGACTTATAACACTTTTCTTCCACAGCAATAATTCTTTGCATTTTTCAGTTGGACATTAACTCTGTTTCTTGTTTTTGTTCCCTTTGTTGTCTTTTCTCTCACTTTTTTCATTTATTTATTTGTTCATTCAAGTGCCAATCACAGCCCACATACTAGCCACTAAAGGACAGATTTACTTCTGTTATCCTTTGCCTCTTTTTATTTTTTCTATTAAGTTTTTTGTCAACTTGACGGAATCAACAAACTACTTTATGATACCCTGAAGAAAAAGTTAAAAAAAAAAATTAATTCACAATGCACTGGAAGAGAAAAATGAAGAGCACCTAATTTTTCTCTCTTTGTCATCATAATAATATTTTTCTATTTTTTCTTTATGCCAGAGAAAGTTTTGTAAAGTCTGAAAAGTTCATTTCTTGTTCTTTTTTTTTCAAAAAACACACAAGAAAGTTTTTATAATGTTCAAAAACTTTGTTTTTTCTTTCCTTTACGAAGAACACACAGAAAGTTCAATAATATTCAAAAATACTGTTTTTCTTTTCTTCTTGAAGAACATACATCAAAAAGATCTATAATATTCAAAAAGTTTGTTTTTTCTTTTCTTTTCAAAGAACACATGCATCAATAAAATTTTACACTGTTCACAAGTTCACTTTTTCTGTCTTTTCTTTTTTCTTCAAATTGTACTACGCCCACAGGCACCCCCCTCAATGCACGACTATACATCATAGACAGTAATCACATCTTCAATTCACGAACTGACATTGGGTAACCAACCTCGTATACCCATGTGCAACTTTTGCTCAAGTTTCCATTACACATGGTATTTGCTAAATTTCACTCATACTATGATTAGACATGGAAATCTGTCATTATTTGCAGTGCATATCATTTTAAGTTTGCTTAAGGAACAACAATAACCAAACAAGAGAAAGAAAAAATGAAGTAAAATTACCGAAAAATCCAATCATATCTGATGATGCTGGCATGCCCTTCAATCAGAGGATTAGTCACAACTCTTACAGTTCCAAGCTTCCAACTAACCTAGTCTGAAAGTGGACCTGTCTTACACTAGATATCACATCTAAATGTTTTCCAAATGAATTGCAACTATTAACCACAATGCCATAAGGAAGCTAATCTAATCCCCTTTTTTGAGTGCCGTGTTTTTCTCTAACATCTTAAACTACAGCAAATCTACCAATGCATGCTTAACTTTCTTTTCCTTCTGTGGTCCTTATAAAATCCCCCAATTAACCTCACAGACCTTAACTATCACACCTTTCTTATGATCTTTCTAACAAAATGGTGATAGTAGGTAATGGCTTTCACCTGCCTAAAATTTAACTTAACTACTGGAAAAGATTGAAAAATGTCCTTCGCTTCATGATGATGTCATCTCTTCTGAAAGCACTACTTTCTCTGACTATTTTTTCATCTACACCCCATCAACTCTCTTTTTTATTTCAATTCTTATTCATTTAGCACTTAAACTCTAATTCCTTCACATGAACTCACTACCCTCCTTAATGCATCTGACAAAAAAATCCATACCCCCAATCCCCACACTCAGACTCTGCACACAACTGCAAAATATATGCTGTTCCATCATTCTTAGTTTTTGTCTGAACTAGCAACGTTTTTTTTACAATAAAACACAAGCAGAGCACACATGGGCAAACAAAAAATGTCACCTACCTTGACTTGGTGTCTTTAGTGTGGCCGTCTAGTGTTTTTTTTTTTCTTGTGCCATGGTAGCCAGGTTGATAAAACTGTTTCTTTTTCAAAAATCAACAAGTCACCATGCACCAAAATGACAAATGTTATATACCACTTCTTCTGATGTATGCCACTTTGACAAAAATAAACTTCAGCCTTTAAACTCAAAATGACAGGAATATAAACTTGGTAACAATTCAGCAAGAATAAGCTCTAACCAAATGTTGATTTTCTATTTAGGAAAATGACAAAATATAAATTGGACCCAAAGTGACTTGTTTTTAACACTGCAAAATGACGACAACACTTGTATATATATATAAAAATATACAATTATATCTTTATTCTATTCTTCTTCATTGACATTGGCATGAAGTGGGTAGGTTGGTTCAAAGGATTAGCACATATGGATCGAGGCAGCCATCCAGATGGCTGGCCCCTTCTGTGTTTTCAACTCAACTGTCATCTGAAAACTGCTAAACTAAAAGTGACTGATGACTGTGCTGTCTATGAAATAGGTGACCTCACTCCACAAGTTGCATCTCTGGTGCACTCTGTTGTACTCCATTGTACTCTGTCACACTTTTGGTGCTGACATATTTGACTTTCATTGTTAAAACAAAATCTAGCTTGCCACCTGCATTTTCTGACATTTCAAGTAACACCCAATTTTTTTTTCAAATTTTGCAACAAAATGGAAATACAATATGAGGTCAAATTCCACACTGACCAAGAATATATAACATACCTTACATGGAACCTTTCTCGGAAAATATGAAGTTACACCAAGCTCCTTATAAATATATGAAAGGGGACTGGTACCATATGTGTGCATATACATATATATATATATATATATATATATATATATGTTATGGACTCTCCCATCGATTTCGACGTATGAGTGTCTAACTCAGACTGCCACACAAAGAATTGTTTAGAGTGGTGAAGGCTTGTGTAACACCATCCACACTTTTTGGAACTGCTGATAACAAACAATTGGTGCAGAAGTTTGTCATCGATCACATAAACAGCAGACCTCAGTTATATAACCCATAACTTGAGGGAAGGGACGAATTAATACCTTTCCCAAGGGTACCAGTGTGCAAATGAATGCAGAGTGTTTGACTGGAATTGGAACTCGGCTCACCGATTTCCCTTTACAAGATGACATCCACTGCACCACAACGCACATCCATCCATAAACACTATTACGGTCATATCATACTGAATACACCGGTTCCCTGCTTGATCACCAAAGTTAAGCAATGTTAAGCCTGGTCAGTACTTAGATGGGTGACCATTTGGTAATACCAGGTACTGTAAGTATTTACATACATATATATATATATATATATAGAGAGAGAGAGAGAGAGAGAAAGAGAGAGAGAGGTAAAACTGTACTTAGCCAATGCATTTCATCCTCTGAGGAACTTTATTCAGGCAAATTGCTTAGATAAAGTCCCTCCACAGACAAAACACATCAGCAAAGTACAGTTTTCCCTTTGTCTCTTTTTTATTCATTTTGTCTCTTCTACAAATACACTTCATCTGAGCATATTTACATACACACACACACACACACACATATATATATATATATATGATTATAATTATTATAACTATATATATATATATATATATATATGATTATAACTATTAATCAATTCTACATTTTGTTTCAGATTTTATAATGGTAAATTCAGAAGAAGTTGACCATTTCTGGGACACATCATGAGGAAAATCAGCTTGGAGAATTTGATACTATCAGGCCATATTGAAGACAAGAGGAACAGAAAGAAATATTGAATAACCTACCTACCTAGTGAGCTTGTGTAAATAAATGTCAGAACAGTGATTGGAAGGTATAGTGAAAAGACAAACACTGCTAAAGATAGGAAGTAGTAGAAGGCCATGATTGAAAATGGTACATTTGAAATTGCTGAGGCTTTGAATTAAAAAGTGACAAGTCTGAAGAATATAAAATATAGGCCAAAAGTTTGGGACTGCCCTCTGGATTTAATAATTTTCAGCTCTTTTGTTTAATTAACTTATATTAAGCTAGTATACTGAAACTAACCCATTGATACATGGTGTCCTATATTTTGGACAGTTGGGTATCTAGAATTTAAAGTCTGTCATCCCTAAGATTATCATTTGATAGAAAAGTAGATTAAGTTTACCATTCATGTATGCTTAGAATATTGCTGCCATATATGGTCTGGTACTCCTACTATTTACTTCAAACTTCTTGATAAAATCCAAAGAATAATCAGCAATATTATCAGTATTGATCTGGCGTTTCTGCTTCAACAACTTTCCTATCACCGTAAGGTTGTTTCTCTGTGTCTTTTCTACAAAAACTTTCATAGTAATTGTTCACACTCTTTGCTATAGCACCTTGACTTTTTGAATTTAAGTGTAGTACTAGACTGGCATTGAGATCTCATCAATTCATAGTTGATCTGGCTAGATGTTGTGATAGCATAAGTATGTGTTTAAAAGGACTGACGAAAACCACATAATGTGTAAGAGACAACATTTATTTCACATATAAATGCAGCCCTGTGAAAACTTTTCTGGCACACTGCTAGCAGCCATTAACTAAAGCTAGTGTCTAGTAGCAGGGAGAAAAACTAGGGTGGGACCATTCTCTTTGCCATCCAGAGCTGAAAAGGTTGTTTTAGGCATTTGGCCTGAGAACAACAACTGTGTATTCCTATGCTGAAGGTATAAGGAAGCGGTCAAGCATTTATAGAAGTATAGGGCAAGGATGGGTACTAATTTGTCTGGCGATATTATCCTAAGGAGTGACAAAGCCACTGGTAATGAAATACAGGGTTGGCTTTGCTGAGAAACGAACCTGCTGATTTTACAAAATGGGATCTGGTCGCAACAAGAATTTAAGCCTGTTTTCTAGGGTAACTTGGTGGCAGCCACAGATGTAACCATAAATTCTATGTTAATAGTTTATTTTCTTAGACTTCTCTCTTGTGAAACTCCCTTCCAGCTCCATGCTTTCTAACCAACTTTAATCTACAAAAATTTAAATGCAATGTCAATTGCTATCTACTGTTCTCCTAAAATTTCAGTTAACTCTTTTAGTCATCCTGGCAGTAAAGGCTCATTTTTTTTTTAAATTTCTAAGGAAAGATATTTTAAAATTCACTTTTCTCTTTTTGCTCATTATTAATGTTTCTGTTTCTAATTCTTCCTCACCAAGTAACCTCCTTGTATCTTAATGGCTTTATTGCCTTGCATTTGGGTGCTCCTACTATTCATCTTGAGGTTCTCATCAGAATCCATTTTGCACATTTATAAATCTACCATTTGTCCAAGAATTGAATACTGTTGCCATATCTGTTTGGGTGCTTCTGCTATTCATCTTGAGTTTCTCATCAGAATCCATTTTGCACATTTATAAATCTATCATTTGTCCGAGAATTAAATACTGTTGTCATATCTGTCTGGGTGCTCCTGCTCTTCATCTTAAGGTTCTAGACATAAATCCAAAGAAGGATCCGCAATGTAATCAATACTGACTTGACAACTCGACTGCAGTCACTTTCTCACCACCATGATGTGTCTTCCTGCTCTGATGTGCACCACCCACATGAATTTAAGTGTGCTACTAGATTGGCATATAGGTCTCACTCTTTTACTATAAAAATAATTAAATGTAACTGCCACTTCTATTCCAAAAGTTTCTTTCCTTGCACTTCCCATCAGTGTAACTCTTCCATTTACTTGCTTCCCTGATAGCTATAATTTCCAAACATTTAGATGCAATATTAATTTCCATCTTCTATCTTCTTGAATACCATTGTTAGGATACAGAAGGTGCTTATCTCCCTTTGGTCAGGGTAAGCCATGTGGTCACATGACAGCCACTTTGTGATGTCACTCAAGCTCTAGTGACCCAAGCTCTAGTCAACTAAACAGTGCAGTAACCAAACAAGAAGATTTTTTTTTCTTCTGCCTAGGCCTCTCAGACCCGGCTAAATCTGTCTACACAAGAATCTTGCTGAGACATAAGATGAATCCATCCCTTTAAATCTAGAGTCATATCAATGGCTTCACATATCAGAAGTAACTTCAAGCTATATGAAAGTCCTTTCTATTTGTCCCTCTTTATACTTTGATTTTTGGTAGATATATCTATCTAAACTTATTTATAAATGGAACTTTGTCTGTGTGTGTGTGTGTGTGTGTGTGTGTGTGTGTGTGTGTGTGTGTGTGTGTGTGTGTTACCTAAAGACTCCAAAGTGGCTGAACCCATTTTCTTGAAAATTTACACAGTTGTACTATAAGCGTCTGCAAGTGTTCTTAGCTAGGTACTGTGTCGAGGTACCCCTGATAAATATTGAAAATCAATAATTGAAAAAATCAGGTTATAGAAGGAGTGGTCCAATTTTAATCAAATTTGATACATTCATAGACAAAGACATAAGAAACGATATTCAGAAGTTTCAAGGTTGCAGTTCTTACAATAGTGCAGAAAATTGATAATATATATGTATAAAAGGCAAGATGTTTGTGTGTGTGTCTGTTTATCTGTCTGTATGTCCTTTATACAAATCCACAATTTTTATCTGATTCTCACCAAACTTCACACAAATATTCTTTAGGCTGAGTCTGAGCTCTTGGACCATGGATTAGTTTTAAAGCTTTCATTACACCCAAGCAATGCTGGGCTATACTGCTAGTGTGATATATATTTCTCCACATCTGGACACTTGTATATATGTGTAATTCCATGTATATCCCAGTATATAAAAGTCTCTTTGGGAACAAGCACTCATCATTTGTTTTCCTTTCAGCCATTCTTTTCCATCCTGTCTGCAAGCTTGGTGTTGTTATATTGCTAATATGACATTGTGCATTACCAGGAGAAAAAATTGAGGAGGATAAAATCTTCCTACTAAACCTTTCCATTGCACCATTCATCTTTTATCTTTTCTTCAATACCCACTGTACCTAGTCTTTTCTCTCAACTTAACCCTCACTGTGCACTAGTGGTGGTCCCACCTTGCTTGGGGTGAAATGATTAAAAAAGAAAAGTTACCAGAAATTTAAAAAAATCTTTTCTTATGGAAGATTGTCACTGGAGATGAAAAGTAGGTTTGCTGCACTAATCAAAATGGTTTATACTGCTACCTCTTCAAAAACAGGAGTAAAGGTTCATTTCTTATTTTCTTGTTTAGGAAGGGTTCTCAGTTTCTTTCCTCTCCTCAGGTCTTAATCATTTTGTTGTTGCAAGCTTTTGGTGATGTGTGTGGATGTTGGCAATGTCTCTTCATTCTGAGGGTACCAGATTGGCAGATACCTGGTTACTGCTTACAACTGGTAGTTAGAAGCCCATAGTCTTGAGAGGCTGTTCTGATCAACAGTTGAATAATATTGGGGTTTTTTTTTGTAGTGTCATGTCATGCATAGATGGGTGTTCCTGCAGGTGTTTCTGGTGGGCAACCCTGAGGCTATATTTTGCTGCAGTCTGCACCAATTTCCTTCCTACACATGTTACATTTAACAACTAACTGATACTACTACTCTAAGCCTCTATTACAAAAAACAAAAACATTCTCTCATGATGACATCACACCAAGTAAGAATTAAAACTAAACCAGCAAAACATAAATCACATAAACCTGTTAACATCTCTTTCTCAAACATCCTTGGTATCTGTACTAACTTCTGCAGTGTTGAATTCTTCCTCTAAGTAAACTCACCTGGCATCTTAGCTCTGTGAAACTAACCTTGACTTTTCTATTACTTTCTCTGATTTATATAACCCTGGTTAAATTCTCCTCTTTAGGAAGGACTCCAATGTCCATATGCATAAAATTGGCCTTTATGTCAGCAAACATCTCCTTCTAGCAAGGGTGATTTCTTTTGAATCTCAAGATCATTCCAAAAGCAACACATGACATACTTGATGAGCTTAAGCAAATGGATGGTAGAACAGGATTCAGGAGGAGTAACAAGCAAAAGGGTGTTAAGAGCTACAAGAGATAAGGAGATGTGTAAGGTCATGATCACCTACATCTTGAACGTGCATGGCGCATAGAAGAAGATAGTAAACTGAAAATCATTTATCTGATGTGCTTTTGTTGGTTTTTAATTTCTAGTGTGTTATGATCATTTGAGTGAATGCTTCCTTGAGTATTTTTTTCAAAGATCCAACAATAGAAAATAAAGAAAATATATGGATGATTAATAAATACAAATACTAGTTAGCATTAATTAAATAAGTTTATACCTAATATATGTGGATAATTGTGACAAGAGTTCATTATATTGGGACTTGAGGCTGTTACCATTTAAAAGGTATTGATGATTCCTGTTATAGAAAAGTTAACATTTGAGAATATGGAAATTAGCAACTGCAGTTGATGGAGTTGCAGTAAAGGTAGGGCACATTAGCTGCTCCTAGTGACTTCTTAAGATAAAATGAAGTGGAAAGATTATATTGAATCAATTGCTAGGTCTATTGCTAGGAAAGTTGGTTCATTGTGTCGTATGGTTCTGGATATGACAGTAAACTGCATCCGGCAGCAAGGCCTCTGATTGGAAGATTGTGAGGAGCATGGAACCACCTTATAATTGCTGTTGTTCCCAGGGCCACCCTGATATGGAGTGGTAGCACCTGCTAGGGTCCCAGCTATGGGCAAATAGTTAACCCCCCACAAACTGGGGCCAAAACACTTTAAAAATATAAAAATAGACTTTTATAGAAAAATATACATTTTTGAAAAAAAATATTACCACCAATACATATTAGAAGGAAAATATTATTGCCATCATACATTTTTGAAAGAAAAAAATTATTAACAGCAATACATTTTTAAATACAAAACTAGAAGACATCTTCAGTTTTCTAAAATAAAAAAATAGAAATAAAAAAATTTCATCAAAATCTAACTAAATTAACTTTCTTTCTATAACCAAGCATTCACAAAAAAAAAAAAAAAATTAAAATCCACCTTTTTGGTATTAACTAACCCACAGAGGTTGATATGCCATTAAACAAAACTTAAACTAAAACTCACTGTGTCATAAGAGACAATTTTTCTCATCTGAATCTATCTTACATATTTATAAGTCTACTATTTATTCATGCCTTGAATGTTGCTGCCACCTATGGTCTGCTGCTATTGCTATATATTTAGAGATCTTTGATGAAATTCAAAGAATCATTTGGAATGTCGTTGGCCCTAACATAGAATCTCAGCTTCATTCACTTTCCCAATGTTATAATGTAGCTACCTCGTGTCTTTTTTATAAATACTTTTATGGTAATTGTTCTGATGATCTTTTCTATACAGTGCCTAGACTATATGAATCCAAGTGCAAGACTGGATTAGATATCAACTCTGAACCAGAGGTCAGAGAGACGAGTTCAAATTCCTAGTTGAATTTGTTGCATTGACTTATGCACAAATTAGGTATTAATCTATCTCTCCCTTCTAGCTATGGGTTAAATAACAAGACATTGGATTCTATAGCCTACAGTCTACTGCAGAAAGTAATACAAATTTACTGCAGCAAAATATTCTGCACAGTCAGTAATGTATTTTTCAAAACATGATCACCCAAGTGTGTATCATGTATGGCATTTAACTGACTCACTGACTAGATTGATGCCAAGATCTTATAATTTTACAGTTGAAATGGCTAGACGTAACCATAAGTTATATGCTAAAAGTTTTTTTCTCACACTTATCGCTTGTAAAACTCTCTTTTGGCTTCTTGTTTTCCAGTCAAATTTGATCTTCAAAAATTAAATGCAATGTCAGTCATTATCGCCTCTTTGAATTCTCTCTTTTTATCTTTATTCTCTCTTTATTTTTTTTTAAATTCCTTTTCTTTTCTCTAATTTCTTTTCTTTTCTCTAATTTCTTTAGTGTTCTTGCTTTTTAACAATGTTTTCCTTTTTTATATTATTTCACACTCAGTAATTCCCTCTGTCTTAGTGGCTTTGTTGCCTTGCTTGGAGTGAAATGATTTTAAATAATATTTAAAAAGATAATGTATTTTTGCTCAGCCTTCATTGCATAAAGCAGTTTATCTGTAATTTGATGAAAGATGCACTCAACAGTTTACTAAAGAATTTCAATGACTTTGCATTCAACAGTAAGATTTAACTAAACTCAAGCTTTTAAAAAAAAATTATGATTGGATTAGAATGAAAAGAATATTTGAAGGAAGTTCATTTAATTCAAGATTAAATTCAGAACAAGATCTATCAAAAGAATATAAAAAAAATGTTTCATTATGTTCAAGTTGTGCATAGCCAGTTGGGTAAGTGATTGTCAAAAACAGAAACAATCTTAGAGAAGATCTAAAAACGATTATTCGGGATCTATTTCGCATGTTTATATGTAAGTGTACGTGTGTGTGTGTGTATGCATGTGTGTTTGTGCAACTTGTAGTAATAACTGTATTATTCCATTAGACAAAATTATTATTCAGTTAGATAAAATTATTATTATTCCATTAGACAAAAATTTTTAATCAATTAAACAAAATCATTATTATTCCATTAAACAAAATTATTATTATTCCATTAGACAAAATTAATTCATTAGACAAAACTATTATTATTCAATTAAACAAAATTATTATTATTCCATTAGACAAAAATTTTTAATCAATTAAACAAAATCATTATTATTCCATTAAACAAAATTATTATTATTCCATTAGACAAAATTAATTCATTAGACAAAACTATTATTATTCAATTAAACAAAATTATTATTATTCCATTAGACAAAAATTTTTAATCAATTAAACAAAATCATTATTATTCCATTAAACAAAATTATTATTATTCCATTAGACAAAATTAATTCATTAGACAAAACTATTATTATTCAATTAAACAAAATTATTATTATTCAATTAGACAAAATTATTATTATTTCATTAGACAAAAAAGAAGCCTAATGGGAAAAATGTTAAAAATCAGATTTTTGGGACACAGTATTCTGGAAGACAGAAGATGCCTTTTTACATCGCATTCACATTTTTTTAAGTTTGTAGGTGGTAGGGAAAAAAGAAATGAGATAAGGCTACCACGGGAGGGAAGTATGAGAAAAAAAACTATTAGAATAGAACATATGGTTGTATCTGAGTTGTTCAATAGACAAATATTTAGAACTAATTGCCAATCTAGTAGTACATTTAAATTCATGTGGTTGAGGCACCATGGAAGAAAGCTCATCAGAACAACTGCCATGAAAATATTTGTAGAAAAGTTAGAAGGAAGCCTCGTTACATCAGTGAGAAAGTAACTGAAGTTGAGATGCCAGATCAGGATCAATTATATTACAGACAATTGCATTTGAGATACATAGTATGAACTCCAAACCAGATATGGCAACAATATTCAATACATGGACGAATGCTAGATTTATAAATGTGCAAGATGGATTCTGACAAAAAATTTATTTTATTTTTTCTTCTTGCATATAGCCTTGGATAAATTTTAAAATATACTTGTGCCAATTAAGATTTCAGCTAGCTCTTTTAGTCATCCTAACAGCAAAGGCTGATTTTGATTTTTCTTTTGAAATTGCAGGGACCTGAATTCCAGTAAATAGTAATTTTCAGCTTTCTGACACCCTCTTTCTCGCATTCTCTCTCTCTCTCTTTCTCTCGTATATTTTGGATATATTGTATTATGGTCAATGAAGCTATCCACTGACTGAATTAATAACAACTGAATAAAAAGTGAAATGGAATTCACCATGATGAAGTTTAAGTTTCACTCAACTCGGTTAATATTCTGATGGCAGCAGATTTTGTCTCTAGTAAGCTTGATTGATTCTTTTTCTGAACATTTAATTTTCAAAGATTAGAAATTTTTTTTCCTTGCATGTAGCATTGGATAACTTTTAAAATAAACTTGTGTCAGTTAAAATTTCAGTTAGCTTTTTTAGTCATTTTGGCAGTAAAGGCTGATCTTATCTTTTTCTTTGAATTTATAAGGAAAGGTATCTTAAAATTCTTTTGTAGTGACTATTAAGGGATCTTTTGACTTTAACTAACTTAGTAAATTTTTATATATTTTAAAAAATTTTGATTCATTAATTCATTTATTTATTGAAATTGGAGTAGATCGACCCTACTATTGTCCAATTCATACTCCTCCCTATTCTTTTGAACAGGAGTAGAAGCTCACCCTTTGTTTCCTGTTTAGGAAGGGGTTCCCGGTTTCTTTTCTCTCCTCAGGTGTTAATAGTAGTGCTGTTGCAAGCTTTTTGTAATGTGTGTGGAGGGTGACAACATCTTTTCATTCTGAAGGTACCAGGTTGGCAGTTTCCTGGTTGCTGCTTCCAACTGGTAGTTAGGAGTCTGAACTCTTACACAGTGTCTTGAGAGGCTGCTCTGATCAACTGTTGAATAATATCACAGTTTCTTGCAGTGCCATGTGGCACATGGATAGGTGTCTTCACAAGTGCCTTCAGTGGCAACCCTGAGGCCACATCATGCTGCAGTCTGCACCAGTTTCCTTCCTAAACATGTTATATTGGATGACCAACTGATGCTAATACTTTAGACCTCTCCTTACCAAAAAAGTTCTAATTATGACATCACACAAAGTAAGAATTAAAACTAAACCAGCTAAACAAAATCACCTAAACCTGTTAACATCTCTTTCTCAAACATCCATGGTATCCGTACAAACTTTTGTAGCATTGAATCCTTCCTCCAAGTAAACACACTTGACATCTTAGCTCTGTGAAATTAACCTTGACTCTTCTATTTCTTCCTCTGATTTCTATATCACTGGTTACTTTTCCCTCTTTAAGGAGGACTCCAGTGTTCATATGCATGGAATTGGCATTTATCTCAGCAAACATCTCTCTCTAGCTCTCCAGATTAGTCCTACATGTGTCTTTGTCTCTCTCTACTAAACTTGGTTAGCTATCTTTTTATTTCTCTACTACTCTCATTCATCTCCTGACTGTTCCATACTTGACAGCATCTCGAACAATATAGATAAGGCCATTTTTTCTTATCCATTTCCTCATGTATTTTTGTTTAGAGACTTTAATGCCTACCATGCCAAATGGCTAGAAAACTCTGTCACAGATCTTGCTGGTGTCTATGCCATGAACTTTTTAATCACACAATCCCTTGTGCAAGTGTTGAATTTTCCCAGATGTTACCCTAATAACTTTAATGAACCTGACTCATTGCTAGATCTCTGTTTCACTTCTATCCCTGACTATTGCTGTGCAATGCAGCTTTATCCTCTTGGAAACTCTGATCATGCTGTGGTTTCCATCATCTCTTTCTACTTCAGGAACCTCTGACCAGTAGAATATCTTACTGCTACCAAAGAGCAGATTGGAAGTCATTTCGCGATTTCATGTGTGATGTCTCTTGGAACAAAATTTTTAGTCTTCCTGCTGAAGATTGTGCATTTGAAGTTTCCTCTTGGGTTGCAGTTGGCATCAATGCTTTCATCCCAGCCAGGAAATTATGATTTAAACCCCATTCATCCTCCTGGTTTTCACCTGCTTGCTTGGCCACTATTGCTCACAGGAATCACTTCCTCTGGCTTTATTGGGGCCATGTGTCTAACCATAATAAGCACCTTTTTGCTTCTGCTCATAATGAGTGCAAGAGGATCTTAAATGATGCTAAGTTGTTGTTTGATGACAAAATGAAGCAATGTATAGCATCCCACAAGTTCGGCTCCAAAGACTACTGGCAGTTCTGTAAAAATGTGTTAAACAACAGCATGCCCTCAATCTCCTCTTTAATCAATAAATTTGAAATTCTCACATTTTCAACAAACAAGGCTGAGTGTTTTGCTTGCAGATTTTCCACTAACTCAACATTTGATTTGCCTGGGGTATCTGCACCCAACTTCTCACCTTGAACTGAGGCTTAACTGAGTGAAATTTACATTATCTTCTCATTGTTCTCTAGCATAATTTCAAAGCTTGACCTCCATAATGTGAGCAGAGGTGATAGAATCTCAATCATTATCCTGAAGAAATATACCCATGAACTCACCTCTGTTCTCTCCAAACTCTATAGTTACTGCCTCTCCGCTTCTTTTTGATCTTCATCAACAAACTCCCTGGCAACACCACCATTTACTCTCACCTTGATAAGAAATTTGCCAAAGCTGACAAAGTAAATCTCACTGCTGATCTAGAAAAGGGTCTCTAATCTGTGGTGGACTCGGGTAAGAAATGGCTTGTAAATTTTAATGCTTCCAAAACAAAGTGGCTATCTTTTAACCACCACAGACAATTGCGCCTACTCCACCATCAGCATGGATCAGCTAGTATACCTGAAAGCAAAATTTTGTGCCTTCTTGGCCTACCTCTTTCAGCTGACCTCAAATCCATAGCTAAATCTGCTGCTTAAATGGTTGGTTCCTATTGTAGGGCCAGGAAGTTTTTCTTATCTGTATCTATCTTGCACATATACAAATCTACCATCTATCTGTGCATTGAATACTGCTGTCACATCTGGTCTGATGCCCCTGTGATTCATCTCGGAGTTCTTGACTAAATCTAACAGAGAATCTGCAAGGTAATTGATCCCAACTTGATAGCTCAACTCTAGTCAATTTCTCACTGATGTAATGTGGCTTCCTTCTGTCTCTTCTACAAATATTTTTTCATGGCATCTGCTCTAATGAGTTTAGCTCCCTGGTGCCCTCTCTGCATGAATTCACTTAAGCTACGAGACTAGTAACTAGGTTCCACCCTTTTACAGTGAAACCAATCAAAAATACTGCAACTTCTACTCTATCAGCTTCTTTTCTTACTCTTCTCACTTGTGAAATTCCCTTTTATATACTTTCTTCCCTGAAAGCTACAATCTCCAAGAATTTAAATGCAATGTCAATTGCCATTTCTTATCTCCTTGACTTACATTCTTTTCCTGACAACCCTTGTGTCATGTTCTTCTTCCTTTGCACTCTACTCTCATGCAGCTCTCTTCACACCAGTGTTCTCATCCTTCTCTTACCCACTCTCTCTAACTTGTTCCTCTTTCTCATCACTCTCCTCTTAATGTCAATTGCCATCTCTTATCTTCTTGACTCACATTCTTTTCCTGACAACCCTTGTATCATGTTCTTTTCCCTTTTCACTCTACTCTCATACTGCCCTCTTCACACCAGTGTTCTCATCCTTCTCTTACCCACTCTCTCTAACTTGTTCCTCTTTCCCATCACTCTCCTCTTAATGTCAATTGCCATCTCTTATCTTCTTGACTCACATCTTTTCCCTGACAACCCTTGTATCATGTTCTTTTCCCTTTTCACTCTACTCTCATACTGCCCTCTTCACACCAGTGTTCTCATCCTTCTCTTACCCATTCTTTGACACCCCCACTGTAACTTGTTCCTCTTTCTCATCACTCTTCTTTTATGTAACCTTCTGCACACCAGTGGCAGTACTGCCTTGTTTGGGATGAAATTATTATAAAAAAAACACAAAACTTGTTTGGCACAAGATAGTGAACCAACTTTCCTAGCAGTAGACCTAGGAATTAATTCAATATAATCATTCCATTACAGGATTTAGTGATGAGTTTCCAGATATACAAGATGTATCAAAAATATGTTACAAACCTTGGAGGTGGGGTTCCTCACACCAAAACAAGAGCTGGAAAAAAACTGTTTGTAGAAAAGACAGAGTGAAATCACATCACATCAATGAGAAAGTGACTGAAGTTGTGATACCAAGTCAGGAATAATTACATTGCAGATCTGTTGTTGAATCTATTCAATCATAATAATAAACAAATTAAAACTTCTATTTAGTTACTTCATGTATGTTGTTTGACAATATTATTACAATATTATTACAATATTTTGAGTTTGAGGATGGAATAGAAATTGATATTACTAAAATGCAACTGAATAAAATAGTTTGAATTAATTTTTTTGACAAATGGCTGCGCAGATTTGTTTTGCCAGAAAACAAAGTATAAAATCAGTCATGTATGTCCTGCATTAAAACTTGCATAAATCCTGTTTTACTTTCTCAGTTTTTCCAAATTCACAGCATTTCCTGTTAGGATACAAAGTCTTTTGAAGTAGGGGAAAGATTGTTGCTCATTTGGTAATTACACTACTTTAATCACAGTTTTGGATTTTATGTTAACAGAGAACATGTGATTTTACAATAAAAATTGCGCATTAAAAATATTACAAAGATTTCTACTCCTTCTTCTTGAAACAATTGCCAACCAAAAGAAAACAAACTTTAAAGCAAGAATAAGTGCTGCTTTAAGAATTAGAATAACAGGGATATACCAGTTATATAAGCAAGTAAAACTTAATTCACTCTGAACCATGACCCTTAAGGATGTATGAGATTATGGCTCTCCACAGCTTCAAGTATTTTATGGCTTTCAGCCAATAATTGCTTGTTCATAAATCCTCTTTGTCAAATTTGTTCTGTTACCCATTTGCTAAAAATCATCAAGTATGTTTCTTGCTACTTTCCTTTGCTTCAATATACCTTGGGAGTAATAAATTCTCCAAGCTTTCTTTTCTCATTATGTATCACAGTACTTTTAGCTGTTTCTTTCTGATTGATAGCACTAATCTTTTGTAGTTCTTATTCTTCTTAAAATTTTTTAATTTGATACACAATCTGCTAATGGTATTCTCAACATTAAAAGACCTATTTTACATTGCATGATTAACAGCCTGTATTTTAGTGTGGCAGTAGATATGCCCCTGCAGCCAGTAAATATTTAGGGGATTGATCAGGTTTAAGCTGATAAAATTATGTATATGTTTGAGTTTTAAATCATGACACACTAGATTAGAGAGCAAAAAAAATATTGTGTATTATCTAATCCCCTATTCCTGCCACCCCTTCAAGAAAAAAACAAAAACAAAACAAAAAAAAGCAAAATAGAAGACATAAATTCATCTTACTTTTTAAATTTTTTTCTAAATAACATTCCTGAGATTATAATGAGAAAATCTGAGAGAAATTTGGGTTATACAGTAAAAATCAATACTCAAAAGTAAATACTCTTGCAATGACTGACACAACATATGTAAAAGGACTTCTTTTTTTTCCTCTTCCTTCTCTTCATTCTTCTTCTTCTTCTTGTTTTACAAACTACAAAAATAGAAGTGAATTTGGAAATGGAAAGAAGTTTTGCATATATCTAAATTAAAAAAAAACTCGTTACCTTCTTGATAGAAAAAGAAAAACGAAAAGAAACCAGTCATTTACCCAAAACTACATCTCAGCAATTATGTGATTTAAAAAGAATTTAAATTCTAAGGCTTACAATATATTATATACATCTTTCTATAGTAATTTTTGTTTCTATAACATTGATTGCAAAACTCTGATAGTCTTTACTATTTCAAAATAGTCAGAGGCTCCTTTCTTTGTATTTTAACTCCTCATTATCAACATCTAATGACCTACTTATAAATTTCTTCCAGACAGTAGTAAGGTGGTTTTAACCATTCAGAGACAACATTTAAAAAATAGTCAGAGGCTTCCTTCTTTTTTGTTCCACTTTCCATTATTTTTTATTCATTATTTTAATACTGTTTCCTTCTTTTTTTGGCAATTACACTTGACTACTCTTTTTGCCAACAACTAGTGACCCAAATAAAGAATCTAAAACAGGTTAATGGCAGATTTCTGACATTTGGCTGATAATTCTGATAATAGCTAACTTGGGTCTGTAAATCCACAGCAAGATTTATGCAACACCACCTGATCAGGTTTGGATAATTGATAGATTTTCTACTCATCTAAACATTATTTTTATGGATTCACTGTTTTTTATTTATTTTCAGCAGTATGTTATGTTGAGGATCTGTACATTTGAAAGACTTAAAAAAGAAAGATGTTTTTTTGGCAAGGTTTGAACCTGCATCTCCCTTTATAAAGGAAACTACCATCAGTATGTTTCAGACTACTCAGCTCTAGAGCATGTTGAATCAAACTATTTATTTCCCTACAATAAGACAATAATTAATAAATGTGTTAACAAAACTTATTTACAGAAAAAGTGGAAAGACAAAAACTTCATTGTTTGAAGTTTTTAAAGTTAATTATAATTTTCAAATAACATCTCTGAAGTTTTTTTTTTTTACAATAGTATTCAAGGTCCAAGATTCACACAAGGTTGAAGGCTACAGAGTAAGAGGTAAAATGCACTGTTTCTGAGGATATGTAAGGAAGATAACAGTTAACCCTTGATTTGTAGTGATTAGGAAAGCATCCTTTTGGGAGTCAGTTCCACAAAGTAGTAGTTAATAAAAAAAGCTGTTTTTAGTGGCATTTACAACTCACCAATGGAATATGAAGGGTTTGATAGTTGCTTGCTAGAATGATTACTTACATACCATGTACATTACAGGAGAAAGAAACAATATGTGTTGTTGCTTTTATGGCCAAGTAGAAAAATAGCAAAACTTTTAAAAACCATGTCACTTTTAATTCAAAGTCAGGAGTGGTCATCCAATGTGATATATACCTTCATATGCCATGCACACACACATGTGCATTAATATATATATATATATATATATATATATGGGGGAAGACATCATGTGATCTAAAAAGCCATATTTACAAGAACATAATTCTTTAAGGAGAAAATACTTTGAAAGCTTAATAATAACATTATTACAAACTCCAAAAACATGTCTAAAACATTACATTACATTGTGATCCTTTTAGAAATCTGTTCTTAAAAAATCTTAATTATGTCCATCTAATACAGACATAAAGTACATTAAAACAGCCCCAGATAAATAGAATATCACCCCACTACACTGACAAACCACCCAAAAGTTAACACATTAGAACTCCTTTTACTAGACAGACATGCACACACAATTACAAATACAAATTACCATCAGATGCCTGCTTAGACATATTAGAATTTTTACAAACTTATATATATATATATATATATAGAATTATCTAAAGTTTTAATGCATGTGACCAATGACAATAGAATCACACAAAATTGAAAATACCAGAATTCTATGTTTTTGTTTGCTTTCTCTCAATCTTTCACAAAACGTTCATCTAAAAGTGAAACATGTTAGAATGATAGATGTTTTCTATTAGTTCTTTATTTTTTCATCCTGTCAGTTTATGATCCATATTTTTTTTTTTATAAGCGTTTCACCCCGAGCAAGACATTTCACTGCCACTACTGTGCAGGGGGCTACACAGAGTGGAGAAATGATGGTTAAATATAGGAAATGTCAGAGGGTGGGTGATAGGTGGGTAAGAATACCGAGAATGCAGGTTGGGTAGATGAGAGTGTTGGGAGAATAATTTGAAGTTAGTGTGATAGGAGGTGTCTATTGACCCTACATTTAAACACCTGGAGATTGTAGCCATCAGGAAAGCAGACATGCGGAAGGGAATTCCACAGGTGGGAAGCGCAAGAAAAGAAGCTGTTGGAGTAGAAATTAAAGTTACATCTTATCTGTTTAATTGTAAAAGGGTGGAACCTAGTTGCCAATCTAGTATCTCGTTTAAATTCGTGCTTAAGCGGCACCAATGATCTAAGTTCTTCGGAGTAGAAACCATAAAAGTACTTGTAAAAGAGGCACAGAGAAGCCACATCACGCCGGTGAGAGAGTGGTTGCAGCCAGTCTGCCAAGTCTCTATCAACCACATTACAGATTCTTCTTTGTATTTTGTCAAGATGCCCAAGGAGAGTAGCAGGGGCACCCGACCAGATGTGGCCGCAGTATTCAATACATGGGCGGATGGTAGATTTGTATATGTGCAGGATAGATTCAGGCGGGAAAAACTTCCGGGCCCTGCACAGAGAGCGATATTTGATGTACATTTGATTTTTAATGCCTATATATATATATATATATATATATAGAGAGAGAGAGAGAGAGAAGAGAGAGAGAGAGATAGAGAGAGAGGAAGTGAGACAGAGAGAGAGGAAGTGAGAAATTATGGTGTAAATTGTAACCCACATTTGTAGCATTTCTCCCCACCCTTCTTAGATATAAGTGTGATTTCATAAAAAAATAAAATGTTATGAGTCTGGAAAAGTTCTTACTTAGAACAAAACATGTCACTTGCAGTTATTTTAATCTTGTTGTATGCTTAATTAGTATGTTTGTTGGAGAATGGAAAGAATTATTATTTTTATGATACCTGTTATTATTTGTCTTCCAAACAACATGTTGTATACTCATGTGAGTAAAAAATAATAAGTCATGGAATTTAAACAAACAACAATTAATAAATATATTAACAAACTATATTTACAGAAAAGAGAGGAAATACAGGAATCTCATTGTCCGAAGTTGTCAAAAGTTAAATATAATCTATATCAGCATTTTTCAACTGGCATTTCCCAGAACCCTAAGGTTCCGCAAAAGATCCCTAAAGGTTCTGCAAGAACAAGTGAGATAAGCTAATGCATTTTTGACTTTTTATTTAATTTTATATATGTAATATTACTAAACACACACAATATATTGGTTATTGCAGCATATAGATTATTCCATCTAACCTATTATGTTATCAAAAAATATAACAATCATTGGGAATTTATTTAGTGATGTTTGTACAATGCCAGTATATACACTTTCACTTAGGTACCTCTACTCATTTGCTGAAAAACATCATAGCATGTTGTTAAAAGGCTCCAAACTTAATAAAAACAAAGTTTTATCATCAAAAAGTTTGTTATTATTAAGAGGGAAGATCAAAGTATTTTTTGATTATTTCTTAAAAACTTTTAATACTTTCTAATACATTCAAAATTTTTGTTAAAAATCTTGTTTTTTTTGTCAGCAAGTGACTTGATTTTTACAAGAGTTTACCACAGCAAACATGATATTAACAACTCACTTTTTGCCAGTGAAAAACATTATTAATTTGAAAATTCTTGTTTATTTTTTACATTTGAGTTTACAATATTTTTGTGTGAATGTGAACTCCCTGATGAAGTATTATAAACAAATAGTATGAATTTTATTTAGCATTATCAAAAAATTGAGAAGTATTAATTTTTCCTTAAACTAGTTATTAAAAAATATATAATTTGATATCTACCATGTGAAGTACAATGAAAATAAAATGAGAAAAAGAGTATATAATTTTGTTTTTGTGCAGGGGTTCCTTGAGACATGTAATTAACTTTAAGGGTTATGCAAGAGTAAAAAGGTTGAGAAATACTTATCTATAATGTAAGTACTTCAGTGACATCAACATGTCATTGAAGTACTTTACATGCCGCATGCAAGAAAGTCATATATTGCTATTTCTGTGGTCAAAAGCAAAAGGCCCAAGACTCTCAAAAATTGCCATGCCAGTGTTAACTTAAGAATGGTAATCCCACAAGAGAAAAAAAATTTGTGTTGAAAAATGAATATAAGTTAATAATCTATCTAAACTTATTTATAAATGGAACTTTGTCTGTGTGTGTATATATATATATATATATATATATATATGTGTGTGTGTGTGTGTGTGTGTGTGTGTATCCGTTACCTATAGACTCCGAAATGGCTGAACCAATTTTCTTGAAAATTTACACAGTTGTACTATAAGCGTCTGTGAGTGTTCTTAGCTAGGTTTTGTGTCTAGGTACCCCCGATAAATATTGAAAATCGATAATTGAAAAAATCAGGTTGTAGAAGGAGTGGTTTGATTTTAATCAAATTTGATACATTCATAGACAAAGACATAAGAAACGATATTCAGAAGTTTCAAGGTTGCAGTTCTTACAACAGTGCAGAAAATTTGATATTGATACCAGGAAATCAAAATTTGACTTACATTCATTCATTTTTCTTTCAGTCTACGGTTTCGCTTTAACTGGAAACAACTATTGCTTTTTAGTCTTTCGTACCAATGTCCAAAAAGTCTGAGCTCCAGGACCAAAAATTAGTTTTAAAGCTTTCGTTACACCCGAGCAATGCTGCGCTACACTGCTAGTACTACATATAATAAAAAATTCAAGATAATGTCACCACTGATAAACTATTTACATTGTTAGAACTGCTATTCTCATGTTTATTGTCAGATTCAGATTTATGGCCCAGTGGATAAAAGCATTGATCCAGTGACTTGACCTAAAGAGCTGTGAGTTGAACAATCTATCCCAGAGAATGAAATAAATTATTTCAGTTTGACTTTCCAACTTATATCACCTGAATAAGGTCAAAATATTGAGAATCTAATCTAAACTTATTTATAAATGGAACTTTGTCTCTGTGTGTGTGTGTCCATTACCTATAGACTCCGAAACGGCTGAACCGATTTTCTTGAAAATTTACACAGTTGTACTATAAGTGTCTGCGAGTATTCTAAGCTCGGTTTTGTGTCCAGGTACCCCTGATAAATATCAAAAATCGATAATCAAAAAAATCGGGTTATAGAAGGAGTGGTCCGATTTTAATCAAATTTGATACACTCATAGACAAAGAAATAAGAAATGATGTTCAAAAGTTTCAAGTTGCAGTTCTTACAATAGTGCAGAAAATTGATAATATATATATATATATATATATATATATATATATATATATATATATATAAGGCAAGATGTTTGTGTGTGTGTCTGTTTATCTGCCTGTATGTCTGTATTTTTTCCAGCCCTTTTATTTTAGTTTTTGCTTTGCGTTTGGCTCTAAGTAGGTATAATTGTAGTTCTTAGTCTCAGCCATGATACCATTTACTCAGAGGACTTATTTAGCCTTCAAAATTCAGTTTACAACAAAAAAACTTATTTGATATCGATACTAGGAAATCAAAATTTGACTTAAACCATTCATTTTTCTTTCAGTCTATGGTTTCACTTTAACTGGAAACAACTATTGCATTTTAGTCTTTCGTGTCAACATCCAAAGAGTCTGAGCTCCAGGACCATGGATTAGTTTTAAAGCTTTCATTACACCCGAGCAATGTTGGGCTGTACTGCTAGTATGACAATAAAGATGGGAATAACAGTCCGAACAATGTAAATAGTTATGATACCCCATTTCCAAAATATAGACAGATTAAAGCTAATATTATTAATGGATGTAAAGCATAAACACAATGACAACAAGTTGGTTTTTGGGGGAAAAAAGAATGAAAGCAATATGGTTAGATTTGAATTTCTGTAGCTAGTTGTCCTTGTGGCCTAATCGGTAATACAGCTGTTGTGCTAAGACAGGCTTTCCAAGAATATAAGGATTGAAATTCTAATGTTATGACAGGTTTGTAATTTATTTCTGCTGCTGGTTGCTCACTAGATGTCAAAATGATTTATATTCATATATACATACACTGCAGTTCAAAAGTTTGAAGCCAACCCCCAGAATTAACATGGGATGAACTTGACAGAAGAGTGAAAAACAAATGTGAAAGAGCTCTTAGAGTTGTCAAAGAAAAAAATGGAATCAATTTAAAGACTTATACTTTGAGAAACTTTTGGAACTGATGCAAAAATTTGTGCTGCAATAATTAAGGCTGAAGGAGGATATTTTGACAAATGTAATCCTTTATTTATAATCATTTCACCCCAAGCATAACTGCCACTGGCATGCATGGGGTTAGATAAGAAGTGAGTGATGAGAAAGAGGAACAAATTATGGGGGTATCAGAGAATGCGTAAAAAAAAGGATGAAAACACAGGTGTGAAGAGGGCTGCATGAGATCAGAGTGGAAAGGAAGAACATGACACAAATTTTGTCAGGGAAAGGATGTGAGTCAAGGAAATAAGAGATGACAATTGACGTTGCATTTAAATTCTTGGAGATTGTAGCTGTCAGGGAAGCACGTATATGAAAGGGAATTCCACAGGCTGGAAGTGTGAGCAAAGAAACTGATAGAGTAGAAGTTGTGGTTACATTTGATTGGTTTCACTGTAAAAGGGTGGGACCTAGCTGTTGGTCTAATGGTTCAACTAAATTCATGCAGAGACAGCCCCAGAGAGCTAAATAAAATGCTTTTTTCTTTTTGTCATAATAAAATTTCTCATAAAAAATAATGTCTCACTTTTTTTTAACCATGTATAATATATTTCTCTTATTTAAAGTACAAAACAACTAGTTTTTGGGCCAGTTTAAAAAATTACCAGGAGTATTCTCAAACTTTTGAACTGTAGCATATATAGTGGATTAATTGAAATAAAAAGATTTATCTTCCTACTCCAAGTTTCACAGAAATAACATCATTCTTCAGGGAGCAAGATAAGTCAACTGAATCTATTAATAAATACCGTATCTAGTTTGAAATAAGTGACATAAAAAAATGTTAATTTGTTTTTTCTTAAAGACATTATGTGACATGCCATATATACTTGAGAACAGGTTGAATTTTATTCAAATTTCAATAAAAAGACAAAGATGCAACCTATCTACTCAACATCATAGAGAATCTGAAGTAAACAGGCGTATCAATAATCCAGGTGAATACCCTTGGCTCAAGCATAAGCGAGAGCAAAGGAGAAAATTAATTTTTCCAGACATTTTGATTTTATGTAATCACCTCTTCCAACAGTAACGTGTCATACAGCAAATAAAATCACTCAACCTGCACTGCTCAAATTTAACATTTATTATTTGATTTATGATAAAAGACTTATTTTTAGGTGATTTTAGGATTGAAGCAATTGCTGGTATCCAGCAGTCCAGCACTCGATATGTAAATACCATACAATTACAATCAATCACGTTTCTTATGTTTTAACATATGTAAGCAAAGTTTTGAAATAAAAGTCAATATTTAACAAGTACTAGTTATATTCATGTTTAAAAAGGAACATGCAACTTCCCAGATTATAGTACCACCTACTTGTGAGTCAACCACAAATACCCACTTTGACAATCCCAAACTAAGGGTGCAAAGTTTACTGGTAGAATCTATAAATGAGTATATGAGATAATTTAATCTGAAATTGTTCAATTATGTTCATTAGATAAATAATAGATGAAATATACACACACACACACACACACACACACACACACACACACACACACATACACACACACACACACACACACACACACATGTTTATTTCTAAAGAATTAATGGATTTATTTTTAAGTTAACATTTTTATTACTTCAAGTATTATTGTAGTGGATACTTTGTATTTGAAATAAATGCCTTATTTCTATTGAATAAACTGTGTGTATTATATCTATTGACCTGTGCATTTTAGAAATTTTAGTAAAAACAAAATGCATTCCCAAGAGTAGAAGAGAGAATAGAATCTTGCTTGCTGTAAAATTCTTACTGCTCAGACATGAAGCTTATTGTATCAATAATTTTCTTATAACATAATTCTTAAAACTGAAATATTTCAAGAAAATACAGAGGGATACCACATCACATTGGGGAAAGAAGAGACTGAAGTTGAGATGCCAGATCAGGATCGATTATATTGCAGGCATTTTTTGGGGTTTAGTCAAAAATTGTAAGATGTGTAGTAGGAGCCCCAGACCAGATATAATGATAATATATGCGCTAAAAAGTCTGCCTTCTTCTACCGAACACCCATAGCCCAGAGGTAGAATCGTCGACTGACGCCAATTCAGTTGGGTCTCAATCCTGGGTTAAAAACAATCGGTGTCTAATCGTACTGATGAGCTGTGATACAGCAAAACTGATCTGTTTGCGGATGACTATATATATATATATATATATGTATATATATATATACATATATATATATATATATTTCTAAAGAATTAATGGATTTATTTTTAAATTAACACTTTTATTACTTCAAGCATTATTATTGTGGATAATTCTTATTTGAAATAGACAATCTATTTTTAGTTATTAAATGTTGTAGGATTGCCCCTTTTTGTATACAAGAATGGACTCACCTGATGTGTGCATATAATCCTGCCTATACAGAGAACAGCAGTGGTAAAGCAGTTGCTTAGTAGGTCAGTAAGTTGGTACAGAGTTAGTTGGAGTTGTTGGATATAGACTCATTACCTGGACATACTATTTCACTTCAAGACTGTATATAATTATTTCTACTAATAGTATTCCTGAATTGACTAACCCTTTTCCAGTTTGTATATCTTGTTCAATATAACTTACATTTTCTATCTTCATATCTGTTTTTGTTATTTATTATTTTGTGTGGTTTCTCACCTGACATCCACAACATTAAACAATGTGGATTACATAGATCAACCTGGTTCCTTCTAAAGTCTACTTCAACTCTATACTTCCAACATCTTCATCTAAACTTTGAAATTTTATTTACTAAATATTTTCTTTCTCCTTAATAGTTTCCGGTCTTTTGAACAGAAGTATAGCTTTATCTCCTGTTCTCTGTTTAGGATTGAGTTTCCATTTCCTTCAAAAACTTTTTCATTATCTTTTACTCCCAGAAGCCTATGGCCTTGCTGTATAGGTTGAATAAATCCTGTGAGAAGAAGCATCCTTGTCATACACCCCTTTCTATTTGTGCATATCTGCTGAACTTATTTTCTGTCCATATGCAGGAGGTTTGCTGCCAGTATAGCTTCTCGATTATTCTAATGTCTTTTGCGTATATCTCAAGGTTGCTGAGCAGCTCTAACAGATTTTTGTGACATAATGTATCACATGTTCAGTGTTGGTGCTAATAAAATAGGTAACATTTTTACTAATAATAACTATATATTTATTTCCTCATATTAGTTGTACTATCAGCAAGGAAATAAATGAAATGTATATTTAATATTATATATATATATATATATATGGTAATATTTTTATTATAAGATTATAATATAAACATAATCTAAACTTATTTATAAATGGAACATTGTCTGTGTGTGTGTGTATATATGTGTGTGTATGTGTGTGTGTGTCCGTTACCTATAGACTCCAAAATGGCTGAACCGATTTTCTTGAAAATTTACCCAATTGTACTATAAGTAGGTATAATTGTAGTTCTTAGTCTCAGCCATGATACCATTTACTCAGAGGACTTATTTAGCCTTCAAAATTCAGTTTACGACAAAAAAACTTATTTGATATCGATACCAGGAAATTAAAATTTCACTTACATCCATTCATTCTTCTTTCAGTCTATGGTTTTGCTTTAACTGGAAACAACTATTGCTTTTTAGTCTTTTGTACCAACGTCCAAAGAGTCTGAGATCCAGGACCATGGATTAGTTTTAAAGCTTTCATTACGCCCAAGCATTGCTGGGCTATACTGCTAGTATAATATAAACACAAGAGTTGTTGTGTTTCAGTACTATCTTATTAGCACCTTGTCAGGCAGTGAAATATTTTTTCTGTTAGAAGCTTAAAAACAAAACAATTGTGTTGTTTTTAAGCTTCTATATATAATAATTTCTAACAGAAAAAATATTTCACTGCCTGACAAGGTGCTAATAAGATAATGCCGAAACACAACACCTCTCGTGTTGCAGTAAACTCTGTTTTTATTATTATCTTATAATAAAAATATTGCCATGGATAATGCTCTGCTAAGTATCAAGCTCTCTTATTAAAGTAAATCACTACAAACAGTGGACTACCAACCCATTAGTTTGTACTACTCTTAAGATATATATATATATATATATATATAATTGTTTATTTGGGGAGCAATCCCTCTTTTATACAATTTTCATTAAAAACGTCCTGAAAAGTAGAAAATTATAAGAATACAAGAAAAATTAAATCAAATACTTAACCACAGCACCTTGTTAGTGGTTTCTGATGAAATTTGTGTCTATATACACAAATATATATATATAGAATGAAGTAGCTGAAAGTGCTTAGAAATTTAATAATTATGGAACATTTTTACATTTCTTATCTCCAGCAAAAGGAAACATGTAAGAATATAGGAAAAATTAAATAAAAAATTAATAAAATCTTCCTTGTTGGTCATTTTTAATGAAACATGCTTAAAAGTAAGATTACTGCTCAAATATACATTAATTTTATATATATATATATATATATATATATATATATATATATATATATATATATATATCCAATTCCGGTCAAACACTCTTCATTCAATTACACACAGGTACCCTTGGGAAAGGTATCAATCCATCCCTTCCCTCCAGTTATGGGTTAAATAACTGAAATCTGTTGTTCATGCGATCTGTGGTGAACTTCTGCACTGATTGTTTGTTATCAGCAGTTCCAAAAAGTGTGGATGGTGCTACACAAGCCTTCACCACTCTAAACAATTCTTTGTGTGGCAGTCTAACTGAGTTAGACACTCATACATTAAAATCAACTGGAGAGTCCATAACATATTTATAGATAGATAAAGAGAGAGAGATATATGTGCTTGTTTATAAGCTATAAGTTTGTATTTGTTTTTTGCATGTATAATTGTTAAAATTTGTTCACTTACTGGCCATTCTAGCCATTTACTCTTTCTGACTAAGAAAACTACAAAATAACATAAGTGAGAAAGAACAAGGAAAAGAGAAAGAGAGGTAGAAGGGCAAAAGAAGATTGTGAAAGAGAATAGGTAGAAAGTAAGAAAGTGTGACTAAAATGAAAAGAAAATCAGGTGAAATAATATATATATATAGTGTTAAATTGTAATGATGCTTAGTTGCTATTTTTTGCAGTAGTTTTCTGTGAGAAAAGTATTTTAGGCAAACAGATTTTTGCTATAAAGTGCTCAATATTGAAATAGAGATAGATCCTTAATAGAATTAATGTGCAGAAGTGTGTCAATTAGCTGAGCAGTGTTATTTCAGTTATGCTGACTTTGAAGTTTCATGAAAGCATTATTGTGATGTCTTCACTCTTCAGGGATTTTGCTTTTAGTACAATTAAAAGAAAGATCTACTTGTACAAAGAAAACTATTTAAAATTTCACATTATCTTAAAATATAATTTTAAATATGAAACAAAGATTAATAAAAGAAATTCTAGCAATTGATTTTTCATTTGTTTCTTAAAACCTGCTTTAAATGTCTATAAAATAGAGTTAAGAAAAGAAAAACACACTTGCAATTATGTTGAAGTCAAATTTTCTTTAGTTTTTAGTTGTTTGTCTGAAAGAAGTTGACTTTTCTAAGGATGAAAATGTAGCTGTTCCAATAATAACCAAAAATCTTTTTTTAAGTAGTCTTTGATTTTGTGCCATTCTATCTTTGCACCCACCCACCATTTATATCTTTTGAACATTCTTTTCACTATCAGTTCGCAGACATGAAAAATCAAAATGAAAGAACTGATGCCAAAGTCTTGGACTTCTCCCATAGGTGTGAAAAACTTTAGAATCAAGTAGTAGGTGTTCAAAAAAACTAATGGGGAGTTTTGTGGACCCAATTGCCTTGTTAATATTGAGCAGGGTGGCAGTCCAAATGTTAGGACACAATGGGTCAGATATGGCCCATGGGCCAAAGGTTGCCAACCCCTGGTGTATGCCAAATAACTGAGTGATACATCAACCTCCATTCAATTTCCACAGCTTCACTATATATATGTTGTTACTTTAAATATTATTTTTAGTGGATGCTCATATTTGATAGTGAAGTCAATAGTGAAGTCAATAAAATTTTATCAAAAATTCTCTTTTACTTACTTCTAACTTTGATCTGTCTTAATGGAACACCCTATATAAACTGACTGATAGAAATAGTCTGATATGAATAGAGAGATAGTTGTTTGGTTTAACTGCATATCAACATCTCTATGGGTTAAATATTTTGATCACTATTTTATAGCTTCAACTATAGATATTTTGTACATAATTTCATATTTTAAGGTAAAGGTACGTTTTATAGATATATAGTTTATAGATCATAAAATGTATTGTTGGCTATTTTGCTATAAAAATGTATCTATATATTTTTAGTATTATATTGATTGTCAATTTGCTATTAAAAAGTATTGTTGATTATTTTAGTATAAAAATGTACTGCTGATTTTTGTTCGGGGGCTGACATAGCTGTGACTGTAGCAGGTGCTACTGTAGGAGCCTCGGTGATGCTTGTCAAATTGGCCTTGTGCCAAACACAACCGAAGTCCCCACAATTTAAAATATCAGAAAGTTGAATGAATGGTTGGAAAAATAAAAGTGATTTGTTTGTAAAATAAGTGTAATTTTAGTAATAGAACTGAATAACAAATTTGTAAGCAGAAAATGTTCAAATAAAAAATGCATGTAGTTAAATAATTTGTATGAGTTAAATGTTCCACAGAAATTCAAAGCTTGTAGTTGATAGTAGCAGAATGTGTATATGTAGACAGATTAATCAGGCTATTAATAAAGTCTGTGTTCCTTTCCTTTTTTTGGCTGGCTAAAGAGTGAAGAGGAAGGTCAAGCAGTAACAGAAATTGTACTTAGTGAACTTTAGTTTCTAGGTGTCAGTTGAAGTATTTTGTTGTTGTTGTTTTTTCTTTGACGGCATGTGAGTGAAGATGAAAAAAGGAAAACTGGAAGGAGAGGAAGAAAGAATGCATGATGATGAGACATGACTGGGTCAGCGTCTTGAAATTTCTTCCTTACATTGCAACAGGTCCTTATCAGATTATCGCTCCCATCTCTGACTGATTTGATCAGTCAAGAGATGTGGTTAAATATTGAAAATTTAGTCATGTAGTTGGATCAAATGACATACCCATTTTTTTTAGGTGTTAAGAAAATTTGCTACTTCCTTACCAATCATAATCCAGTATCTTAATTTTCACACTGACTCGTGAAATTTGCCTTGGTCTGGGTTTTTCTAAAATGTTTTCAGTCATTCTGATTCATTTTTGAGGGTGTGCAATTTTACTTTTTGTATTTTAGTTAATTGCAGGATGATATAGGATTTGTATCCTATACTACCATCCTGGGTCAAGGTGAATCTTGGAACAACAGCAGTTAACAGGTGTTCCTACACCTTCTCAAAACCCTTCAATCTTCTGAGCATAGACCTTGCTACAGGATGTAGTTTATTGTTATACTCACAATGAGAGAGAGATAGACTGAGATAGCTATAAACAGATAATCTGAGTGAGATAGATTATAGATGGACAGAGAACTATTTAAACACAGTCCATAGCAAACCATAAACAGCACAGATTGGAAATAAAAAATAAGCTTTTGGTGAGATTTGAACCTGTATGCCTTTTGCATAAGAAAGACTCTGTATAAAACTGCCTTTCTCTCATTTAAGGCTGAGCTATCAGATGTTGTAGAAGAAAGTAATTTAGCCATATTAATATGTTCCTTATTTTCCCCAAATACTTAGCGCCACCATATTTGATGTTTTCTTTTTACTTAAAATGCTTATTAATTCATGGGTAGACCAAGATAGTCAAAGATTTTGATAATTCTGTGGATTGTTCACTTGATGGAAAAAATATTCCATCAGTGACAATGCAAAAACTCATGAATTGAGTAGCAGTCAGGTGTCAAAAAGACTGGCCATCTATTAAAAAAATCTGAAGTCAGATAATATAATTTCATCAGGAATAGAGCAAGTTTTTTTTTTCAGTTGGAGTAGATAGACTAAACTATTGCCCGGTTCACACTCCACCCACATCTATTGAACAGGTGAAGAGGCTCATCCCTTGTTTCCTGTTTAGGATGCGGTTTCTGGTTTCCTCTTTTCTAATCTTCTCACTCTTATGTAGCCCCCTGCACATCAGTGGCATTACTGCCTTGCTTGGGGTGATATGATTAAAAAAAAAAAGAACAGACATTGATATGACTGGGCTGAGAGAGATAGATATGATTAGTTGGTTGTTTTTGTTTTATGGCATATCAACCTCGGCGGGTCATTTATTGCCAACTAAATTTTATTTATTTATTGCTGGTAATACCTTTTTCTTTCAACAATTTATTGTTGTTTTTTTTATATAAGTTTTGTGTCTAGTAATCCTTTTTTCTTTTTGAGTACCAAGATTCATTGGGGGTTTGTTTTTTAAGGGCAGGGTCCCCAAGCCCTACCTTGTTATTTAATTCATAACTGGAGGGAAGGGACAGATTTTCCAAGGGTACCAGTGCTTAAGTGAATGCAGGGTATTCAACTGGAATTTGAACTTGGCTCACCGATTTCTCTTTCCGAACCGATATCCACTGCACCACAATGCACATCCATCACTAAACGCTTTCAGCACCTGGTATTTCTAAGCAGTCACCCATCTAAGTACTGACCAGACTCAACGTTGCTTAACTTCAGTGAGATAGATATGAACAAACCCAAGAGATTGATAATGACATAAATAGACTGATATAGATGTGAACAGAGTGAGAGAGATAAACTGAGATAGATATGAATAGACTTTGAGGCATATAAACAAACTCAAGTGATGGACAAAGATGTAATTAGATTGGAATGAATATCAGCGGGCTGTCATAAGCCTTGATTATATATTTATTAATAAAGGCATTATGTTTTCATATATTGTGCGTGTTTGAACAGCATTATTCTATTATCAAAGGTATTCATAGATTTTAATGTAGTTTATTTTTACAGTTCAATATCCTTCCTGCTATTTGAAAATTTCTATTGTTTTGCCTTCTGGTGAATTGAGGCTTTGACCTTTTGTGTTCCAGTCTTATTCTCTACCCACACCCTTGAGCCTTTTTTAGCATGTATCTGCTTGCTCTTCTTGTCATAAAAAAAAAGACTCACCTTTTTGGCACTAGAGAGCTAGCCTTTAAACATCTGATTTTTACTTTAATATTCTATTCATGTATGACATTTTAGGAACATTTTAAGCAAGCTGTTTTGGGAAGTTTTTTTTTTTTTTTTTTAAATCAACTTGTATGACAAGGTGACCTTGGGAGATTTTTTTGCCCATTTTTAGATGAAAACTTTTTAAAATTGGCTTCCAGCTAGCCAAGCTCTTCAAAGCTTTATGAGAGTTTTGTCAACCAGGCATCCAAATAGATGTCTATATGTGTGCTGTTTCTTGTTTTATTTTCCAAGCTCAAAACACACACACACACACACACACACACACACACACACACACACACACACACACACAATAAAATTAATTCACACCACATGTTTCTCTAAAAATACAATTGCGTGGGCATTCACCCCTTACCAAACCCTTTGGTGTCAAAAACAAGAACGGTGCACCCAAAAGCATGGATATAGTTGAAAATACATCACATGGTCAAAAATATGAATTTTGACTAATCAGGGCTTGATAAAAAAACATATTTCTCAATTTCCAGGAGCCTCACCATGAATATAAAAAAGCAATAGAAACTTTCTTCACCTGAAAGAGAGGAACAGGCAGTTCAGAGCACATATAGAGAGAATACAGCAGTCCACACAACAGGCCGTATCACACATCAATGAACATTGTTCACCCTCTCTTTCTCTCATCTTGCTCGCAACACATAGTCCCTTTCTTTCCCTCTTACACTCCCAATTCCTTTCTTTCTTCCCTTCTTCATCTTTATACGGACAACTATATTTTGTATAAAAAAATAATTCTTTTATTTTTTTTATGAAAATAAACAAAAGTTTATTTTAACTTATTTGTAGTGTATTTTCCTTTTTATTTATTGTTCAGGGGAATTATATAAGCCCCTACATATGCAACAGCAGCTACACCATGGTATACTGCTTTGACTGGCTAGAAATTAAGTGAGGATAGTTGACTCGTCCAAACCCTCAATAATTTTGGATCTCTCAGAAGATAGATTCCTGGCTGAGTGAGCCAATGAAATCTCCTACAGGTTCAATGGCCATAAAGGTACTGTTAGCAAGTTCTTTGGAATGTGTCAGAGCATGAACATAACATAGAAATTTTAGTCATCTACTGCAGCCTAGAAGTTTACTCTTGCAATCTTTTCTCATGACACTAAATAAAGACTCTCCAGGTGGGGAGATTGCAATTATCATTTTGTAAATTTATCCAGAGAAATAAACTGATGAATTGTAAGATGGATTCTTGTTTGGACCTGAATGACAACAAAAATCTGTACATCTTTTAATAGCTGAAGATATTGTGTAATATTTCAAGTTCAGTTTAAAAGTTGATGTGGTGTAATGGCTAGCAAGCTTGTCTCACCAGAATCATTACAATTGAGTAGTGAGTTCAGTTCTGCCCCATAATTTTGGCCTTGTGCCACACCTAATCTGTGTTTAGAAAATCATTATTTAATATAGCCATGGTTTGACTGAATACACTGTTAAATCAGTTATCTGCTGGAAACCTTTCTATGGACCAAATATTTACTCATCTTTTAAAATTGTGGTTCTTAGCCAATTTATTTTTGAGTAAAATTTATTTTTGAGTAAAATTTTTTTAAAATGATTTCACCCCAAGTAAGCAGATAAAGCCACTAAGATGCAAGGGATTACTAAGCATGAAAGAATATTAGAAAAAGAAAAATATTATTAAGAAGAGAGTAAATAAAAGAACTGGATTCAAGCAGATAAAAGATGACAATTGACATTGCATTTAAATTTTTATAATCAAAGTTGTTTGGAAAACAAGAAACCTAAAGAGTTTCATAAGTAAGAAATTCGATGGAAGAAACTTTTAATTTAGAAAGTTGAGTTAAAGGGAGATAACTACATGGCATCCAGAAGTGGTATCATGTGTGGAATGAGAATGATATACCCCAGGAATTGAAATAAAGGGTTCGGTTTGAAATTCCTAGCACCTGAAGAAGGCTGGAGTGTACAATGGTCAAAACATCATAAACATGGCAATAAAGATGAGGACAACAGTTTGAACAGGGTAAATAATCTAAATATTTATCTCAGAAGTATAGACAAATAAAGAAACTTTTAGCTTAAAACCTATGATTATATCAAGCAGTTTCCGCTGTTGAAACATAGCTGCCAGTTTAGTATTGCACTTCAATTCATAAAGTCATGGTATCAAAGAGGAAAGCTTATCAGAACATATGAAAAATAGAAAAAATAATATGAAAAATAGAAAATTATATGAAAAATAGAAAAATAAAAAAGCACAGCAATGTGAAATCAAGATACCAGGTCAGGTTCAATAACATTGCAGATTCTTCTTTTGAGATACTTTCTTCTTTGTGTTGAATTTTTCTTCTGGATTGGTTCTCTCTAGTTTAGATAATTATTTTTGGCCTCATAGCTTTGTGTTTTATTAGTATTTCTTTCCCAGTCATATATAAACAGTATGTTCAGATGTGTATACCAAATATAGTTCTCTGACTATTTACATGACAGTTATGCATGCACAGATTTTAATGCTATTTTTATGAATTCAGAAACTATTTTCATCTCTCCCCATTTCAGTTAAACCTTGACTCTCAGATGTCTCACTTCTCTAAATGTCATTATCTCCCTATGTTCTTGAATACAGTGGAAGCAAAACAAATTTTAGATAAAAACTGTGACTGCCCAGAAGTGAAGAGGATGATTAAAAGGTTTGAAAACTGAATCACAGAATGGTGCATCAAAGTGCTTGTGAGCCATACATTTACACAGATTTGAGGTTTCACTGATTATAAAATGAAAGATCCCTTGTGTACACTGTTCAAAGAAATTCAGAACTGGTATCCACAGTATCCAGGCCAGGTAACGTTAAGGATTTTAACCCTCTTGAGAGTGATTGATTTTTTGTTTTCATTTTGATAGCTTATGTGGCTAATGGCTTATTACAGATTATTTAGAGCTAAAACATAAATTCAGTGTTACCCAGTGTTCCTAATTGAAGTACCAACCAGGCTTGACATTGTTTAACTATGGTGATTAAACAAGAAACAGTGCTTTTGTAGTGAGTATCAAATAATAAGTTCCTTTACTCAATCAGGTGAGCTGAGGAAAAAGAATGGAAAACATTTGCAAACCTATGTGAAATTTTCTATGCACCAATGAAAACCTTGCCTTCATAGAGATCACCTGAGAAGCTGAAAAAATGACAGAAACAAATTTGAGAGCCTATGTGAAATTGCTTTTGGACCAATGAAACACTACCTTCACAAAAATTAGCTGTTGAGCCAAGAAACAGAAAGACATGATGAGCCTATGTGAAATTCTTTTTTATATAAAATGAGGAAAAAATTAAATTAGCAAGAGAAGAGTGCTTGATGTCATGTGAAATGTCATCTTTCTGTTCATGCATCCAGCATTCAAGTTCTTGCCAATGTAAAATTACACTTCAATTACATCATTGACTTTTAACCAAGCACTTGTCATTTCAAAGAATTTTCTTTTAACAATCTAAGAAATCTAAATATTTCAAGCTATCTCTCCTTATCTAATTTTGAATGCATGCAAATGTCCCTTCTGTGAACAATGAATTTTGTTACCTTTGTTTTAAACATTTTTAATATTATTTTGTCTGAGATCATTTATCTGTTGTATGAACGTTTACTCTTCCTGACAGTTTATTAAAAGAATGAATTTTAAACATTTCTGATTTATTTTCCTGAATCAAGGTACTGACACAACTTCAAGTGTGTAAATTCGTAAATAATTCCTTATCTTGTGTTAAAATTACTCTTGTATTTCTTTATCATTCCCATTGATCTTCCGGGTGTGGGTAAATTAACTGTTCATTTTAATCCTGAAGCTCCACACCATTATATTTTCAGTGTGATTTGACAAAGTACTTTATTGAGAAGACACAGTTTATTGTAAAGGGAACTGATGCTGTACAAAAATGCTACATTACAGTTGCCTGGTAGAGCTGTAAGAAATTCTAATGAATATTTCGGTTATTGGAATATTGTGCTGAAACTTTGTAACTTTTATGCAGAAAAAGTAATCAAGGATAAAGGTTACTGTATGAAATACAGAATTTCAGTGAATGTGTGTTATAACTCACTACTAACAGTTATAATATTATATCTTGGCTGACTCCAATGGTACTCTAATGAACACATTATCAGAACTACCTTGGAACTCTATCACTGAATTCTCCTTCAGTTCTTTATTAAAGGCACTTTGCCTAGTTCATTTGTGTTATAAGAGATATTTTATTTACTCCACAACATTCAAATTTTTGAGATTTTTTTTTATTTTCTTAAATATTTTATTTTATTTATTAGTATTTACCCCCTCCACTTTCTGGCAAGTTCACTATGTACTGAATTTTGTATTTCTTTAGTTTCAGATCAGCCACTAGTTTTTTCATACATTTCCTTTTTCTAGTACTCATACTTGCATATTTAATGAATTTTGGGGGTGTTTTACACCAAAATTATCATACAGAACTTGCATAGGTTCTTCCTTTCTTGTGGTCCTTTCTTCAGTAAGTCTTTTCTTTAACTGATTCCAATGTTTTTTGTGTTTCCATTTTTTCTTTTGACTGTATTTTTCTTTGTTTTCTTTCTTTCTTTCTTTCTTTCTTTCTTTCTTTCTTTCTTTCTTTCATTTTTTTACATTCTTCTTCAACTTGTATTTACAAATGCACCTCAAAAAGATCCATAATTTAAATTCACAAAAATTACCTCTGGACTTGGTAATTGGTAGTTATGTTATTTGAAACAGTCAATTTAACCCAGTCAAAAAATCACCACAAACACAAATATTATTATTTTTTTCTTTACATACACTACTAGTTCTGCGCATTTTGAATGATCAGTCATTTCAATTACCGCTATTTTTTAAGTCTATCTAATATTTTGTTGACTTGATCCAATGCTGTGAATGGTACACTATGTTTTGGTTTAAATACTGGCATCAATCCTTTTTTCACTTGTAATTTTTCTTTGTTTTAAAACATCAATCCAATTTGTCCAAGAAAACATCTGTTAAACATTTTTTCAATTCTACCTTTAACTTTACATATTGCATTTTTTTTAACTGGTCACTTGTCCACTTATATTTTTGCAATAGATACTTATAAGTAAATCCCATAACTCAAATATTCCATCCAGTCAATACTAAATAAGTCTGTAGTATTTTTTAAAACATATGCCTTAGCTTTTAAACGCTTGTTATGAAATGAAATGTTGCAAGTCATTTCTCCAATAACTAATAATTTCTCATCCAACACGCTATGTGAAATTTTTGAAGTTTCTTTTTATAAAAGTTTTCCATTTGCTTTCTGTGTGACTTCGTTGATTATTGTAATATCACTACCAGTGTCTAGTTGCATTTTTATATCCACTTTATTAATTTTCACATGCACAAATTTTCTTTGGTTTTCTGTAATTATTTTTCCATCACAACATTGTGTACAAAATCTGCAAGAACTTTTCTTTGCTTTTGTTTTATAGTGTGACTTTTTATGTCTTACTCTTCCATACTTGTAGTACTTTAAATTCTTAAAGGAACAGTTGTCTCCAAGATGTAACCTTCCACATCTGAAACATGGATTAATCTTTCTTTTTCTATATTTCTCTTTGGCTTGTATACATGAGCATTCTTTTTCTTCAATTTCTTGCATATCATATCTCAAATTTATAATTATCTGGCATTTGTCCGATATTTCTTGTAGTGTTAGTTTTTTATTCTGTTCAAGTTCCATTTTGGTTCTAACATATACTTCTGCATCTTTTTGGCTGTTAAACCTTGAATGAAAATTAATCCCTTAATCATATCTGGAGTTAGCCTGTTTAATTTGATTCTTTTACACTCCTTGTTAACAATTCCAACATTTTTGGAAAAATCTTTGTCATTTTTTGTTTGATTTATACACTTCTAATAAATATTGAATAATAAACTCTTCTCTCTAAAAATTTCAGTCAGATATTTACTGTTGCTTTAAAGCAAATTTCTCCTGTTTTTGGTAGTACAACATTAGAGTATTTTTCATGTTTGACTGGTGTTAACTTTCTCAACAAAAGTCTTGTTTTTTTTTCTCATCTTCTTAGTCATTGCATTCCTCCCTCTAAATTTGCTTGCATCTTTTTACATAACCAGAAAAAATAATTCTATCATCTGAATTGTATGTAAATTCAGTGCATTTGCCACCATGTTAGGAGTAAAAAAATTGAAGATTTTTCCATTTTCCTCTTAATTATTTCAATTGACTTTTGTTGTTATTTCTAGAGTTCCAACAATTGCTGATATTTCGGTTGCTGTATTTTTACTACTTGGGTTAATAATTTTTCTATATTTAAGAATATCTGTTTTCTTTTTTCTTTATGCCCAGCAAATAAAAAAGAAATATGCCAACATGGTTCTAATTTCTCATCAACAGTTATTATGTGTGCTGTAGCAAAATATATATCTTTACCTGCTCTCTACAAGATTCAATTCCTTGTCACTACTGTTATAACTCACTACTAATGGTTATGATATTATATCTCAACTGACTCCAATGGTACTCTGATGAACACTATCAGAGCTCTCTCGGAATTCTGCTGCTGAATTATCTGTAAATTCTTTATGTGAGGTGTCTTGCTTATGTTCATTTGTGTTACCATGAGTGTCTATTTTACTTCACAATAATCTGTGAAGCATTATACTTTATGTTTAATGATGTTTACTTATGACACCTGTGTAGTTTTATAGATATTTAAAAATGATGTGGTAAATGTGTCTTGTGATGAGCAAAACCATAAAAGTTGAGTTTGTTACAAATTCTCATAAAGGTAATTTCACTCAAACTTCTTGAGTAAACATTAAGGCCAAGATTCTGCCATGCATTCAAATATGATATCAATATAAACATCCATGAAAAAGAATATTTAGTTCAAATATAGTTGAAAAAAAAAAGCTGAGAATTCCCTTTCTGTACATCTGTTTTATGCCAAATGATCCTGGCATTGTTTTGACAAGAAAAATACCAGCATAAATGAGACAAAGAAGACGTAGAAAATCAGTCTTTCCATAAATAATGTTATTTAAATTAGAAATCAAATTTTCCTTTGGCCCTTCAAGGAAAGAAATTTTAATTTAATCTCTTCAATTTATTTACCTTAACTTGTACAAATTTGCTAGCCAAATGATTATCTTCCAAAAACATTTTAATTACCTCATAAAGAAAAATATAAATGCAATGTATACACACACACACACACACACACACACACACACACACACACATATATAAAGGAAAGCACAACACATCATCTAAAGTGGTTATAAACTATAATTTGTTTTGATGAGCAAATATGTCCATCTCTTTAAGCCACGATTTCATTTGGTATAAATTTCCTCACAACATTGCTATGGGTAATATCCATTGAGCTCTCTATACAGATCTATCTCTTACTATTTACACCAAACAGAACTTTTTCGATCATCCTCTCCATCTACATACTTGGCATTATATATATATATATATATATATATATATATATATATAAAAAAGATCGTTGAAGTAAACACTCAGAGACAACAGACTGTTTCATGCTAGGTGCAATTATCAGGCCCGATGATTGCGAATAGCATGAAACAGTCTGTCACCTGTGAGTGTTGACTTCAATGATCCATTTTATATTGCACTTTATCCTATAAATATATTACACCTTAAAACTATATTTCTTCATATATATATATATATATATATATAAATAAATAAATAAACCATCTTAATACAGGCCTGTTTCACTGTATCAAAGCTCATCAGTGCAGTTAGATGAAATGCCCAACTCAAGCCAGAACTGAAACGCAACTGATTTATCAGCAGCCAGAGATTCACCCACCAAGCCATCAGCAGATGTTCTAGAAAGGAAGATTTCAAAGCATGTAATATATTTACACCAATGTAAATGCGCCAACAGTCGAAATTGCTCAATCTCAAAAGAGAGCATTGCATAAAACCATAAATAATTACTGTTTATGAAATCTTCTCCACTCTAAAGTGCTCAATCACTAGGGAGGGCATATATATATATATAATGATAAAAATATACTTTTAAGATCTGCTTTTATAATGTGTACTGTGGTATCTGCTCAGAATGAGAAATTGGACAGCCAAGTTCAAATTCCAGTTGAATTCATGGCATTCACTTGCACCAAAATACCCTTGGGAAAGGTATTGATCTATCTCTACTCTCTCAATTTATGGATTGAATAGCAGGACAGATTGACTTTTATAGACATGGCTGGCAACCAGTCTCTCACAGAAAGAAATGGCAACCTCCTGCAGGAAAATCTTCTGCCTCGTCAGTCATGTATAGAAAGTCATGATCACCTAAGTATGTATCATGTATGGCAGTTATATGACTGATATTTATAGGTAAAAGTGCTCACTATCACAGATAGTGTACGTAAATGTTAAATTGAACACTGGGGTCAACACCAAATGATGACAGTCTGTTGCAAGCCTGAATACAATGTTTTGCATTTAAGCATGAAAGATACTACTCTCTGCATTGAATTTTATGTGTGTGTATATATATATATATATATATATATATACGAGTGAATACAGAACGAAGAAAGAATTTTTACAACGTCCAAAACATTAATTTAAAACATTGCTTGATATATAATATATAGAGCTGTGAATATTTATTATAAATTATATTTTAGAACATGTACAGAATTTTTTTATATATATCCACTATAAGGGTACATTTGTTTCGACATTGAAACTTCAATGTCTCATCAGGCATTATGTAAAGGAATGGAAAGCCTCTTTTCTTATATTTGGTCAGTTGTGTTGTTGGTGGGGGTTAGTGATAGGGGAACAAGTCATGTGTATTGACCGTTGGAATTTTGAAGAAAGTGGTGTGGGTAGTTAAAATGGTTGATTAATGAGAGTGGTTGATTTCTAGACAAATTTAACATTAGCAGTTAGAATGTAAGTTTTTATTATCTTGTGACTAGACTATATCCTTTGGATTTCTTAGAAGAGCCGGTAAGGGGTGGGATGCTTATTTTGTACAGAATATTTTTGTATTTAAGCAGAGTCTATATAATTAATGTAAATTTGTATATTTAATCTTAATTTTGGATTTAGGAAATAGATTTTTCCAATTAAACTTTTAATTTTTAATTTATAATTAGATCACAGTTTGGAAACTGATTTTTTTATTACATTTTTAATTTTAGATTTCTTTTCTTATACTTGGTCAGTTGTGTATGGGGTATTGGTAGGTGGGTGGTTTAGTCATAAGGGAACAAGTTTTGTTGATTGACAAGATAATGATGTCCTTATTAAACTTTGAAGAATTTGTCACTTTAACTGTGCAGGTTCATGCCAACTTCAAAGTTTCATGAGGACACCATTATAATGTCTTCACTCAACAGGGCTGGGCTTTTACTGATATCTTTTTGCAGAAGAAGATCCAGCCCTGATGAGTGGAGACATCATGATGGTGTCCTCAGGAAACTTTGAATTTGGCATGAACCTGCTCAGTTAAAACTATGAATGCTCTATCTCCACCCCAACATCAAGCACTTTGCAATAAAACCCTGCTTACCAAAGTGACTTTTATCAGTAAAACTACCAAAAAAACCCCCAAAATCTTGGTACCAAAATCTATCACAGCTCAACACTATATATATATATAAGAAAGGTGTCTCCTTTCAGCCAACACTACTTAAAGTTTTAATATGTACATTGGTACTGTTGTATTATGCTGACAATGACAAACAACTGATCATCTTGTCCTATGAGAAACATGTATATATAAAAATATACATTTACATTTTTATTCTTTATTGGTGACATTTGTGTGCAGTAGAAGGTAACTAGAAAAAGAGTCCCACACATATCAGGGAGCTGTCAGGAAGTTGTTAGCCAGTCTCTGTTTCTTCAGTCAATGCAATCAGGATATAGCTGCAAAACAATGAGAAGTAGCAAGCCTTTTTCAAAATTGTTCTGCAGATGTCTAAATAAACAGGTGGAAAATCAAGCATAATTATAGTTAATAACTGAATTTTGTTCGTTCTATAATAAAATAGAGATAAAATACAACATTAGCACGACTAGTTGATGACTTTAGATGGATAACACATTCTCACCAACATTGAAAATAAATATAGTTTACTTCACCACATGGTCAAGTGACATATATATATGAAATTTCAATATCAGAATGTACTTCTGAATAAACGTAGAGAGATTGTTAGTATATGTCATCATAGTAATAAATATAAATTGCAATAATTATCTTATTCTTCCATTTAGTCACAATAAGGTTTTAAAAAACTTGGTTAAGCAGTTACTTTCTCTCCTACCTACCACTACTAACCCAATGGTCAAACCACATGCCTCCCACTACCATAGAAGAAATTACTACTAATATTCTGCTAGCTTAACCCTATAAAAGCCAATATCCTACAACTTCTTCCTTTACTAAACCAAGTCTGCAGCAATAGAATTTTTTGTCATTCTTTGTTTAAATGGGATTGACAATGCCTGTCTTAAAATGACATGTTTAAAATGGTTATTTCCCCCTCTAAATTTTGTCTGAATTTACAGATATATATATATATATATATGCTTCCACCATGGCTCATTCTCCATCTTTCTATTTCACAAATGTGTCAGCAATTTTACATTTGAACATGTGTTTTATATATATATTATGCTCTCATTATGATTGAGCTCTCTGGAGAGGAAAATTTTAAAAACAGTTTCCACTTCTGCGATATGTGTGACTCTTCAGAAATGAATTGGATTCTTTCGGTGACTGGCATGTGTATACACTGCTTATATACAACACGTTAAAATTTCCCTTCTCTGATTCCATGCGCCTATGGCTTAGGGAATAGCGACTCCAACTGACACCAAATTGGTCAAGTTTTGATCCTGGCCAGAAGCAGAAGCAAGTGGATGTGTCTAGCCACACTGATGAGCTGTGATACAGCGAAACAGGCTTGTATGTGGATGACTAATATATATATATATATATATATATATATATATATATATATATATATATATATATATAATTTATTTATTTATGCATTATTTCTAATGGATACTCATATTTGAGTAGATGCTCTGCTTTTCATAATTAAGCAGTATATTTATTTATATCTACTGGCCTGAATAACCAAGAAATCTTGTTAGGAAAATATGTATCCTTTAGCAGGATTCAAACCTGTATTCCCTAGGGAAAAATGTCATTAGATCTGATATCTTAACAAGCTGACCACCTAGGACCAATGATCAAACAAAACTTGAATAGTGCTTTAAAACATTAATGTCTTTATGTGAACCTGTTATCTTCTTGAATGGATCCCTACCCTAAATATCACTTATCTCCAGTCCTCTCTCTACAATTGAATCATTAATTAAACAGTTGATTTTTGCTGCAAGAGATCTGAAATAATTCAAGATGATGCCAAGGAGAGTAAATCATTTTTCTTTTCATCTAACTATAATTTTGTAATTCTTCACATAGCTAAAGATGAAGCATGCTATTATTCATAAATCACCTGATGATGGATGAAAAATTACCTACCTAAACAATATGAACCAATGAATTATACGGATGACTGATCTAAATAAATCAGCAGTTCTTTGCCAGTTCTAGAGATATACCCTGGGGAGATAAAATTGGATACTTGTTTTTTTTTTTAAAGCATTATTTTTATCTTATGATTGAATACAAAAGAAGCAGAGAATTCTTCTGATAACAAAGAACTGGTAATGGAGACAAGAAGTGTTAGAGAAAAAGAGAAACTAAAGAGAGAGATAAATTAGACAAAATCTTAGAAACACATGCCTATTTAACTAAAATATTCATAAGAACATTTTCTATACTAAATGAAAACTATCATATCTATCTATGGTCATACCTAGCTAGATATATCTATTCCAAGTTATATATGTTTATATCAATATATAAATTTCAATGTAAACCTTATTCTCACATTAATTTTCAAACTTTATTCATGTCTATCTAAATATTTCCTATCTAACTAAGCTTGTTTCTATCCTTTTATCTGAGTTTGTTCATGTATCTATTTATGTATGTATCAATCTATGTGTGTATCTATCTAGACAGGAATCTGTGACATGACACCCTTGTATCTTTCCTACAAATATTTTCATGGCAGTTGTTCTGACAATTTAATATATTACCTTGAATGGCAAAAGTAATTGACAGGTAGATCCAGCTGTAGATAAAGTCAACAAAGGAAAGGATAAGGGTGGTTGACAAATATATCTAGCTGTAGATGGTGTCAACAAATTACAACAAAAAAAAAAAAACAAGCAACAATCAGCTTGAAAAGCAATGGCCGGCTGGGTGTGATTCACAGATATATTCAACCATAGATATTCAATAAAGCAACAACCCAAAAAACTTAAATGTGTGAGAGTTTTAAGACTATATAAAGTCTAGAATTTTTGGCTGAAGAGACAGAGATTGTCTATTGACTCCTGATGGTTTCTTCATGTGTTTAACACTCTTTGGCTGCCCTCCTGCTCCCCACAACAATCAACAATGAAGAATAAAGATATAAGATTATATTTTTATATAGACACGTTCCTGACGATATAATATATTACCTTGAATGGCAAAAGTAATTGAGCGGTACATCCAGCTGTAGGTAATGTCAACAAAGGACTAGAATGATTGACAGATATATCCAGCCATAGATGGTGTCAACAAAATACAGCAAAAAAAAAGTGACAACCAGCTTGAAAAGCAATGGACTGCTGGGTGTGATTCACAGATACATTCAACCATAGATATTCAACAAAGCAACAACCCAAAAAAGGCTAAAATGTGTAAGAATTTTAAAACTATAAAAAGTCTAGAATTTATGGCTGAAGAGACAGAAACTGTCTATTGACTCCTGATAGCCTCTTTATGTGCTTAACTTACTTCGGCTGCCCTTCTGCTCCACACAACAATCACCGACGAAGAATAAAGATATAAGATTATATTTTTATATATACATGTTCCTGACACTGTAATATATTAACTTGAATGGCAAAAATAGTTAAGAATTAATTTTTTTCCTTCAAAAATGTGCTATAGTAATAATTTTTTCTTCAATAATGTATTGTTGGTAATATTTTTTCTTCAAAAATGTATATTTTTCTATAAAATTTTGGGGGTTAACTATTTGCCCATAGCTGGGACCTTAACAGGTGCTGCCACTCTGGGTCAGGGTAGACCTGAGAACAACAGCAATTAAGAGGTGGTTCCATGCTCCTCACAACTTCCTAATTATAGGCCTTGCTGTTAGATGCAGTTTACCATCATGCCCAGGACCTACATGTAATTGTAAATTCAATTTTAATACTTTCTTTCATTATAAATTTTGCTGATGAAAACCTCTTCTAGTTTCTTGTATGACCTTAAAAGATTTAAATTTAAAGTCAATTTTTAATCATCTGTCTAAATTCTGTACTTTTATTGTCCTTTCTTCTTACTAAAATCATCTCATTTTATTTCACTCACATTAACCTCAGTATCTTAGTGGCTTCTCTTACCTGGGGGTGAAATGATTAAAAAAAGCTCTATTACTAGTCTTATTCGATCATATTTTTTATTTAATACCATTAGTCAATAAAGAGTTTCTTTTTATTATTATTTTGTTAGCTTTATCTATCTTATTGTTGTTTATTAATTATGATAATAACTAGCAGTATAGCCCGGCGTTGCTTGGGTGTAATGAAAACTTTAAAACTAACCCATGGTCCTGGAGCTCAGACTCTTTGGACGTTGGCACGAAAGACTAAAAAGCAATAATTGTTTCCAGCTAAAGCGAAACCATAGACTGAAAGAAAAATAAATGGATGTAAGTGAAATTTTCATTTCCTGGTATCAATATCAAATTAGTTTTTTTCATGGTAAACTGAATTTTGAAGGCTAAATAAGTCCTCTGAGTAAATGGTATTATAGCTGAAACTAAGAACTACAATTATACCTACTTAGAGCCAAACCCGAAGCAAAAACTAAAATAAAAGGGCTGAAAAAATATAGACATACAGACAGATAAACAGACACACACACAAACATCTTGCCTTTTATATATATATATATTATCAATTTTCTGCACTATTGTAAGAACTGCAACCTTGAAACTTCTGAATATCGTTTCTTATGTCTTTGTCTATGAGGGTATCAAATTTGATTAAAATTGGACCACTCCTTCTATAACCCAATTTTTTCGATTATTGATTTATCGGGGGTACCTGGACACAAAACCTAGCTAAGAATACTCGCAGACGTTTATAGTAGAACTGTGTAAATTTTCAAGAAAATCGGTTCAGCCATTTCGGAGTCTATAGGGAACAGACACACATGCACACACACACACACACACACACACACACACACACACACACACACACACACACACACACAAAGACAAAGTTTCATTTATAAATAAGTTTAGATAATAGCTGGATGAAAACTAGAAATAAAATAATGTACAATGGAATTTTAGACTCTTTGGTTACTTTGTAATCACAGTTATAAGCAATGGCATACATATACATAAAAATATAAGTTGAATCTGACATATATGAAAATACATCCCCACTCCAGACTTCCAAATATGTAACATGTGTAAACAATAAGTCTAAGCCCAATTTTTAATAGAAGCAATTGAGGCAAATAAACAAGAAGAAAGTTGTCAGCATTTTCTTCTCTTATTTATTTAATTTTGAACACTTTTGTTGATAAAAATCCAATTTCCAGGCTTGCTAATCTCTGTAATTTGTTCCATCAACAGAGTTGGCGAGGAAAGCATTTTGGAGATCATTTCTTGATGATGTATCATGTTAGCAATGTGACTAATATAAAAAAGGAAAGTTTTTGAGGCATAATTACAATTAATCATAAACTTTCAAAGGTGAAACAAAGCAAATATAAATAAAGAAAACAAAGAAGGATTTTTTTGATTTGTATGTGGGAGTCATGTAATCACTTTTTGCCAAAATGCCATCCAGATAATTGTAACTGTCAATAGATATTCAGGATTAATTTTTAGAATGGATTCCAACAAAGGCAGTATGAACTAGATATTCTAAAAACATTCTAAATGCTGAAGGCTTTTCAAAATCACAGTCTATTCAAAGCCAGAAGGTTCTATTCATCAGCACAATCAAATCATATCTCATATAAAGTAGGCATGAAGTTCTTAGATATTTATAGCACAATAGTGAGATATTAAAAAAATGATTCAAATTGTTTAACTCTTTCTCCTCTTGTATCTTGATTGCATGAATTTAAACATACTACTAGATTGGCAACTAGGTTTCACCATTTTACTGTCAAAATAACTAGATTGATATTTTTGGCAGTTTATCAACCCCTTGCAGGTTACTTAAAGTCAGACAATATTTTTAGATTTTAAGAATTTTGTGGGGAGATAATAATGATTTACTGATAAAAGTCCTACTAATTAATACAAAGCTGCAGGTGGAAAGAAGTAGATTCATACCATTCAGTCAGTCAATTAAGTACCCTAAGTGATACACGCTTGAAAGAGACATGACTGACTGGGCAGAAGATTTTCCCGCAGGAGATTGTCATTGCTTTCTGCAGTAGACTGGCTGCCAGCCAAGGCTATAGAACCTAATCTGTCCTGTTATTTGACCCATAGCTAGAGCGGGAAGTGATGTATCATATTATTAAGTAGTAATAAGTGGGGGATCAGTTTATTACTTCATAACAATATAAAACCAATCCCCCACTTTATGCCCAGTAGAAGCCTTAATCATGTTTCCAACTATTATATTCAATCAGTCATTTAAATGCCATATGTGATACACGCTTGGGCGATCATGTCTCAAAAGAGACATGACTGACTGGGCAGAAGATTTTCCCGCAGGAGATTGCCATTTCTTTCTGTGGTACACTGATTGCCAGCCATGTCTATAAAAGTCAAACTGTCCTGCTATTCAATCCACAGATTAAGAAAGTAGAGATGGATTAATATCATTCCCAAGGGTATTTGGGTGCAAGTGAAGGCAATGAATTCAACTGGAATTGGAAATTGGTTGTCCGATTTCTCATTCTAAGCTGATACCATAGCATCATGTCTAAAAAAGAGACATGACTGACTGGGCAGAAGATTATCCTGCAGTAGGTTGTAATTGCTTTCTGCAGTAGACTGGTTGCCAGCCAAGGCTATAGAACTCAATTTTTCCTGTTATTTAACCCATAACTAGAGGGAAGAGATGGATTAATACCTTTCTCAAGGGTATTTGCACATAAGTGAATGCAAGAAATTTAAGTGGAATTTGAACTCCGCTCCTTGATTTCTTGTTCTGAGCCAATATCCACTGTACCACAATGCAAATTATCATTGTTTTTGACTCTGCTTAGTTTCAGTTGTTGTCAGCAGCAGCAGCAGCAATGACAATGGCAAATGGTGGACAACATGCAGCAGCAGTGAACCACAGAAGCCGGTGATGGTATGCCAGGGCTCGGCGAACAAGACCTAACGCACATGACAGGCTGCTAGTAACTCAGCTCTCCAATTTCCAATTATGAGCAGTTTTCCATTACACTACCCACACATCTAAGCTTACAGTACCTTATATTCCCAAGGGATCACCTATCTAGGCACTGACCAGACTCAACATTGTTTAACTTTGGTGATTGTATGAGAACCAGTATTTCAACATGATATGTACAAAAGTCCTGAAACAGCTAGATGTAAAGTAAGTTCTATTCTAATAGTTTCTTCATTTGCACTTGTTTTCCAGTCACTTATGAGCTTTAAAAATTTAAATGCAATGTCAATCACCATCTTTTTTCTTCCTGAATCCTGTTTTTTTATTGTTCTATTTCTTTACTAATGTCTTATTATTTTCTTTCATTCTCAGTAACCTCTTGCATCTTAGTGGCATTATCACTGTTGTATCACCAAGGTGACAATACGATACCAGATGATGTATACTGAAGTATCTACAGCACAATATCTGTGCTAAGGGATATTAAGTATAAAGAAGACAAGCACAGATAAGACAAAACAACAATAATTAGGAAGAGAGCAGAGGTTAAATTGTTAGAGATCATAGAGAACACAGTCCCATAATAATCATCAATGACACTCCAAGTCCATGACTAATGTTAATCTTTATTTGTATAGCTATTTTGGTCCACAGACCATTCCACCTCTGAGATTGCTAGAGGGGTGTCAACTGCTCTACAACAATCACCTTGTTGGGGGAGAAATAAAAAATCAGAGGTAATGGCTTGTGAAATGTGCATTCTAGACAATACTTTATAGTTACTTTATAGCTAGTTTTTGTTACTTACAAAACCTAGTTTTTTCAAAGGTAAAGAATCAAGAGAGCAATTACTTGTGAGATGATCTCCAATGACAATACTCACCAATAACTTCTTCAAGTTAATATTTATTGTCTTTTCTGATCTAATGTCACAATAGTGAAGCATTCAGATATGAACAATGGCTTGTGAGATGCATTTCTTGGACAATGCTCTTCATTATGTCTTTGAAGTTGATATTTACTAAATCTGATATTGTGCGATTAAATTTCTAAACTATGCTTTACAGAAGGTGCTTTATTTTATAGTTAATTGTTGTGGCTAGAAATAGAGACACAAAGAAGGAATAGAGTTAACCAAATATATTTAGCAAAGACAGTAGTACAAGCATATACCGATGAGAGATTATTAGTGTGACTGTTAATCTGGTTGTCAGAGTTATCTGCTGTAATAGATTCCACTCTCACTATCTACTAATGCACCCATCATGCAATGGTTGCAATGGATGTGACACAGTCTTTTTTAGGTGGGTTTATCGACAGTACCGCAGAAAATTCCCAAACCTCCTCAGCACTTCCCCTTTTGGGGACACCTTAGGCATTTGGAAATAAACTCAGCCTCCTCCCAAAGGAGAGGTAAAGCCTGGGGGATGAGCCCCTGGTGTTTGACACCCTTCAGTATAATTTTTCTCAGCTGCCTGTCCATCCTTGGACAGACATAAAACCAAGCCTCACTCTTCCCGAGGACAGAGACGCAACTGAGAGGTAACTGAGAGGTGAATCAAATCCCAGCCTTGACTTCGAATTCAACAAATTCTAGCCCCTGCTGGAATAGATTCTGCTCTCCCTCTCTACAAAGCAGAACTTCTGCTTATATATAGTTTGGAAGAGTTCAATGTGTTGTATAGGTAAGTCACCATAACATTAAAAAACCCGATCTCATTTTTTCAATGGTGGCAAATCAAAATATAATTCAAATTATGGATTGAGGAAGAGATCTACATGTATGCTTGATTTGTGGGTAGATCAGAATCCATATGGTACAATATAGGCTAAACTTCGGCATCAGTTTATAATTAATGTGTGAACTGGAATTGCAGGTGACTGTCTTGTAGGTCCATGTGTTCTCCCAGCACTTCTTACAGGAGTTATTTACAGGGACTTTATTTTGAACACACTTCCAGATCTGCTAGAAGATGTACCCCTACTAATATGAAGATGCATGCAATTCATGCATGATGAGGATACAGTATATTTTAGCCACATTGTTCCTGATGCTATATATGACATATACCATGAAAGACAGATAGGTAGAGAGAAAAAGTTCCATGGCCTGCATGTTCCTCTTTTAAATTTTTATCTATAGAGCCACATAAAACTGTGGGTCTATGCAGTAGACAATAATAATGAACAGATGATCCTTCAATGTGTCATGGAGGCCTGCAAAACCATTTGACACCGTGTAAGAGTAGTTGAAATGGTTGACTAGTCAATGATCTGACAGGTGCAAGTGGAGGACATTTTGGAATTATTTTTTTTATTGTATCTTGGATTGTAGTTTTAACAGTGTCTACTGTAAACTTCAAAGTTAAAAACTCAAAAACAAAGTATTTCCGGACATATTTTCATATGAACTTTTGTCCTTATTTTGTGTCAGGAAACTGCCTCTAAAGTTTGGAAAAGTATTTTTGATACACCCTGTATATACATATACATGCAAATACAAACAATGGGTATATATATATATATATATATATAATTCTGAATTAATTGTACACTGCGACACGTAAATTTCTGTTTTGAGATTCTCTTCATCAGGCAATGTTTGATATTGGTTGTGCAAATGATATATATATATATATATATATTTGTGTGTATATATACATATATACACAAATACTCACACTGGGTGTTTATACATACATACATATATATATATATATATATATATATATATATATATTCTGTGTACTTAGGTAGCAAGTGTTCTTAAAGGCAAATATTATTAGAGATAACAGACACTTTGCGTCAATTAATTTTACTGATTGACTTTCCAAATTATGAATAATCCTTTTCAGACAAGGAGGAAATTTCATCGGACAAGTTCTGACAGAATTTCCTCCTTGACTCAAAGGGATTATTTGTAATTTTGAAAAGTCAATCAGTGAAAATTAATCAACACAAAATTTCTGTTGTCCTTAATGAGTATATATATATATATGGATAGATGTCGGGTTGAACAGCCAGTATGTTATAGAAGGGGTTGTAATAATGAATGAGTAAAGGTCAGGTTTTATTAACTATTCTCTCATTTTATTGTTGTTTACGACTCCATAAGGTTACATCTTTTGTTATAAGTGAATGATTATCATTTCTGTCTCTGTTTCATGTGAATGTTCATTATTATATATATATTACTGTGTTCAGGTTATAAAGACTTTTTCTTCTGTGTGTGTATATATATATATATATATATATATATATATATATATTCATGTAAATATAACATATTTTTTCCTCCATGTATATGTCAGGTGAAATGTAGTATCAGATTGCTGTTTGTGTTATATTATGTCCTGATATTTGAGTGTGTGGATTGTTCTTTTGAATTCATTCTTTGTTTTTCTGCATATTCTATTATGAAGATTATTTAAGCAAATCTTTGGTTTTCATGGAGATAGCCTTTATTTGGCTGTTGGTGTGTTAATTGAATCTCTGGTAGCTGACACAAACTCTACATGTCTGGTGGGTGAACTGGGACCAACTAAAGAGGCTATGCCTGTGTTTACTTTTCTTTTTATATTTAGTTAATTCCTGCACATTTCTGATTTGATTTTGGCGGGAACGTTAGCTATTGTTTAACTTTTGCATGACGTCAGTTGACCACATATACTATGTCTGAGTTAATATCTAGGTTAACAGAAATATGAAACAATCAGAAAGAAGGAAAGGATATATGTGTTTAGGGAAAAAATGAGTTTTTCTGTCACTTTATTAGTAAAGAGGAAAAGGTATACTTCAATACTATCTAACTATCTACTTACCATCAAATGTCTATTCTATGCTCTCACACTCTGATTGAGCACTCTGGAAGAATGGTAGACTTTGAAAAAATAGTAGCTACTCTAGCATATATGCATCATTCATTCAGTAATGAATTAGAACACTCTCAGATACTGGCGTATGTTTACATGGTATATCACATGCTAAAAACCTGCCTTCTTCTACCAAGCACCCATAGCTTAGAGGTAGAATCGCCAACTGATGTCAATTTGGTCGGGTTTCAATCCTGGCAGGAAGCAATCGGATGTCTAACAGTACTGATGAGCTGTGATACAGCAAAACAGATCTGTCTGCAGTTGACTATATATATATATATATATATTTTTTTTTTTTTTTTTTAATCATCTCACCCCAAGCAAGGCATTCCACTGCCACTATTGCGCATGGGGCTACATAGGGGAAGGTAAAGAGAAGGAATGGTTAGATATAGGGAATGTCAGGAGGAAGGTGACAGATGAATAAGGATAGCGAGGATGAGGGTTGGGAAGAGTGCTTGATAGAATGGGAGCAGGTTAGTGTGTTAGGAGGTGTCTATTGTCCTTACATTTAAACTCCTGGAGATTGTAGCCGTCAGGGAAGCAATCATTTGGAAGAGAATTCCACAGTCGGGAAGTGCGAGGAAAGAAACTGTTGGAGTAGAAGTTATGGCTGCATTTTATCGGTTTCACTGTAAAAGGGTGGGATCTAGTTGCTAATCTAGTATCTCGTTCAAATTCGTATTTAGGGGGCACTAGTGATCTAAGTTCATCGGAGCAGAAGCCATGAAAGTATTTGTAGAAGTGACACAGTGAAGCCACGTCGCGCCGGTGGGAGAGAGACTGCAGGCGGTCTGCCAAGTCGGTATCTATCACATTACAGACCCTCCTCTGAAACTTATCGAGAAGCCCGAGGAGAACAGCAGGGACACCCGACCAGATATGGCAGCAGTATTCAATGCACAGGCGGATGGTAGATTTATAAATGTGCAGGATAGATTTAGACGGAAAAAACTTCCAGGCCCTACACAGAGAACCGACTTTTATAGCAGCAGATTTAGCAATGGATTCGATATAGTCATTCCATTTGAGGTCCGCTGAAAGTGTGAGACCAAGGAGGCGCAGTGTTTTACTCTCTGGGAGGCAAGCCTGGTCCATGCTAATGGGAGGTAGGTAAGATTGTTGATGATGGTTAATTGAGAGTAGCTTCGTCTTAGAAGCATTAAAATTTACTAGTCATTTCTTACCCCAGTCCGATATGGATTGGAGGTCTTTTTCAATCTCGGCTGCGAGGTTAGCTTTGATGCCTACACCAGATTTTTGTATGAGGCGAGAGTAAACTGTGGTGTCATCGGTATACAAACCTATTTGGGCTCTTATGGAATCAGGGAGATCATTAATGTATATCAGGAAGAGTGTAGGACCTAAGATGGAACCTTGGGGGACACCTGCGTTTGTATGGTAGTTCTGAGAGGCATGTCCGTTTAATACCACCTTCATTGTGTGGTTAGAGAGGAATGACTGGATTAGTTCAAACAAATGTCCAGTTATACCATAGCTCCGCAGTTTACATAGAAGGCCAGCATGCCAAACTCTGTCGAACGCCTTAGACATATCCAATGCAACGGTTCGGGCTTCGCCATTCCTGTCGAGTGCCTGGTATATGTACTCAGTGATGGTCATTAGCATATCAGCAGTAGACCCGATGAAGCGGAAACCATATTGCTTGTCCAAGAGGAGCCTGTGTGCTGTGAGATGCTGAACCACCTCGGCGTTGATAATGGCTTCGAACACTTTGCCAAAGATCGGAAGAAGGCTGATAGGGTGGTAATTTGCAGGGTCAGAGAGTTCTCCAGTGTTTTTAAATATAGGAACTACAGAGGAAGATTGCCAACAGGCAGGAACAGGAAGCAGATAGGCAGAAGTTGTAGAGCTTAGAAAGGACAGAGGAGAGTTCAGGGGCACATTTCTTTCAGACTATGGTTGGGATTCCATCACCACCGCTTGCTTTGTGAGGGTCAAGTTTTAAGATTATCTTAGAGACAAGCAAAGGTGTAATGTGGACATCATTCAGTTGTGCCTCGGTTCTAGGTGAGAAGTCGGGTGTAAAAACTCCAGATGAGTCCAGACTTGAATTGTTCGAGAATCTGCGGGCAAAGCATTCAGCCTTATCTGCTGGGGAGATGAGGACCTCAAATTTGTTGATTAGTGGGGGTATTGTAAATTTTGCTCTTGTTAAGTACTCTTTTACAGAGTCGCCAGTAGTCTTTAGAGCCAAATTTAGAGCATGCTATGCGTTGCTTCATTCTGGCAGCAAACAACATCTTAGCTTCGTTAAGTATCCTTTTACACTTATTATGAGCTGAAGTGAAAAGGCGCCTGTTTTGGTCCGACACGTAGTTACGATAGAGTCAGAAGAAATGGTTCCGGTGGGCAATGGCAGCCAAGCAAGTGGGTGAGAACCATGGAGACGAATGAGATTTAAGCTGGAGTTTCCTAGCAGGGATGAAGGCATCGATGCCAGCCTTAACCCAGGAGGAGACCTCAGATGCACATTCTTCGATGGGAAGACTAAAGACGTTGTTCCAAGGGATGTCACAGAGGAAGTCTCGGAACGAATCCCAGTCTGCTCTTTGATAGCAGTAGGACATTCTACTTGTCTGGGTTTCTTGGGTCGGGCGGGAGTGGAGTGAAATATTGATGGACACTACAGTGTGGTCAGAGTTTCCAAGTGGGCAGAGTTGTCTGGTAGTGCAAGAGTCTGGGATGGAAGTGAAGCAGAGGTCTAGAAGTGAGTCCCTTCCGTTAGGGTTGTCGGAGAAATGCATGGGGAAGTCCACTACTTGCATAACGGATTGGGTGATTGAAAAGTTCATGGTGTGGACACCAGCAGGGTCAGTGACAGCGTTCTTCAGCCACTTGGTGTGGTGGGCGTTAAAGTCACCAAACACGAATACATGGGCAGAGGGATGGGAAGAAATGGCTTTGTCAATATTATCAGAAATGATGTCAAGTAATGAACAGTCAGGGGAGGAAGGAGAGTGGTAGAGAAAGAAGAGATAGCTAATCGAGCTGAGAAGTGAGAGGCGGAAGCACATGAAAGAATGATCTGGGGATTCAAAAGATGACACCCTAGCTAAGGGAAGGTGTTCGCTGACATAGACACCAAGCCCATGCATATGAACATTGGAGTCCTTCCTGAAGAGGGGAAGGTAGCCAGGAACATAGAACTCAGATGAGGGGATAGAAGGGTTAAGATTAGTTTCACATAGGGCTAATATATCAGGTGAGTTATTATGGAGGAAAGAATCTACGCTGGGGAAGTTGGTGCGGATGCCACGTATGTTAGTGAAAGAGATGCAGACAGGTTTGGGCATTTTCAAATGAGCTGGTTTAGTTTTGCTTTTATGTTTGCTTATTTCCATAGTGATTCAGTTAAGGAGAGGTCTTAGAAGAGAATCAGTCGGTCAATCGTTTGCAACTTGTGAAGGATGGAGACTGGCGCGACCTACAACATAATGTGGCCTCGGGGTTACCCGCCGAACGTTCATGCAGGGAGGCCCGTCCATGCGCGATATGGCACTACAAGAACCCCGGTATTATTCAACTGTTGACCAGAGCAGCCTCTCAAGATGCTTCGCAAGAGTTCGGGCTCCTAACTACCAGTCGGAAGCAGCAACCAGGAAACTGCCAACCCGGTACCCTCAGAATGTAAAGACGTTGCCACCATACTCCGTAACTGCAAAGAGCTTCCAGCTGAACTAACACTAAGACCGAAGAAAGGGGATGAACCGGGAACCCCTTCCTAAACAAGAAACAAGGCGATCACCTCTAAACTCATTCAAAAGAAGGGGGTGGAGTGTGACACCGGGCGACAGTAGGAACTATCTACTCCAATTAAATATATATATATATATATGTATTTATTTGTTTGAACATTATTTTTAATTGATACTCATATTTGATTAGATATTCTGTTTTCAATTAGAAAGTATATTTATATACATATTTCTACTGGCCTGATTATTTATGAGAAATTTTGTTATGAAAATGTGTCATTTGGCAGGAATGACACCTGTGAACCCTAATAAAATAGGGGAAGCCACAAATTAATTCGGTGCTCCTAGACTACTTGACCATGAATGATTCCACAGTCTAATCAAAGTTGAATTCAACCTTATATACACAATTTTTGATTTTTTGTAAGTAATAAAATTTATTGTAAATAATCAGTGCGGTAAAATAAATATATAAATATACTGTTTAATTAAAAGCAGAATATCTACTCAGATATGAGTATCAATTAAAAATAATATTCAAACAAATAAACTAAATATGTTGGTTGCTAATTCTATTTCATTAATCTTCGGAACTTTCAGTAAAACCTTGTCTGTTTAGATTGGTTTACATTACGATAAATTTCAAAGCAGAAATATAAAAATTGTATATTTAAGGCTTAATTTAATTTGCCTTCTTCATGATTTAGAATTCATAGTTGCTGTTCTTCTATGCCAGCCAATGCTAAAGAGCTCATTCCACTTTACTATTTAACCCACTGCTGGAAGGAAGGAAGATTGTATATTTAAAGCTTAATTTAACTTTGAATAGACTGTAGAATCATTTGTGGTCAAAAGAGACACACCAAATCAATTGGTGGCTTCCCCTATGTTGTTAAGGGTCACAGGTTTGAATCCTGCTGAATGACACATTTTTGTAACAAAATTTTTCATTAATAATCAGGCCCGTATATATTGTCTAATTAAAAACAGAATATCTACTCAAATACAAGTATTGATTTTAAAAAAATGATGTTCAAACAAATAAATTAAATTATTAATTCTATTTTGTTAATTTCTGGAACTTTCCGTAATATATATAGATATATAATCATATAATTATGAATTAAAAGTACATTGCGACATGGAGATTTCTATGTTTTGAAATAGAATCTCATTATCAGACAATGTAAATCATTTTTACAACCAGCATGCAACATTGCCTGATGACAAGATTTTATCTCAAAACATAGAAATTTCTGTGTTGCAATGTGCTTTTAATTCATAATTATATGATTATATTATGCTCTACAATATTTATTGTATTGAACACTATTTATAAAAAGATAAATGCCAGGGAACTCAAAATCGTAAAAACTTGAATTTATATATATATATATATATATATATATAGTGCATCGAGGCAGCAAATAATTTTCTAAACATATACTGTTAAATATAAGAGACAATGAATGTCTGTTATGTTTAATCATGAGATGTTCTAAACATCATATTTTGGCTTTAATTTCAGTTGAAAATAAAGACAAAAATTCTCCAACATTTGGATAATTTTTTATTAATTTGTTTCTAAGCTTTCAGCTCACATGAGCCATCTTCAGAGAGGTCACCAAGATGGTAACACAATAATATCTACCATCACCGACAATTTTATTTTGTGTTGACATAAAACTTCGCTAGGTAATGGAAATAATTTCCAAAATAACAAACGCAGTTTGCAAATTTGCAATGCAGTTCTATGATGTCACACTGCGTGATAGCGCGAAATGACAACAGAACCATATATTCAAATGCAATGTAATATGTTATAGCCAGATTTAAAAGTGATTTTATTAAGTGTGGGTTGTTTGGATTTAATGTACATGGCCTCCAATATCTGAAGGTTCTTTTTACTGTGTGTAAAATATATATATATATATATATATATATTTATAGTCATCTGCAGACAGTTCTGTTTTGTTGTAGCACAGCTCATCAGTTAGGTTAGACTCCGATTGCTTTTAACCCAGGATTGAAACCCAACTGAATTGGCATCAGGCGGCAATTCTACCTCTGGGCTATGGGTGCTCGGTAGAAGAAGGCAGACTTTTAGCACGTATATTATCATTATACACACCCAATAGCCAGAGTGCTATAATTCATTACTGAATGAGTGATGCGTACATGCCAGAGTAGCTACTGTTTTTCAAAGTCTACCATTCTTCATATATATATATATGAATCCATGCTGAAATTCCTAAATGTAGATTTAAAGTCCCTATTTCTTACTTTCATGATGTGCTGTTGCTAACATTTCTTTTAAAGTCATTTGTTTCCAGGAAACAGGCAATAACAGTTCTCCACAAATTTCTTTGCTTTATTATCTGTGAATTACTAGGACTTCTTGTGAGAGATAGTGAAATCATTTACTGTTGCCTTCTTCATGGTTTAGAATTCATAGTTGCTGTTCTTCTAAAGTAGATGCCAGCCAATGCTAAAGAGCTCAGTCCACTTTACTATTTAACCCACTGCTGGAAGGAAGGAAAATGAATTCATGCCTTTCTACAGAGTATTGATATAAAAGTGAATGTGACAGACCCAGCTGGGATTTGAACTTAGCTCACTGGTTCTATAATGATAACTGTTACACTACTTATACATAGCCATCTTACATATAATGAAGAAAAATAAATGATTTCTCAGAAAATTCAGGACCAAATTCCTGAAAAAGGTGCCGCAGTAACATATATTGTATGTATACTAATGAACTTTAAAAATGTCCAAATTTTGAATCAATTCTGATTTCAGGAATTTAATAAAAAAAAACAGACAAAAATTAATGACACATTTAGAAGTATGATTACAATGATTTAAAAAATATTTTTTGATGTTATTTGTGTCTTTTAATGTTTTTTGTGTTGCCGTTATTTTCAAAAAATTAAAAATAATGTCTATTTATAATATGTGATAAAAAATTAGTTTTGTGTGTGTGTGTGTGTGTGTGTGTGTGTGTGTGTGTGTGTGTGTGTGAAACAGCTGTCCTAATTATGTAGAAAATAAGTGAGGTAGGGTGGTGTCAGAATGGGTGTTGTTAAAGTGGGGTGTTGTTGAGAGTAAATGGAATATTTGTATGGGAGTTGTCGGGTGTGGGTAAAGGAGAAACTTGTTCTGTTGCAAAGATTCACAAATAATAAGAAGCAATTCTTCATTTTCGTACCTTATAGCATTTTTTATGATCTATTTGTATATATCATATTTGAAAGAAAAAATTTATCTGAAAACAAACCTTTTGCATCATTTAAATTTTTCGTTGCCATTTATTTTGGCTTTGTTTAATTTTTGCACTTTTATCCAAAAGAACATAAGAGAGAGAAAAACAGACAAAGAGAAATAAAGAAAGTATATTTTAAAGATAAGTCTTTTTTTATATATCATGTTTCTTCAGGACGTGGGCGATTGTGGCTCTCCACAACTTCCTACACTTTGTAACTCTGAACAATGATTACCTTTTGACTATCCCTCCACCTTCTTATTCTGCCATCCATTTACATGAATTCATTAGGTAGGTTACTTGCTGTTTCCTCCTGTCCCTCTTCCTGTCAATATGTCTTGTGAGTGAAAAATTTTCTAAGCCTTCTTTCCTTATTATATATCCTAGAAATTTTGAGGACACGAAGGGATCAAATTGAATTGTGCTAAGATAATAAAAACCTCTCCCTATTGGCCAATAATTTCAGTATCTTTTTCTTACAACTGTTGAGGTTACAAAGCAAATGCTGACCATTTTTTTTTGCCTTTTTAAATCTAGCCTCACTGTAGAAGCTGAATAAATCCAGCGAGAAGAAGCATCCTTGCCTTTGGTATCTTGCTGTTTTTGTGTACTTGCTTAATCCTCTAGGGCCATTCGTATCATATTTGATACAGTATGAAAACAAGCCTTGAAAGAAATATTTTCCTTAAAAATTTTTTAAGAGAAATATTTTATAAATTTCAAATGAAAGCAGTACTGACTGCTCAGTCAATGAATACCAAATGTTTCCTTATAGGGAAATACCAAATGTTTCCTTATAGGGAAATACCAAATGTTTCTTTATAGGGAAATACCAAATGTTTCCTTATAGGGAAATACTGTATCAAATATGATACGAATGGCCCTAGAGGGTTAATTCATTTTGTATTCAACGAGGTGAATCAACTAATACTGTTCCTCAGTGACTTCTGCTACCTTCTGCTAGGCATTCACATTAGTTAACATCTTTCTAAATTGCCTGGCTGGTTAATAAAATAATTTGAGTGATCTACTGTCAATAATCTCATTGATAATATCAAGTGTTCTGCTTCACATGGTGTTGGGATTATGTTCCTCAAAAAATCAAACACCTGAAATGAAATAATATATAGTAACCATGTTTACTTTTTTCAGATGCAACATGACATAATTTTTGCCATGTTTGATCTTTACAAAAGTCAGATTAGACTGAAATTATATATATACTGACCTGATTATTTATGAGAAATTTTGTTATAAAAATGTGTGTCATTTGGCAGGATTCGAACCTGTGACCCATAATAACATCGAGGAAGCCATTAATTGATCTTATGCATCTTACACTGCTTGACCACAAATGATTACACAGTCTAATTGAAGTTAAATCAAGCCTTATATACACAATTTTTGTTTTTGTGTAATTAACAAAATTTATTGTAAATAATCAGTCTGGGAGAAATAAATATATAAATATTCTGTTTAATTAAAAGCAGAATATCTACTCAAATATGAGCATTGATTAAAAATAACATTCAGACAAATAAATTAAATATGTTGATTGTTAATTCCATTTCAGAGCACAGATGGTTATTTATAAATGACATATTTTCATTTAGGGGATAACATATTTTCCGTTTTGCAATCCCTTTCTATAGATGCAGCATCACAAACATGTTGTTATATATTGCCTGGTTCTGGATCTTGACAAACAATGATCGTCTTAAATATAACAACAAACAAGAACAGGTATAAACTTATATTTTTATTCTTCATTGGTTGTGAAGCATGAATGATAGCTACAGAAAATCATGCACACGCAGGAGCTGTTGAGGAATTGTTAACCAACGAGAGGTCTCTGTTCTCTCTCACTCTCTCTCTCTATCTCTCTTTCTCTCTCTCTCTGTGTTCTGACTTTTTCTCTTCAGAAATCCCTGACTTATATAACCTAAAGATGCCTATGCATTTTTGCTTTTTCAGGTTGTTGCTTAATTGACGTCAATCATATCTTTGTTAGCTATTACCTTTCAAGCTTGCACTTCACTGCCACCATCCATGGTCGAAGTATATTTTTATCAATCTTATTTTTGTTGGCTCTCACCTGTGTTTTCTGCCTTTGATGTCAATCATATTTTTGTTAGTTATTGTCTTTTAAGCCTTTGTTGTTGCATTCTGCTGCCACCATCCATGTCCGGAATATATTTTTGTCAAGCATATTTTTATTGGTCAAGGTAATATATTACAATGCCAAATCTCACTGTTTCAATGAGCTCCATTGTTTCTTTTTATTTATGTGCCATGTTCCTTCAGAATATAGGCAATCATGGCTCATCACAATTTCCTGTTCCTTGTAGCTCCAAATAAAGTTTGTATTTTTGTTATTTCTCTTAAACCTTGTTCTCAAGAACCTTTTTCCCAAAAACTGCTGCTTTATGGAATAGGCTCCCATTGCCTTCTCTACAGTTGTCTTTCTCCTAGATTGGATAGCACCCAAAACTCAGCCTATCATAATATTTAACCCATAGCTGGGAAAAGAAGAAATGTTCTGTCATTCATTTACTCATGCTTATTAAGAATGCTATGTGTTGTTTTCATCTGTCCCTCTTGCTCTCAATCTGTCTTGTGAGTATTAGATTTCCCAAGCCATCTTTCCTCATTATATACTCCAGAAATTTCAACTACCTTTTCCTGTTGTTAAATATAAGTTTCCTTTTCATTTCCATTTTCTTTAAAACTTCATCGCTGTTCACATGTTTGGTTCAGAGTATCCTCATCATTCTTCTGTAGAACCACATTTCTGTTGCTTCAAGTCTCTTCCTTATCTTTGTATCCAGCTTTCACTGCCATATAGAAGGACAGACATCATGTAACAGTTCAGTATTCTTTTCTTTATTTTTAATGATGTTTTTCTGTCTCTTAATACTTTGCTTGGGTGTTGTTGCGGATATTGACTCAGAACAAGAAATCAGAGAGCTGGGTTCAAATTCCAGTTGAATTCATTGCATTCACTTATGTGCAAATACTCTCAGGAAAGGTATTAATCCATCACTTCTCCCTCCAGCTATAGGTTAAATAGCAGGACAGACTGGGTTATATAGCTTTGGTTGGCAATCAATCTACTGCAAAAAGTAATTGCAGCCAACTGCAGGAAAATCTTCTGCTGAGTCAATCATGTCCTTTTCAAGACATGATTGCCCAAGCATCTATCATATTTGTTTTTTTCTTTTTTAATCATATCACCCCAAGCAAGGCAATAACGCCACTGATGCGCAGGGGGCTACGTAAGGGTAAAAAGAATGGAAAAGAGAAAGCCGGAAACCACATCCTAAACAGGAAACAAGGAATGAGCCTCTTCACCTGTTCAATAGATGTGGGTGGAGTGTGAACCGGGCAATAGTTTAGTCTATCTACTCCAATTGAAAAAAAATATAAAAGAGAGTGAAAAGATTGGAAAAGAGAAAACCAGAAACCGTATCCTAAACAGGAAACAAGGGATGAGCCTCTTCACCTGTTCAATAGATGTGGGTGGAGTGTGAACCGGGCGATAGTTTAGTCTATCTACTCCAATTAAATGGCACTTAACTGGCAGGATAGTTTTTGGAATGCACCTTTGGCAATCCTAGTATGCCTTTGGATTTCTGTGTTGCACTTTTTGTCCTCTATTAGAACACTTCCTAGATATTTAAATTTTTGTACTTGTTTGATTTTGGTATCTCTGATTTTTAATTCACATGTTGGGTTCATCTTTTTGCTAACAACCATGCATTCTGTCTTCTCGTAGTTTATATTTTATCTTTTCTTCTTGCTTTTCTTCACAAACTTCTGTAGGAGATTTTGTAGTTTTTTTTTTCTGTCTTTGCTCTCAACACGGTCTCATTTATATGTCTTATATTGTTAAGACTGTGGCTGCTAATAATGAATCCTGGTAGGACTTCTAATTCTCTCAGAATTGCCTTGCTGTATAGATTGTATAAATTCAGTGAGAAGATACATACTTGTTTTTCATCCCTTTCTATTTTTGTATACCTGCTGGACTCATTTCCTGTTTATAGGCAGGCAGTTTGCTTCCAGTATAGATTCTTGATTATTCTAATGTCTTTCCCAAATATGTCAAAGTTGCTGAGCAGCTCTAACAGTTCTTTGTGGTTTACTTTATTGAACACCTCTGTGTAGTCTATAAAACATACAGTACTATGCAAAAGTATTAGGACAAGAACTATTTTATCTTTTATGAGGCATACTGACAGAAAATAAACAATTTAATTAAAGTAATTTTATTTGATTTACTCAACAAATGCTTTAACAAGAAAAAATATTTAATACAAAATAAATTTAATATTTAGAATAACAGCATTTTGCTTTGATCACAGCCTTCATTCTGTCAGGCACTGACATCACAAGCTTCTTCTATGTATCTAATGGTATCTCCTGCCAAGCAGCTTGTATTTGTTCCCAAAGTGTGTCTTGCAAAGTAACATTAGCTTAATCAATTTTTTTATCGAAAATATCCCATAAATGTTCAATAGGATTGAGATCAGGGCTTTGATTGAGATCAGGGCTTTGTGGTGGCCAATTCAAATTATGAAGCCTTCCTTCCTCTTCCTTAGTTAATTAATTTTTACAATGGTTTGGCTTTTCACCCTGTATTTGAATTTCAGTGAGGTTTTTAGGAAAATCACCCCTGTCCTAATACTTTTGCACACTACCAGTAGTGTGCAAAAGTGTTAGGACAGGGGGAATTTTAAACTTTATTTTGATGCCTCATAAAAGATAAAATAGTTCTTGTCCTAATACTTTTGCACAGTACTGCAGGTACATGTCACTCTGCATTTGTATTGATCCTTCTGATATCATTCTTAGCATAAATATTGTGTTCCTTGTTCCAGTGTCTTTGACGAACATGCATTGTTCCTGTGCTGTTTCCAGTATGATTTTGCTTTATGCTCTATTCATCTGAATTTAGATGATGTTTTGTTTTTTTGGCTCATTAGGCTGATTGTTCAGTAAAGTTCACATTTATTTGCACCTGTTTTTTTTAGACAGTGCTATAAAAATAGATCTACTTAGGTCTTCTGGTATATATTACTACTGTTGTTGATTTCATTTATTATTTCTGTAATCTTGTCTATGCCAAAATCTTCTAAGGCTGCCAACATCTTAATTACAATTTCATCTGGCTCAGCCACTTTGCTTCTGCTTTATTTGGTCAATTCAGATTACACTTCCAATTTTAATATTTTCAATCTGCCAATATTTTTCTCTATTGCTAGTTTTCTCTTTTGTTGTGAAATAGTTCTCCAATAATTTCTTGCATCACTGAAGTATTTTTTTCTTTCTCCTATATCAGTGTTCCATCCTTGGATTTTATGTATCCTGTTGATGAGCATGTATTTTGTCCTGCTTTTTTTTTATTCATATCTGCTTTATCTGTAATACTCATTCTTTCTATTTCTACTCATTTTTCTAGTCATTTCTACTCATTTTTCTAGTCATTCCTCTTTAGCCTGCCTGTATTTGTTCCTTATTTCTTTGTGTAGTGTTATATATTCTGTTCCGTGTCTTAGCATTGTTTTTTGACTGCTTTTCATCATGTCAAGAATTTCATCTATCATCAATTCATTTTTTGCTTCAACTGTTTTTTTAGATGATCTCATTTGCTAATGCCTCTAAGGTTTCTCTTAATGTGTCCCACTTTGAGGTTCCATTTTCTTTGGAGCCAAGACCCACCATATTGTCTCCATAGAGTAGAATCACCTTCATTGCCTTCATATTCCAATTGTAAGTATGAAATTCCACATTGACCTCCTTTTTCCCAAGAACTGCTGCTTTATGGAATAGACCCCCATTGCCTTTGCCACAGTTATCTTTCTCTTAGACTGGATAGCACTCAAAGCTCAGTCTATCAGAATATTTAACCCATAGCTGTAAGAAGAAGAAATGTATTTTTGCTTTTTTTAAGGTCATTAATGCAAAGTGAATGCAAATAACTAGGCTAGAAATTGAACTTGAATTTGTCTTGATGATTCCACTTTCTGCATTGATAACCATTATGCTACTTGCACATCCAATGATATTGATCTTATACATGGTTGTATATGATTTGCTTGTTCTTTTATTTTTCCTCCCATCAGCAGTCAGCATCATTTGGCTGTTGGTGAGGTTGCAGGAAACAAGATAAGCAGCCTATCATATATATGTTTATCTCAACCTGAAACTTACAGTTGAGCCTACACATTACCATCACTTATTACTAATAAAAACAAAGAAGTAGAACTTACATTCAATTTACTAAGTGCATATATTCAGCTTGGATTTGTCCACAAATGTTTTTAAAAAATAGAAAAAACCCATAATGTTTGTTTGTTTATATGCAAGAATCTGGTCAACTGTGTATATTTTATTATTTTATCTATACAATTATTCAATATCTATCTGAACACATAAATGCATATATAATACAAAATGTGCTTTTTATATTTTTTGTTTTCAGCATCTGTAATACTTTGCTGAACTAGAGTTACTTCACTTGCACTGGCAACACCAAGTGGAAGTGTCTTTGTTGTAACAATGGTGGACTGTTCATATATTTTTACTAACCTAGGATTAAAAAAAAAACAATATTATGTAACTATGATAGGCTAGATGTAACTGTAAGGTTTATGCTAACAGTTTCTTCTATTGAACTTTTCACTTGTGGAACTCTCTTCCAACTTCTTCCTTCTCAGTCAATATCATTGTTCTTTCTAATATTCTCTAATACTCAGTAACCTCTTGTGTCTTAGTGGTTTTATTCCCTTGCTTGGGATGAAATGATTAAAAAACAATGAAACATTAATAATTTGGGAAAATGTATTTATTCTTCTTCTGGTGCAGTTCCCAATGAAATTGCAGGGCAGTCTCCAGCTTCACTAACAGATGCAGATGCACAAAAAAGAAAAAATCCTCAAAAACACACACAAAATCAAATAAAGAAAAGTAATACATTTAAAATATGTTGAAAATTGCAAACATATGGTAATGTTTGTTTTACACAGGGCCCAAGGATAAAAGTTGTTCCTCAAACGCTTTGTCCTTGACCACCTGCATACAGTTAGAAAATACATTCATTAAATATATACAAACAAATAGAAAGTGGGTAAGACAAAGATGAGTCTTCTCAACAGATTTATTTAACTTATACAATGAGGTGATTCTGAGAGAATTAGAATTTCTACCAGGATTAATTATTGGCAACCAAAATCTTAATAATATAAAATACTAGCAGTATAGCCCAGCATTGCTCGGGTGTAATGAAAACTTTCAAACTAATCCATTGTTCTGGAGCTCAGACTCTTTGGACGTTGGCACGAAAGACTAAAAAGCAATAGTCGTTTCCAGTTAAAGTGAAACCGTAGACTGAAAGAAAAATGAATGAATGTAAGTCAAATTTTATTTCCTGGTATTGATATCAAATAAGTTTTTTTTGTCATAAACTGAATTTTGAAGGCTAAATAAGTAAATGGTTGTCATGGCTGAGACTTAGAGCCAAACCCGAAGCAAAAACTGAAATAAAAGGGCTGAAAAAAATACAGACATACTGATAGATAAACAGACACACACACAAACATCTTGCCTTTTATATATATATGTTATCAATTTTCTGCAGTATTGTAAGAACTGCCACCTTGAAACTTCTGAATATCTTTCTTATGTCTTTATCTATGAGTGTATCAAATTTGATTAAAATCGGACCACTCCTTCTATAACCTGATTTTTTCAATTATCAATTTTTGATATTTATCGGAGGTACCTTGACACAAAACCTAGCTAAGAACACTTGCAGACGCTTATAGTACAACTGTGTAAATTTTCAAGAAAATTGGTTCAGCTGTTTCGGAGTCTATAGATAATGGACACAGACACACACATACACACACATATATATATACACACACACAGAGACAAAGTTCCATTTATAAATAAGTTTAGATGCAACTGATACAGTATTGATAGCAGACACTACAAAAATATTTACAGAAAGCAGTGAAGGAAAGTGAGAAGAAAGGACTAAATATCAATTGCAAGAAAATAGAATGTAATGGTTGTCAGTAAAAGAAATAGCCCAACATGTAAATTACAAATTGAAGATACCAAAATCAAACACCTACAACAATTTAAATATCTAGGATGTGTTTTAACAGAGTGAAAAGTGCTACATTGAAATCCAAAGATGCATTGGGATAGTGAAATTGCCTCCCTAAAGCTAAGCCAAGTATTAAGAAACAGGAAAACAAAGATAGCTGATTGAACTGTTATGTAATATTAATCATTCAATATGCAAATGAATGTGGGATTATCACTGCACAAATAAAGAGGAGAATTGAGGCAACAGAAATGTGGTTCTACAGAAAGATGCTGAGAATACCATGGCTGAACATGTAAGCAACAATGAAGTTTTAGACAAAATGGAAACAAAAAAGACTTAACATCAAGAAGAGATAATTTAAATTACTAATTTACATAGGAAAGAGGGCTTTGAAAATTTGATATTCACAGGCGAGATTGGTGGTGAGAGAGGCAGAAAAAAGTAATCCACCTAGTGTGTTTGAATAAATGGATAACAGAGAAAATAAGACAAATTTTATTAAGTGCTACAAAAAACAGGAAACTGTAGAGAGCTATGATTGTCAATGTCCTGAGGAGATGCCAAATGTAGAAAAAGTAGTAGTTCACTGTCATACATCTGACCAGCAATACAACTTAATAAATGCCATTTTGATCAGTAAGGGAGAGGAATCCATCAGAAGAAAATGCATTGAGGGTTTCCTAATCTCACAACTGTCAACAATAAACTTAAAATGATGACAATAAATAATATCACTGATCAATACAACAACAATAATAGCAAAATGTGGTATACAAGTTAATACAGTAGAAAACAGAGATCTACTGGTAGTGGACTGATTTAAAATCCAACAAACAACATCTCTTATATATATATATATATATATATATATATATATATATAATTAATAGAATTATTGTGGTGAAACTTGACACTTAGCTGAGTAGTGTTATTTCTGATAAGTCGACTTAAAAGAATTCAACACACACACACACACACACACATATATTTATAGTTAATAGAATTAGTGTGGTGAAACTTGACACTTAGCTGAGCAGTGTTATTTCTGACAAGCCAACTTAAAAGAAGTCAACACAATGTAAAGCAATTGACCACCAACAAAATCTACACCACTTACAAAAAAAAACAACGCTATATAAATAATACAACATTCAAGCAAAAAAAATCACATCCAAACAAAGATATGAAATTAGACCAAACTTCATATAAATACAAAAAAGTTTGGGAAATAGCAGCAAAAGGAAATGAAATAACCATGGAGAACAAAGAAATTACAATAATGACCTTGCAAAACTTTGAAGTCAGCATGACTGAAGTAACACTCTTCAGCTAAGTGACAATTTTCTCAACATTAATTCTATTAGTTCTGTTAACGCTCTATTCTTACCTGATATTGAACACTTTATGACAAAAAATCTGCTTGCCTAAAATGCCTTTCTATCAGTAAACAACTGAAAAAACAATAATTTTGACAGTAAACATTATTACAATTCAACACTATATATATATATATATATATATATATATATAACACAAGAAAAAATAAAGTGCTTAAAAAATTAATGACAACATGTCTATAGACTGAACTATTGCCCAGTTCACACTCCACCCACGTCTATTGAACAGGTATAGAGGCTCATCCCTTGTTCCCTGTTTAGGATGTGGTTTTCGGCTTTCTCTTTTACAATCATTTCACTTTTCCTTATTTTTTTTTCAATTGGAGTAGATAGACTGAACTATCGCCCGGTTCACCCTCCACCCACATCTATTGAACAGGTGTAGAGGCTCATCCCTTGTTCCCTGTTTAGGATGTGGTTTCTGGCTTTCTCTTTTCCAATCTTTTCACTCTTACATAGCCCCCTGCACACCAGTGGCCTTACCGCCTTGCTTGGGGTGATATGATGATTAAAAAAAAAAAAGAAAAGATAACTGGAAATCAAATAGTAACAATTGAAACAAAAGAGTAAAAAGTGAAAAAGAGAAAAAGAGCTGAGGAGTGAGTTTAAAGTGGGGAAAAAATGATGAAATGATTCTTTTTGAATATATGCCCAGTACAGTAGGGGCAGTTAGGCACCGCCTGTGAGAAAAAGTGGGCCATGATATAATTTTGAAACAACATATTGTATTGCTCGGCATTCGTACCAAAAGCTCCAACACAAACATTTCCGAGCATTTACCAACTTAATCAAGAGGACTGTCCAAAAGAGATGCGGTAGATTTCAAAGTTGTCTGGAAGTTAAAAGCAATATCATTGAATAAATTTACTCTGTAGTATTTCAAGTTATTTTTGTGTAATTTTGGTAAATATATCTGTTCAAATGTGATAGGTGTTATTTTCATTTTCGTGTAATTTTGATGATAATTCATCCACTGCACCTTGTAGAAATAGATAGATTATGAGGAAAAAAGTCCTGAAAAATTAGAAACTCACAGAAGAATATTAAAGGCAAGAGAGATAATTATATTACTGACTTTAAGTGGCAAAATCTTAAATAAAGCTGATATATTTATTTTTGAGAAATTATTTTGCAAAAATGCCCTGTCTTGGAACTTATTAAAATAGTTGCAGAGTTGTACTAAATTGTATCATTTGATTAAATATTTATGCTTTATTGATTTAGTGCTGTTATTTTTAGTAAATAACAAGTTCTTTTAATTAGCCTTAATTCAATATTAGTAGACTTTATACAAGTTACATACTGCTGTAGTTTTTATAAGTGCCACAGACTTTGGTCTCATTTTTTTCTATATTAAGAAAGGCTCACTATTTGTTATGCTAGAAGCTTCATACATTTTATTTTTTCATTTTAGTTTCAAAAACTGAAAAACAAAATGACATCGAGGGAAATTAAAATTAATTTCAGCTGCCTTATAAGTTGGATTAATGGTAAGAATATATAAAAATTGGTGTATTATATGGCCTGTTTCTTACTTTGTAAATATAAGAGAATATATTTTACTTGCATGTATATCTATGTTATGCTTTCTGACGTGGAACCTACTTAGGCACCAAAACCTAATTAAGTGTATCCTGCAATGATTCAAACTGTTGCTGTTGTGTTAACCAGATAAAAACATGTTTTTTAGACCAGCATTTCACTCCTTGAATTTTAATGTGAAAATGCATAAACATTCTTCTTTCAACATTTCTATTTGATGTTAAGGATGCTGCGGATATTGTGGAATGAGCATGTGAACAACGATAAGGTGTTGGAAAGAATGGCAATGAAAAGAAAATTAATAGTGAGCATCAGGAAGAGACGTCTATGGCTATATCATGTTGTATACACCAGTTTCCGTTTGATCACTGAAGTTAAGCAACATCAAACCTGGTCAGTACGTAAATGAGTGACCAAGTGCTGTAAACGTAAGGACCAAGAATGGTCCACCGGTCCTCCAGGTGTTGGGGTTGGGTGCCGGGCTAACAACCCTGCCCCGTAAAAAAACAGTTTGTTACAGAAACAGCAACAAAAAGTTGCTGCCCTGTGCACCATCTGGGTGTGATGGATAAATGATGATCAGGAAGAGACAACTGTAGTTCCTGGGACATGCAGTGAGGAAGGAGGGCTTGAAGAACCTGATACTGACAGGCCAGATAGAAGGAAAAAGAGACAGAGGAAGGCAGCAGATAACATATTTGCAGGGCCTGATCAGGTGGATGACAGAATGGGGGTTGTGAGGTGTAACAGGAGAAAACATACTAAGCACAACCAGGGATAGGGAGATGTGGAGAACCGTGATCGCCTACGTCCTGAAGAAACAGGACACATAGAAGAAGAAGATTTGATGTTAAGTGAATGCAATAAAATTTGAATATAAGTCACTTTAGTAAAAATTTAAAGAAAATTTTAAATTTAGTCTTTATTGCCTTAACAATTTTTCTTTTTCTTTTTGTTGTAATAGAAGAACCTGTCACCTCTTAGCAATGGACTGTCACTCATTATAAATTTGTTTTTTTTTTTGTTTTTTTTTAATCATTTCACCCCGAGCAAGGCAGAAGCGCCACTGATGTGCAGGGAGTTACATAAATGTAAAAAGATTAATTAGAAAAGAGTGAGGAGTACAAGCTAGTTAGAAAGGAACAATAGAAAGCTGAGAAAGCAGGTGCAATGACAGATACATAGGTGGAGAGAAAGTGAAGGTTATACAGGGGAGGGGAGAGAGCTAGAGTCCAGTGGTTAGTAGATGAGTATTAACTTTGCATTTAAATTTCTGGAGGTTGTAGCCGTCAGGAAAGCAAGAATACGGGAGTGAGTTCCACAGGCGGGAAGTGCGAGAGAGGAAGCTGCAGGAGTAGAATTGTCGTCTGCATTTGGCTAACCTGACTGTGAATGGATGGGACCCAGTTGCCAGTCTGGTTGCACGGGTAAACACCTGTTGAGGAGGCATTTACACCACACAATAGATTACAAATAAACTGATAACCGGAAGAGGATCAGGAATGGATGGAAGTACTCTACACTCTATTTTTGTACATAGCGGCTATTGTGTGGACTCTTAATATTTGTACCTTTGTACACTAAACCTTATTGTTGATTTAATCGTGTGTTTCTTAGTCTTTACCACTCAGACTAACCACTCATTTGTTTGTTTCATATTTTCACGAAACAATACTTTTCTTTGTATGTTAAATTTTATATGTTGTCATAGCTCTCTAAAACTTCCAATATTTTGTCTATATGAAAATATCTCTCTCTACCTAAGGATACATGGCCCAGTGGATAAAAGCATTAGGTAATCAAGGGAGTTGACTAAAAACTGATATATTCAAAGGCATGACACATGGAACTAGAACAATCTACCACTTTAGACTAAGTAAAGGATTCAGTTCAAAATCAGAAACTCACTTCAGAAAGGCTGGAGTGTACAGCAGTCAAAATGTCATGAATGTGACAATAAAGATGAGGACAGCAGTCTGAACAATGTAAATAATGGAAATTTCTATATTTTGTTGCTCTAATCATTGGAAAGATGTCTTCCAAAAGTTTAAAAAGTATTAAGAAACAGGAAAATTTCATTAGGAAAAGAAAAGAACAGTACTGAACTATTTTGTAATATTGTTCTTATATGGTAGTGAATGCTGAACAATCTCCTCACAGATGAAGGAAGAGACTTAAGGCAATAAAAATGTGGTTCTACAGAAGGATGCTGAAGATACCATAGACCAAACGTGATTTTTAAAGAGAAATAAAAGCAAAAAGAACACTTATATTTAGAATCATAAATACAAAGTTGAAACTTCTCGTGCATATAATGAAGAAAGAAGGCCTGGAAAATTAGACATTCAGAGGACATATTAAAGGCAAGAGGGATAGAGGAAATCATCTAGTCATGTACCTGATGAGCTTGTGTAAAAAAGAATGGTAGAATAGAAAGAGGAAGGGTAATAAAAAGAAATCATTGCTAAAAGCTACAAAGTAGGAGAAACTGTAGAGAGCCATGATCACCCACGTTCAGAAGAGATTCAACATATAGAAGTAGAAGAAGTAACTTTTCACCCTATGCCATCCCTTTTTGTCCATGTTTTACTCTCCATTTATACAAACTTGTTAAGTAGGTTACTTTGTGGAGCAGAGACAGTCAAACATCAAATGACAAAAATGGTTTCTGAGTCAAAGGATTCATGCATCCTTCCAGTTAATAAATGAATCCTTTGAAAATAAGTTTTAACATTTTTCAACTAATGGGTTGTGTTCCCACTGACAAATAAAAAAAACATGACTTGTGATCCCTTTGAAGAGACAAAATCAGTAAGAAGATACATGTAACAGCAGTATAATGGTGAAATGAAAAATTCCATTATTCATTCACTCCTTTTCTTCACCAAACTATGTGACATTTACACTCTTCTCAGGAAACTATGTGACATTTAACATTTTTCTTCACCAAGCTACATGACACTTACACTTTTCCTCACCAAACTATGTGACATTTCCACTCTTCGTCATCAAGCTATGTGACATTTATACTTTCCTCTTCACTTTCATCCATGCCTTTTTTTCACACATATATGCAAAGAAGTCACATTTCTTTTCATCTTAACAAAAAACTACAAACAAGGAACTTTAATACTCATGCACAACAGAAAACATCTAGCTGTAAAAATAAAACTAACTTATATTTATATTTAAAAAAAAACTTTCTTGCCTTTTCTTTGTTGTGAATTGATTTAATTCTGCAACAACTTCTGCAGGGCTAATATTTCTAGGCTTCACTGATAGAGCATCCTTTGAGAAAACAAATATAATGCCAATCATTAATTATATAATTTTCATAACTTAAAAAACTTAGTATTTCCAAGATAATTTCAATATATATTCAGGCAGCAGGATGGTGGCTTAATGGATATGTCATTTGCCTGTCTGTCGAGGTCAGGGGTACCAACACCATGAAATTTCCGTACGTCCAGCTAGTTTGTATAATTTTCTAATTTTTTGATGGGATACCTGACCAAGCTGATTTTTCAGGCCAATAAACTAATCTGTGCAGAAGGGAAACCAATGAATAAATAATTGAAGGAAAAAGAAAAAATGATTTACTTTCTGTCTTTATGCGATCAAGTTGTTTTATAGAAAAATATATCTCATTCCATTGATATGTCTCTTGTTATTGATTCCTGGACACTGACAATCAACAACAACCAAAATGAGAGTAATTTCTGTAATGGTTAATATTCTTTTTTTTTAATCATTTAACTCCAAGCAAGGCAGTTTTACTGCCACTGTTGTGCAGGGGGGTTACATAGAGGAAAGTGATGAGAAAGAGGAGTCAGTTATAGGGGATGTCAGAAAGAGGGTAATAGACGGATGAGAATACCAGTGTAATGAGAGTGGAGTGGACAGAGAAAAGAGCTTGAGAAAAAGGATGTAAGTTAGTGAGATAAGAGATGTCTATTGACCTTACATTTAAATTCCTGGAGATTGCAGCTGTCGGGGAAGCAAGTATATGGAAGGGAATTCCACAGGTGGGAAGTGTGAGAAGAGAAGATGCTAGAGTAGAAATTGCGGTTACATTTTATTGGTTTCACTGTAAAAGGGTGGGGCCTAGTTGCTAGTATAGTAGCTCATGTAAATTCATACATAGGGGGCACCAGTGAGCTAAGTTCAATGGAGCAGAAGCCGTGAAAGTATTTGTAAAAGAGGCACAGGGAAGCCACATCATGCCAGTGAGAGAGCGACTGCAGCCGAGCTGCTAATGTACTAATGTCTATAATGTCTATAATAATAATTATAATAGCAACAACATCAACAATAACAAAAATAACCAAAAAACAACATAGCTTTATTAGTCAAACTGGAAGCACTATAACATCAGAGTCAAAGACAAATACTATGAACCTGAGTCATCAACTGCAACAGAAAACAAAAAAGCTATTATTGAAGCTGCTAATCCAAACTGATAAAGAAATTAAGGCCAACAAACTTGATATTGCATGAAAAATGATAAGAAAAGAACATGCTTAATTGTTGATATGTCTGTCCAAAGAAAAGGAAAGACCTATCTAAAGGCTACCAAATCATCCAAAATATCAGTCAGTTAAGTGCCATACATGCATTGGGTGATTATGTCTCAAAAGAGACATGACTGACTGGGCAGAAAATTATCCCACAGTAGCTTGCCATTGCTTTCTGAGTTAGACTGGTTGCCAGCCAAGGCTATAGAACCCAATCTGTCCTATTATTTAACCTATAACTGGGGGGAAGAAACAGATTAATACCTTTCCCAAGAGTATTTGTGTGTAAGTGAATGCAAGGGATTCAACTGGAATTGAAACCCAATTTGTCGTTCCATATCTATATCCACTGCACTACAATGCACATAAAGATCCAGAAATAGACATTGAGAGACTGTGGAGCCTGAAGATAACACAAATTCTTCTTCTTCTTCTTCTATGTGCCATGTTCCATCAGGATGTAGGCGATCATGGCCCTCAACATTCCACTTTCCTCGTACCCCTTAATACCTTCTCCCTTATTTCTCCCAAACTCTGCTCTGCCATCCACTTGCTTAAGCTCATCAAGTATGTCACACATTGCATTCCCTTATCTCTCTTTCACTCTATCTGCCCTGTGAGTATCAGACTCTCCAAGCCCTTCTTCCTCATTACATGTCCCAGAAACTTCAGCTGTCACTTATACCAGTTGTAATAGAAGCAGTCAATTTGGTCAAGAAAGGGATGGATAATATACCAACAATATCCCTGACAAGATTAAAATACAAGAAGTCAAGAAAACTACTCTTTGGCTCTACTTGCATATTAAGGATGACTGTATGCATCAAATAAATTCATTTGCCATTCAAGGTAGCACCAAGTCCAAAAAATTATCTTGTTTTAATGCTTCATAAGAACAATGGCAAAAAAGGCTTTAATCAAATGAAGCCTGAATATCTTGGCAAAGATCATTCTTTTTTGGACATTGTGAACTAGTACTACAGAATCATAAGCAAGGAACTGTACCAAATAACAGAAATCACATCACTTGAGAACTTTCAACAGCAGTAACAACTAAAATGGACAGCCAATGTAATTCCAAAGAGAAAATAATTACACAGTGAAGATATTAACATTTCACACTACTTCAAACAAAAGATTAGGAAGGAAACCCTCATCAATACTGGAAAGCAAACAAGCACGACATTAAGAAAAATTCTAAATAATAATAATTGTAATAAGTGTTTTTTACTTTAATCAATTCATCCCAAGCAAGGCAATATCGGAAGGGAAAGAGAAGGAAAAGATTTAGGAGAAACCAAAAACTTAATAAGAGTATATTTCAGAGTTTAGGTGGAGATGTTAGAATTATAGAGTTGAAGTAGAATTTAAAAAGAACTAGAAACCCAATTCCAAACAGGAAACCAGGGATAAACTTCTACTCTAGAATAATAAAAAAAAATCAATATTGACAAATGTCTGCATTGATAGAAAATTTTCTTCCCAGCTCAGCAGAAATGTACAAAGAGAAAATCAATTCAAATATTCTTTCAGTTGTTTAAATCCTATACAAATACTTTGGTTACAGCTTTGTTTTCTGAGCATAAAAACAGCAAAACATCATTTTATCACAGACAGTCTATTTTTTCATTCTGACCTTTGCAGATTTGGTCAAACTTAATGATAAAAGCCACAACAACAACAAAATGATTGTATCTCTTTTACTTTTCTTTCATGAAACATTTTCCTAGGAAGAACCTTAAAGTTTAAACATTATTTTTTTTTTCTAATAGAGACAAGTAATACTGCTGTTCTAGTTATGATAAATCTAAACAAACTGAAAATGTTTGATTTAGGGTGTACCATACAGTTTTCCAGCCACTTTATTTTGATATATAAAAAGCATTAGAAATAAAATGTAAACCATTTTATATCAACCAAATGACCTTTGACTTTCCTATTTATAGGAGAGTTTTGTAATTTGCTTGAAGCATTGTGTATATAAGATGTATGGGTAGGTATTTGAAGGCCATCACAATGCGTTTAGTACAATAAAGGAAGGTAAAGAAGGTGTTGGGTATTACCTATTTATTATTCATTAATATTTCGAGATCAGAATCTCATCTTCAGAATGATAGGTAATTCGTTTAAAGGCACGGTCCAACAGCGGACAACATGAAACCAAGCATTCCTATCATTCTGAAGATGAGGTTCTGATCTCAAAATATTAATGAATAATAAATAAGTAATACCCAACACCTTCTTTACCTTCCTTTATTATACTAAGCACATCGTGATAGCCTTCAAATACCTACCCATTTCCTATTTATGATTTTCTGCTATAAATTAAAGTATTTGACAAAACGTTAATAAAAAAGATTGCCTTCACAACATAATCTTTTATCAGTGGGTGTCCAAATGAAGAAAAACATGCCTGAAAAGCTTTCATTTCCAGTGCATTTTACATAAACTTTGGCATTACAAGGAGAGAAAAAGTTACAAAAACTATTGTGCTGAAGCCAGCAGAATACTGGAGAAAGAAAACATTGTCTTTGGTGGCAGGGCACAATGAATGAATGATAGTCATACACTAAAAAGTAAGTATGGTGAGCTGGCCATGGGACAGTATCCTGCAGGCCACATGACCTGTTTCAATTATATCTGCAAGATGGATGTGAAACTCATAGGCATTGACTCTGGGAACAGCTAGCAGACAATTGCAACAGGAGGAGTCATGAAAGGCAAGAAAAACAAAATGAAACCAATCAAGGACAGAAGATCCACTTGCTTAAGCTCATCAAGTATGTCACACATTGCATTCCCTTATCTCTCTTTCACTCTATCTGCCCTGTGAGTAACAGACTCTCCAAGCCCTTCTTCCTCATTACATGTCCCAGAAACTTCAGCTGTCACTTATACCAGTTGTAATAGAAGCAGTCAATTTGGTCAAGAAAGGGATGGATAATATACCAACAATATCCCTGACAAGATTAAAATACAAGAAGTCAAGAAAACTACTCTTTGGCTCTACTTGCATATTAAAGATGACTGTATGCATCAAATAAATTCATTTACCATTCAAGGTAACATCAAGTTCAAAAAATTACCTTGTCTTAATGCTTCATAAGATCAATGGTGAAAAGGCTTTAATCAAGTGAAGCCTGAATGTCTTTGCAAAGATCATTCTTTTTTGCATATTGTGAACTGGTGCTAGAGAATCATAAGCAAGGAACTATACCAAATAACAGAAATCACATCACTTGAGGACAATGCAGTCAGCAGAGAGACCAATTTCACTTTCTAGTTTCATATCTGCAGCAGAGACTGCAAGGCAAAGGTTAGAATCTTTAGTTACTCTAGACATTACTCACATAATAATTGAGTTTTGACCAAATAGGGTGTTACTCTTAGTACTACCAAATTAAGACTCACAGTAGAGCACCATGAACCTATTTGTTTGAACAGACTGGCCTTATAGACAAAGGAGACGAGGAACAAAGTCATGCATCTAAACTAAATGTATTATATTAAGACCTTGAATAAGGTCTCACTGATTTTCTATGAAAAGTAATGTTTTATTTACAAAAATTAGTCAGAAACATGTCACTGAAAGTATTGGCCATCACTAGTTACTACTTTTTCTAATTTTTCTGGCAGAATTTTAATCCCACCTCAGAAAAATGACAGGTCTTTTGAGGCTAACCGCAAGTCAACCAATTTTTTGGCATCTTCATAAGAATGAAAGTGTTGCTCAGACAGACCATGTATCATCAAGCAAAACAAATGATAATTGGACAGAGCAATATTTGGTGAATGTGGTGAGTGGGGTAGGACTTCCCTTTTAATCGTTTTCAAGTAGATTTACACCTGTTTTGCAACATGTGGCCTAGCATTGTCAGCTTGCAAAATCACTTTGTTGTGTCTCTGCTCGTATAGCAGCCATTCTTCTTCAGTCCTCAGCCCAAACACATTGATTGTAATCAATAGCAATTACCTGTGATGTTTTCAGTTGGTTTGAGCAGCTCATAATAAACTATACCCAGTTGATCTCCCTAAATGCAGATCAGAAGCTTTGAACCATGGATACTTGGCTTTGTTGCCTATGTTGATGCATGGCTGGGCTTAGCCCATAGCCTCTGACTATTAGGGTTATTCTAGTGTGTACTTTTCATCACAAATCCAGATATGATGCCAAGCCCTTTTTTTCTGCTGTTGAAGCAGCTGTTCTCACGTGACAAAACGATGTTCAACATCTCTCAGCATTAACTTGTACAGCACACAATGTCCTTGCTTTTGAATCATTCCTAATGCTTTCATACATTTTTAAATTGTTGTGTGATCAACTCTTAATGATTCTGCAAGTTCAGCTTGTACCTGACATTAGTTTTCAGGAAGTAATGCCTCAATTCTTTGTCTTCAAACTTTTTTGGTGCACCAGAGCGTTTTTTATCTTCAACATCAAAAACATTATTTTTGAAGTATCTAAACCAATCTCTGCATGTTGTTTCTGACAGAGCATGGTTGCCATAATTTTCAACAAGAATTCTGTGTGCTTCAGCTGCAGATTTTTTTTAATAAAGTAGTGCAGTAAAATTCTCATCAAATAAACTTTCTCTGGCACAAAATCTGACAGGTTTAATGCTATGAAAAACAAAGGTATTTACACTTTAGTGAAATAACATACACTGAATTTCAAGTTTGCTTATAGTACTTTTTTACAGAAGCATTAACATCTGAAATTACATGCACACAAAGAATGCCATCTGTTGAAAACAGTGAGAACTTATTTAAGGTTCTGATACAAATATCTTCTTATTTTTCATTCCAATATTGTTTAGTGCTCTTGAATTAAGAAACACAGAGTCTCTCTTTTCTTATTCCCATTCTCTATCTTTCTTTCTATCAGAAATAAAAGATATTTCACTTGGAAATAAGGAGTTTGTCTCGAATTGAAATAATGAGTATCTTTGAAATATGAAGTCTCTCTCACTCTTTCTCCCCCTGGAAATAAGGGGTCTCAGTAACTTAGAAATAAAAAGTCTTTTGAAAATATGAAGTCTCTCACTTTCTTGGAAATAAGGAATATATTGAAAGTTTCTCTCTCTGTTTTAATGGAATGTCCTACACTCCCTATCACCTATATAGACTATATATTAGTAGCCATATATAGTGAGCACAGTAGATACCTGTGACTTGCTTAGGCCCTAACCAGCCTGCTCCAGATTTCCTGTCTTGCCGTAATGTATTCTTTTTACAATAAACATTTCCACTTTGATCTACACATGTGTTGCTGTTCTTTCACTCGAGTACCACCTTATCTATTTGTAACCTCTTTAAAGGATAGAACAGTGGCAACAAGAAATTAAATTCCAACTCACAGTGAGAAAGACCCCAAGAGACTGTTTGTAAAATGTACAACAGTAGTAATTATGGATTTGATTACAGCAACAGCTGTTACAGCAAGAAAAAAAATTTGAAAAATCGCAAAAATTTTTCAACATGAACTGATGTAATTACAGAAACCGCAAGCAGAAGACACTAAGCTATTGTGCAAAATCGTAATATCTAAAACAACAGAAGAATTGGGCTACAGATTTTTTTCCCCTGAAGGAATATGAAATTCATTATCAGAATTCAAGTATGATCTAGTCAATGGAGTAACTTTCTCTGTCACCTATTTTTGTAGGTATGAGACAATTTTTTCAAAAAGATGTGGGCAATAGTCTGAAGAGATGAAAATTACGTTATTAGTCCAAATATTAGGAACAGAGAAGAAAACTAAATACACAAACCTATTTTTACCTAAAAAGCTGGAGGAAATGTTTGACAAAAGAGACAGTTTATTCCATACTTGATATAAGTGTTTAAACATTGTAAAACATGAAAGCGAAAACTTTGTGACTTATGCAGGCAATGTAAATTCACAATGTGAATTGCTTAAATTAGACGACCTTTCAGTTGACATGCTTAAATGTTTAATCTTTGTCCGGGGACTTACAGCAGCGAAGGACAAAGATAACAGATCAAGGATTCTGACAATTATGGAGCAAAACCATCAAATTACTCTACAGGAGGTGTCTGAGGAATGCCAGAGGCTAATAATTTAAAAAGAGACATTATGTGGATCAAAGAATAGAACATTTCTTGAGTCCAAGTGATGAAACAACCAAAATTTGCAAAATATAAGCTAAAAACATCCCAGTGTGATGCCTGTGTGGGGGTCGCATTTAAAAATAAAAAATGACTGTTTTTTAAGGATAAGGCTTGCTTTGAGTGTAGCTATGTTGGTCACTAAAGCTCTCACTGTTGGTATAAACAGAAAAGAAAGAAGCAAAAATTTAAATCCAAAGTAAATATTGTTTTAATTAAAATTATATTGTTTAGATTAAACCAAAAATTAAGAAATTGCAGTCATATCTAGGCTGAAGCTGAGCAATCCTCACTTTCTATCCTTGATAGGTCCAGCGCATGATAGTAAACTGCATTCAGCAGCAAGGCTTCTGATTAGGAGGTTGTGAGGAGCATGGAATCAACGCTTAATTGCTGTTGTTCTCAGGTTCACCCTGACCCAGAGTGGTAGCACCTGTTAGGGTTAACCCCCAAACTGGAGTCAAAATACTATGAAAGTATAAAAATAGACTTTTATAGAAAAATATACACTTTTGAAGAAAAAATTATTACCATAACATATTTTTGAAGGAAAAAAAATTATTCTCAACAAAACATTTTTGAATACAAAATTAGAAGACATCTTCAGTTTTCTAAAATAAAAAAAATCATTAAAATCTGACTAAATCAACCTTCTCACTATAACTGAACATTAAACCTTACCTTTTTGGCATTAAATAACCCACAGAGGTTGATATGTTGTCAAACAAAACTCAAATTCAAATCCAATTCTAACCTTGACAGAGCTCAAATTTGTTTACACAGTCTTGTGGGTGATGAATAATTTTCAGTCTTTCAATTCCTTTTGTACAGATGAAATGTTGCAAGCCATTCTACTTTATTGCTCTCTCCATGGCAAATATTCAAATGAGCTACATTCCTTAGTTTCTCTCGTTCAGATCTTTACAAATAATACCTGCCTGCCATTTAGGCGGGTTTGAATCATCATTCTGTTTTCATTTCTCTCCAAAAGCTTCTTCCCAAGAACTGCTACTTTGCAGAACAGACTCTTGTATGTATGCTTTTATGAACACAACAATTTTATCCTCTTCAAGTATTCAAGTCAGTCATTATCTATCTAGCATATTCTTCACTTCTTACTTTCTCCTCATACATTTATATCATACACCTTGTTATAACAAATGTTTGGTTGAAAAAGGAAAAGAATAACAAGGATTAGATTTTTAAACCGTGTGTATCCATTTAATATAAATGATATATTTCCAGTCATTAGAAAACTTGCAAAAATTGTTAGCATTTCGTTTTCAGTTGCTGTTGTCAGAAAAGCAATTAGTACATATTGGTCAATCATCTGTGATGGTGTTGATGAGCTGGTGGTCATGTGATGATGAGGTGTTGAAGTTGAGCTGTCTGGTAAGGTGGGTTGATGTCTTAATATATCCAGGTCATGGTGCTGGGTTGATTTGTGGTAGGGTTCTTTGGTTGCCGAGGTGATGGCAGTGGTGACAATGGATTATGAGGGTGTTCTGGAATTATGTGGTGATGACAAGGCATTATAAATCATGCTAATTGGCTTTCAGGGGTCTAGTGGTGATAAAACTGGTCTCTGTTAGATCCTATGTGTGAAGATTCAGGTAAGATTAGTGCAATTGGGGTGAGATCACAGTGATAACATTGATATTTTATAAATCATGGTGGTTGGCTTTAGGGGTCTGGAGAAGTTGAAGTTGGTGAGATTAGTGAAGCTTGAGTGAAGTCAAGTCTGTGGTGAGAGAAGTGGTCATGGTGGTGATGGCAACAGCAATGTGCATGTAAGCAGGTGGCCTTTCAGCTGGCAACTGTTTGATAAGGTGGGTTGATTTGCTGTGAGGTGTATTGAGGTAATGATGGTGATGATCAAAAAAGGTAGGTGGTGACAATATTGATGTGTTATAAATCATGGCAGTTGATGTTAGGAATCAGGTGGTGTTGAAGCTGGATTGTTGACTGCATTCAATATGGGAAGAGTTACGTGATATTAGTGAAGCTTTAGTGAGGTAATGAGAGAAACAGTGATGGCGGTGACACGACAGCACCCCTGCATGTCAAGTTGTATTTTGGCATAACTGTGTTGGTCATCACAAGAAGCCAACTTTGAAGCAAAGCTGGCAGTCCCCAAAGGCATCTTCTTTTCCAGCAGGAATGTTTACAATTGTCCACCGTATTGCTTTGATTATGGGGATTTGCTTTGAACACAATGTTCAAGGATTATGCACAGAAAAAGACATTTTTATTTTGTGTTTTGCCTTCTTGGCCTTCACATGTGGATGACATGCAGAATGATCAGAAAAAATCTTATTACGGCAGAGTATACTGCAGCTGTGCATTGTGGTGCAGTGGATATCAGCTCGGAATGAGAAATCGGGGAGCCGAGTTCGAATTCCAATTGAAGTCATTGCATTCACTTACACGCAAATACCCTTGGGAAAGGTATTAATCCGTCTCTTCTCTCCAGTTATGGGGTTAAATAATAGGACAGATTGGGCTTTATAGCCTTGGCTGGCAACCAGTCAATTGCAGAAAGCAATGGCAACCTACTGCGGGATAATCCTTTGCCCAGTCAGTCATGTCTCTTTCGAGACATGATTACCTAAGCGTGCATCATATATGGCATTTAACTGATAACTGCTTCAATTTCACCTTCTACCTTGCCTGGCTCTTGAACCATGAGTGAACTTTAACAAAAAAAGATATAGATAGCTACAGAAAGTTATTATTTGTTTTTTCTTTTTAGAAACATTATATTTTTATTTATTATATTTTCCAACATACTTTAAAATTTGATTTAAAGATGATGGTGCCTAATGTTTACCAGCATAGAGAGACAATGGGTTCAAAGTAGACATTTAGAATTTTCAGACCACTTATCAAGTGATATATGCTATATCTAGTCTGAAAGTAGACAGTCTCAGGATTCCTGAACTGGTCTAACTTTGTTCTAACTCCAAGTATTTATCAAGTTATGATCATTTGAAATGAATCAAAACATGCACATGTTTAATCATTCATCCATACTTTTATTTTTTTCTTTAACAACCCTGTGTAACCTGTTTTTTTTTTCTCTCTGACTGTGACATCCTACGCACTAGTAGTGGTTTTGCCTTCTTTGGGGTGAAATAAAAAAAATAAAAAATTCTAGCTGATCAGTTCTGGATAGTTAACTTTTTTGCTTCTGCTTGCTTAGAAAGTCATTAGAATCATGTTGAAATGAATGTGAAAATGATAGGCAGATTTAACTTGTCACTCTGTTTTAAAAATGACCTATATTGAGTAGATTTTGGAGCCCTACAATACAAAATTCTGTTGAATTCATACAAGTTTTTGTCTTACTTTCCACACTTTTTTTAAAACTCTGACATCCCAACCCAACTTCAAATAACACTAAAAAAATTCCCAAAGAATTTTTTTCTTATTTTTAGGGTAATTTTGCAAATATTAAAACAATTAAAATCTGAAAACTGTGAGAAAATTACTCTTGGAAAGATATTTAAGACATTAATTTCCTTCAATACATTAAACTAATTATTACCAACTTACAAATATCCGTTCTCAACATAACTTTCCTTCAGTTGGTTAGTTTCAGAGACTTGACCCAAAGAGTTGTACGTTCAATACCTGGATACAGCAATATTGAAAAAATAACTCAGAGAGTTAAGTTAAAGGGAGATAACTGCTACATGCCACCTGGAGTGTTATTGCACATGGAAAGTGTTATGGAGTTATTTTTGCAGTGGAGACTAGTATTTGTGCTAAAGTTGTTCCTAATAGGTTTGACATACAAAACATTAGGAACTTGATATAATATGTATTATATAGTATAATCTTGCCAGGTCGCTGACTACTTTCGTATTGGACTAACTGTTAACTACTATCATCCAACATCGACTGACTTTGTTCCTGTTACTACTCCTACTTAAATTAGGTGGAAGAGTCTATTCACTATAGAATAGGTGTGTTTCACCATAACAGAATGGAAACAATCTACTCTAGCAATTGAAATAAAGGGTTCAGTTTAAAATTCCTAGCACTTGAAGAATGCCAGAGCATACAACAGCTGAAATATAGTAAATAGGTCAATAAAGATGAGGACAGCAGTCTGAACAATGTAAATAATATATAACCTTCCTTGTATTTATTAGAAAATTCTTCTGTTTTATGGGGTTCTGAATTCATTTTGATACTAAAAATCTCTCGAAACTCTAAATGAGTGAAATGCAAAATTTATACTCTCTTTAGGAATTTTGCCTCTTCCCAGCAGACCAAGATTTTTAGACCTTGAACCCCAATTTTTTTAATCAGAAATGTGAAATTTTTTCTTTAATTTTCTTTTTCAGTAAAACTAACAGGACCAGATGAAAACAATGCACTACCTACTTGGGGAGCTTGAGCGAATGGATGGCGGATCAGGGTTTGGAACAGATGGCAAAAAGAGAAAATGTTAATAAGAGATACAAAAGACAGGAAATTGAGCTATGATTATCAACATCCTAAAGTGACATGGTACACGGAAAAAGAATTGAGCTAAACATCATATGGGTGAGCAAACCGTAATTTTCCGCCTGGCACTATTGTGTGAGGTCACTGTGGGGAATATTGTCAAATCAAGTTCAAACTTTGGCTAAAACAGTTTTCATTCATATTAATGCACTTGAGGAAGGTGAGAATCCACTTCTCCTTCTTCATTATAGGTAAATGTAAAGAACTGAATCTTTTTATCCATATAAAGCAGCTCAACGACTATCTTCCACATGAAGTATGCATGAATAAGCATGAACAATAAAAACATGAACAATAAAAAAAGCTTTATTTATAGCAATTATGATAAAAATGATGGTAATGAAAGTTAATACATATCAAAGTTACTTACTGTGATCGCAAATGATAATTACGTTGATGTGGCTTATATTTAGAGTTTAATGGTTACTGCTTAATTGTTACTGTTATGAAATGGGATTTCCTTCTTATTTTATCAATCCAACAGTAATCATTGATTTTACATACCAAGAGCTGCTCTGCCTTTACTATTTGAGCAATTATATATACCTCAGCTATACTAATTAGGAATTTATTTACATATCACTACAGTTGCAGTTAGGGTTTAAGGGTTACAGTTAAGGTTTAATGGTTATGGTTAGGGTTTAATGGTTATGGTTAGGGTTTATGATTACAGGTAGGGTTTAATGGCCATGTTATGGTTTAATGGTTATGGTTAGGGCTTATGATTACAGTTAGGATTTAATGGTTATAGTAGGGTTTCATGGTTACAGTTAGGGTTTATGATTACAGTTAGAGTTTAATGGCCACAGTAGGGTTTAATAATTACGGTAGGGTTTAATGATTACAGTTAAGGTTTAATGCTTATGGTTAGGGTTTAATGGTTATGGTTAGGGTTTATGATTGCAGTTATGGTGTAATGGCTATGGTATGGTTTAATGGTTATGGTTAGGGCTTATGATTACAGTTAGGATTTAATGGTTATTGTAGGGTTTAATGGTTACAGTTAGGGTTTATGATTACAGTTAGAGTTTAATGGTTACGGTAGGGCTTAATAATTATGGTAGGATTTAATGGTTACAGTTAAGGTTTAATGCTTATGGTTAGGGTTTAATGGTTATGGTTAGGGTTTATGATTACAGTTAGGGTGTAATGGCTATGGTATGGTTTAATGGTTATGGTTAGGGCTTATGATTACAGTTAGGATTTAATGGTTATGGTAGGGTTTAATGGTTACAGTTAGGGTTTATGATTACAGTTAGAGTTTAATGGTTACGGTAGGGCTTAATAATTATGGTAGGATTTAATGGTTACAGTTAAGGTTTAATGCTTATGGTTAGGGTTTAATGGTTATGGTTAGGGTTTATGATTACAGTTAGGGTGTAATGGCTATGGTATGGTTTAATGGTTATGGTTAGGGCTTATGATTACAGTTAGGATTTAATGGTTATGGTAGGGTTTAATGGTTACAGTTAGGGTTTATGATTACAGTTAGAGTTTAATGGTTACGGTAGGGCTTAATAATTATGGTAGGATTTAATGGTTACAGTAAGGGTTTATGATTATAGTTAGAGTTTAATGATTATGGTAGGGTTTAATAGTTACAGTTAGAGTTTAATAGATGATCATGGCTCTCTACAACTTCCACTTCTTTGTAGCTTATACTGATTATTATATGTGCATCATAAATAATTATAAAAATCTATATAAATCAAAATTTCATAAAACAAACTTTATACATTTAAATTGTACCAGACACATCATTAAAATATATTTTACAAGTTTATTATAAAAAATAAAATTATTTTTTATCAAATATTATTAATGAAATACAATATTCTATTTAAAAATAAACCAAACTAAAGAAGTATTTTGTCAGCTATAATTTCTATAAAACGGTCGCATTTACATACTATTTAAAACTTATATCAAATTATAATACAGGTTGCAAAGTTTCATCTTTCTTATGTCTATAATTATTAAGTTATTCAAATTTTAATACCATTTAATTAACACACTTAAAAAAAATAAAATTGTTTTATGCACAAATCACATGTTTACAACTATCTTCAGGGACCTACTCATTTGGAATGGCTTGATAATTGACGAGATTCTTCCAGTGATTCCATAACCAGGGATTTTGTGCAGCAACCCTCTATGCTATCTTAACCCTTGCCAAATGATTTATGCTTAGGGTTTAATGGTTATGGCTAGGGTTTAATGGCTAGGCTTCTGGTTTTATGATTATAGTTAGGGTTTAATAAATATAAATTTTAATAATTTTATTTTTGTATACATATTTTACCAAAATTGTTTCCCTAGAAACACAAAATTTTCCCTTTGTCATTTTTCTATCAAAAACCTTCTTCTTTCATGCACCCTGACACTTCAGTACTTAGTTGATTATGTTTCTCTACAAATTGCAGTCCTTTGTAGCTTGTAGTTTTAGTCATCTGTTTATCTCATAAAATAAAGATAATGCTCTCTTTGTTCAAAATTCAGTCTTTTGGTGGTGAAATTGGAGTGAACCCTTCAGATGCAGGCCTACATGATGATATATGGAGGCTGTGTGCTGCCAAGACTATCCGGCTCCCCTCTCAGCCATACTGACAAGATCCAAAAAAAATACAGGTTGAAGATTGCTTGACAACAGGAATTGCCAGAAAGTTTTCAGGGTTGGCACTGACAGCCAACTGACTTTGCGACTCCACTCTAGGTTTTCTGTCTGGATTTATTTCCATTAATCTTTTCCATGATTTTGGATGACAGTAAAGCAGTAGAGGATTTTGTTTGTTTAACAGCATATCAAATCTTTATGGGTCATTTAATGCTGAAAATTTAATTTTCTTGAGAGCTTCGAAGTAATAAAAAATATATATAAGATAGACACATAAACAGGATGTTTATATCCCCTTGTATCATTTCTATTTACCGCATATTATTCCCCTTTATTACTTCCATAATGAAAATCCAACATGTCTTCCATGTGTTCCTTGTTTATTAAATTTGATTGAATATATCCATTTCATCCTCCCTCAATACATCACAAATGATAACATAATAACTTTATGAGGTAAGCTTTTAACTTTACTAAATATTTTGATTGATATCAGCAAGTTTAACCATACTTATACCCCATAGAGATAAATCTGGTTAGATCCAACATGTTTGATGAACTGACGGAAAACATTCAGAACTATAAAGAAAGTCTAGACACATATATGGTCGCAAAAAGTCTAGACACATATATGGTCGCAAATGATATTTCAGAACACAGACATATATCAGTTCTTCTTTCTTCTTTTGGTTCCAAGACATATGCAACTCTACTGACTTTATCAGCCCCTGACTTATCCTCAAGCAAAACATACAATGAGTTGTGCAGGTTGTTCCTTCAACACTTTAGTTTAGTCCAAATCTGCCTGAAACAATATCAATTCCACACTAGGAGACATGAAAATTTAAAAACTTTATCAGACTTTATTGAAGCTATAAAACAATTATCTGTTTATTGTAACTTCAATAATTATTTAAAGGATGCCTTATGAAACAGAATAATGTGCAGTCTAAGATATGAAAACACCCAAAAGTAACTTCTTTGAGAAGACCCTCTATCATTTTATAAGGCTGGCTCTATTGCTACCTTCATGGAAATGGCTCAGAAGGATGGCCCCAAAATTTACGCGGATAATAAGAAGGATATGCATGTTCTTAGGAAGTTAGAGACTCATGGAACAAGATGACCAAAAAAAGAGGAAAGGTCTTAATTTTCCAGCTTGCAATTCTTGTGGAAAGACAAACCACAAACAGGAAAACTGCTACTTTAAGGAGGTGGTTTGCCTAGTATATCAAAAAAGTAGTCACATCCAGCCAATGTGTAGATTTAAGCAAGTTTACAATAAAATAAAAGACAGCAACAGAAATCTGCAGTAAGACCACAAAGATATTCTGTTTTTCTAACAGGTTTTGATTACAATATTAAGGTTTCTAGTGGTAACTCCAATACAAATGCAGATGGCTTACCATGCCTGCCACTTTCAAGCAGAAACATAGATAAGGAAGATGACACACTTTTCTACAAAGAATTAGTGGAACAAAATCCAATTAAGTCAATTACAGTTACCAGGGTATCAAGAATTGAACCAATTCTATCTCATAATTTATTTTGTCTAAAATGATTGGCCAGAATACAATGTACCACAAAAACATGTCATACCTTTCATCAGAAATGATATGAACAACATGATATCCACAACAACTGTTTACTGGGTAGTTATATCAGAAAAACTACACAAGAAAATCATGCAAGAATTACATGAAAGGCCTGGCCAGAGGAATCTTCTGGTGGCCTCATCTTGACAAGGACATCAAATCAACTCTGAAGGCACATGGGATATAATGCATCATTCAACTGGACCCACAAAAGTCTCCACTACATCTTTGGCAGATTGATAGGTCCTGGTAGAGAGTACATGTGGACTATGCAGGCCCCTTTCAGGGATAAATGTTCCTTGTAGTATTTGATACCTATTCAAAATGAGTAGAGGTAATTCCTAGATCTAATTCTGCACCAACTACAACCATGTATATCTTAATGACACTTGTGAGAAGAAGTATATGTAGTTGTAGGAAGAGTTCAATCAGTTGAAATAGGTGATGCCACCATGACAAAATGCAATTTAGAAAATTACATAAAGAAGCAAAACACCAAGAATTTAAAAAATAATGTGCAGCAAAATATCATTAATGAAAACTGTAACTGCAGAGGCAAAAACAAATGCCCATTTAACAGAGTTTGTAAAAAAGAAATTATTTACAAAATTGAAGTACAGGTTACAGATGAACAGAAAAAATAAAATCCACAGTAGGGCAAATATTTTTCAAATAAATTGATAAATAATTCCCTAAAAACTTAGAATTCCATAAGATATTCAATAGAAATACAGTTAAATTGAGTTACAGCTGCCCGTGTGTCGTGAACCCGGTTAAAAAGTCCAACAAGAAATAATACAACAGCAAACAAAATAGGAAATAACGATATATATATATTAAACACAGCAAAATACAAATACTTGGAACTCTGTTAGTAGAACAATAAATACAGGTTAGAAAGTAATACAGTAATTGGGACTCCCAATGGTCATACGGTAGCAGTCTTGGCTATCTCTGCCTATCGCTCTCTGCTGATCTGTTTACCTCTCTCTGAGCTCTCTCCTGTAAGGGGAAGTATATGTAGTTGTAGGAAGAGTTCAATCCGTTGAATGAGTGATGCCACCATGACACTAACAGAGGAGTTACCTTCAACAATCCAGGAAAATCTATTGCCATCCCTAACACTAACCTCCCAGATGGCAGAAGTCAGGCTTCCATTACCAAAGTCAGTGCTTCCACCTCTTAATGCACCACCACTTCCATTTATAACACATTCTACACAACCGACAAAAAAAACATTTTAAGGACAATGTATAAAGCTGAAAAAAAAATGATTTACATAAATTCTTTTTTGCCAAAAAGGGAAAATGTGTGATACACATATAAACAGGAAGTTTATGTCTGCTAGTAATCATTTCTGTTTACCCCCTATTATGCCCCTTTTATCACTTTCATAATAAAAATCTAATATGTCCACCATATACCCCTTGTTTGTTAAATACCATTGAATATATACATTCCATTCTTCCTTATTAATTCACGATATATGTTATTCTGCTTCCACAATTGAATACATGGTTGATAATACTCAGCTTTTGTGCATGTACATGTTTGTGTGGACATAATTACTAGAGACAATAATATGTTTTTTGCTGTAATTTTGTTGAAATTATATTTTGGAATATAGACTGAATTCTTTAAGCAATTGTATTGATTAATCTCATGGAAGAGTTCTTTCATGCTAGTTGTTTGGTTGATTCTGTTTAGTTGCATATCCACCTCTATAGGTTATTTAATTCCAAAATCTAAATATTTTGATCACAACTGCATGCCTTTAACTATAAATAAAGTATTGCTGGGAATTTTTACTATAAATATATATTTTTATACTTTCATAGTGTTTTTTTTTTTTTGGTGGGAGAAGTTCACTTTTGTTTACCCATAGCTGGAACTCTAACAGATCCCACCACCTGAGTCATACTGGACCCAGAAACCACAGTAATTAAGAGGAGGTTCCATGTTCCTGAAAACTTTCTATTTCTGGATCAGAAGCTGTACCTCTGGATGTATATCATCATACCAAGGACAAGCAGAGATTAGAAATGAGGGTTTTTCTTTCCCAAGATGGAGTGCCTTTCTGTGATCTCAAGCTCTGCTTACTCAAATGGGTAGCTTGTAATAATTATTGTATGTGTACAATAAATGATTATAAAAATATATATAAATTAAAATTTGACAAAACAAATTAAATGATACTAGACTAACATTAAGATATTTCGAAGTTGACCGACTTCAAACAAAATAAAAATTACTTTTATTAAATATTATTAATGAAATACAAGATACCAACAAAGAAGAAACCAACTTAGTAAAAAAGTAGAATTTAGTCAGTTTGTATTTTACGTAAAAAATAAAATAAAATTTACACATTGTTTAAAACAAAATAAATTGTCTCATAAAATTTCATATGTCTAACATCTTTAATAATTATTTAAACATTAATACCTATGAAATAACACACAGAAATATTAACTTTATTTTTAAAAAAACCAAATTACACACTAAGTCAGGTAAAAGTTGTCAGGTGTTTTATATATAAAAATAAGCATCAAAAGAATTGATTGATTTGTTTTTTAGTTTATCAACTCTTTTAAAACTAGTAAATATATTTAGATCATTAGAATTTTTTGACATAATAATGGTTTAATGATACAAGTATTACTGAAAAGAGGTGGATTCATACCTTTCCCAAGGGTATTTGCACATAAGTTTATATAACAAACCCAACAGGAATTTCAACTCGGCTCTCCAATTAACAATTCTTAGCTTTTAGCCATTACATCCCCTGCACATCCAAACTTAAAGCACCTGGTATTCCCAAGTTGTCACCCATCTGGTTACTGACCTGGCTCAATGATGCTTAACTTTGCTGAGTGTTTCAAAATGATGTGGTCATAAGCATCAAAAGAAGGAAGAAGAAGAAATGTGAATAGTATGTCGCATTTTATTATTTCCCTTTCACAAAACAATTTTTTTTCTTTTTTTTTTTAATCATTTTATTCCAAGCAAGGTAATAAAGCCATTAAGACACAAGGAGTTACTGAGTGTAAAGGAAACTGAGAAGATGTTGCTGAACAAAAGGTACAATAAAAAACATAGGACTAAAGAAGCATATGATGATAACTGATGTTGCATTTAAATTTTTGAAGATCATTGATGACAGGTGTGGCGGATTGGTAAACAGGATGGCACCTACTTGCTTTTCTTAAGTAGAGGAAATATAAAGTGTATAGTAAATTAAGAGAGAGGCAAGAAGGTGAAGACTGATCATGTGTCATAGAACAATACAAAACAACAATGGGAAAGCAAGAAGCAGAAGAGAAGAAACCATTAAAATACAAATTATGCTTTCATTTAGCAATTTTAACAGTAAAATGATATCACAGTAGAGATCATCAGAACAAATGCCAAGAAAATATTTTTAGAAAAGGCACAACACGCACACATGTTCACATACACACATATTTTTATGAGTTAAGCAGTTTCTTTCGTGGATAATCATATTTGAGTAGACACCATTAGTTGAAAATAAATATACTTTTTAATAAATAATGAGCGGTTACTCAAATATGAGTATCCAATAAAAATAATGTTTATGTAATAAGAATATGTTGGATTCATAAATATGATATCTATTCCTGTCTTTAGAAAATGCACACACACACACACACACACACACATGTCAAGCACACAAATGACTTTATTATCAAGGACAGTATTTTTTAATTTTGCTTTAAAACTTTTGCATAAACAAATTGCTTATTTTTTACAAATTTTATTGCACATTCTCCATTTCAGAGTTTCATTAAATTTGAGAAAATTTATACAAAGTCACATAAAAATTAAAACCTCCACAAGCTCTAAACAACATATATCTCTTTACCATCTCTCTTTGTTCTTTACCATCTCTTTATCAACTTTTTGCCTTCTCACTTTGTTTTTTACCATCTCTCATTGTTCTTTATCTTTTCACTTTGTTCTTTACCATTTCTTTACCAACATTTTAATTTTTCATTTTGTTTTTACTTACTCTTTGTTTTTCCCATCATTTAACCATTTCTTTACCACCCCCTTTTGTTCTTTACTATCTCTCTTTGTTACCATTTATTTACCATCTTTCTTTTTTTGTTTACCATCTCTTGTTGTTCTTTGTCCTCTCTCTTTGTTCTTTATCATCTTCTTATTAACTTTTTACCTTCTCACTTTGTTTTTACCAACTCTCTTTGTTATTTATCATCATTTAACCGTTTCTTTACTACCCCCTTTTGTTCTTTACTATCTCTGTTTGTTACCATTTCTTTACCATCTTTTTTGTTGTTTACCATTTCTCATTGTTCTTTATCCTCTCTCTTTGTTTTTTACCATCTCTCTTTGTTCTTTACTATCTCTCTTTGTTACTATTTCTTTACCAATTTTTTTGTTATTTACCATCTCTTGTTGCTTATTACTTCTCTTTGTTCTTTACTATGTCTTTACCAACTTTTTACCTTCTCACTTTGTTTTTACCAACTCTCTTTGTTCTTTATCATCATTTAACCGTTTCTTTACCATCTCCCTTTGTTCTTTACTATCTCTCTTTGTTACCATTTCTTTACCATCTTTCTTTGTTGCTTACCATTTCTCATTGTTCTTTATCCTCTCTCTTTGTTTTTTACCATCTCTCTTTGTTCTTTACTATCTCTCTTTGTTACCATTTCTTTACCAATTTTTTGTTATTTACCATCTCTTGTTGTTGTTTATTACTTCTCTTTGTTCTTTACTATCTCTTTACCAACTTTTTGCCTTCTCACTTTGTTTTTTACCAAGTCTTTGTTCTTTACCATCACTTTACCATCACTTTATCATCTCTCTTTGTTCTTTACCCTTTCTTTGTTCCCACTCTGCCATCCATTTACACAAACTCATTAGATAGATCTTTTCACTGTTTTGCCTCTGATATTCTTGCCCTCAAAATATCCTGTGAGTGTTAAATTTTCAAAGTCCTCTTTCCTCCTATTGTGTTTTAGAAAATTCAATTGTCTCTTTCTGATTCTAATTATAAGTGTAAAAGCTCTTATTAGGCAGTCCATACAACAAGAACGGAAAAGATCCCCCTGTTCAGAAAACTCATCTCTGACTGGCAGAGCAGGGGTGAGAGGCACTAGAGAAAAGACTCCATGTAAAGGACACACATCACCTGCGGAATAAATATGTTTAGAATTTCTTTTGTTTGCTTTGTCTTGTTTGATAAAACTTGATCAAGGAGATAATATCAGTGAAATAATCATCATATTCTGATGCCGTCTCTTCTGCTTAAATGTCATCTGTATATTTGTACATCATATGCATGCGACGCCCAAGGGTGGCTCCTTGATGGAGCCAAGCAAGTGTTGTGTCTGTCTTTTTTTCTGCCAGATGTGTGACACATTGTTACTATGGGCAACCACTCTGCAGACAGTAGAACAACATCTTCCTCTTTCTCTGGGTGGAGCTATCTATTAGGGAAGTGGTTGGGTGATGAATTACTGGAGAAAGTTCACACATATCTTTCCAAAATCGCTGCTCTAATCAAAATAAATACCCAGAAGACACCAACACATCATGTTTTTTAACACTCTTCATGCTTATATGTTATAACCTAGGGTTAAACTACTCCAAATAACCTATATAGATATATAGGCTACATAAATATATAGGCTATATAAATATATAGACTATATAAATATAATCTATTCAGCAAATTTAAGCACTCTCTATGAAGTGATATTTAGCATGCTAACCTACAAGCTATTGTTCTTGAATTCATTCTTCATAGGGTAATTTTCAAAATTTGACCTCATCTCAGACTTGGCTGTATTGAAGAGGTTGTTCCCAATTATCAAATAGTTCCTACAGTCATCAGATTAAAGTTTAATAAATCTGTGACTAAACTATCAGTGCTAAACAATCTTCCTAGCATGTTGATGCCAACATTAAAAATCTGGTATTAATTATAGGTACTAAAAAAAAATTCAGTATTAATTATAATTAATTCTAAAAGTAAATCTGCTATTAATTATAGAAATTAAAATAAAAATCAGTATTAATTATAATTAATTTTTTTAAAAATTTGGTATTAATTAAAGAAACTAAAATAAAAATCTAATATTAATTATAGTTAATTCTACTTCTGCTATTAGTTGTAGAAACTAAAATAAAAATCCAGTATTAATTATAATTGATTTTAAAAAACAATCTGTTGTTATTTATAAGAATTAAAATAAAAATCCAATATAAGTTATAATTAATTGTAAAAAAGATCTGGTAGTAATTATAGAACCCTTAAAAAAAATCCAGTATTAATTATAATTCTAAAAGAAAAAATATGCTAATAATTATAGAAATTAAACTAAAAATCCAGTATTAATGATAATTAATTGGAAAAAAAATCTGGTAGCAATTATAGAACCCTTAAAAAAATCCAGTATTAATTATAATTCTAAAAGAAAAAATATGCTAATAATTATAGAAAATAAACTAAAAATCCAGTATTAATGATAATTAATTGGAAAAAAAATCTGGTAGTAAATATAGAACCCTTAATAAAAATCCAGTATTAATTATAATTCTAAAAGAAAAAATATGCTAATAATTATAAAAACTAAACTAAAAATCCAGTATTAATGATAATTATTTCTAAAAAAATTGATATCAATTATAGAAGCAAAAATAAAAACCCAGTATTAATAGTTTAAGTTAAGCATATTTCAATTTATTTATATAATATAAAATCTTTATTTAGGTAATTTTTAATTTTTATTTTCTTACACTTTTATAGGGGTCAATTTCATTTTCTATACATGCCATTTTGCACATACATATATTTTAAAATCAGTCAGTTCTTTTTATATATCATATAAAATGTCATATATATATATGTGTGTATATGACATTTTGTACACAATTTAGTTTTTTAACATAATGTTTATATATATATATATATTTTTATATTGATCAAATTTGATATTTTTCAGTTTCAGATGTGCATACATACATGCATGCATATATATATATATATATACATGCATGTATATATGTGTGTGTAAATATATACTCAGTTATGAGTTGAGATTAAGGACAGTATGGTTAAATAAACTAAAGACAAGAGGAAATTAAAATTTAAATTGCCTGTGATGGACTTTATCAAGGCAAAAAGACGCAATGAGCTTTATTCTAAATTATGTATCTATAAACAAACAGTGTTGGCAACTACAAAAACGTTCACAAATCATTTAAAAAGATTATGAAGGAATTCTAAAACTAAAATATTCTGTTAATCTTTTTAAATGATTTGTGAGCATTCTTATAGTTGCCAACACTGTTTGTTTATAGATACATAATTAACAATAAAGCTCATTTCATCCTTTTGCCTTGATAAAGTCCATCACAGGACAAAATGCGTAGGCAATTTAAATACAGTTTTCCTTTTGTCTTTATTTTATTTAACCATATATATATATATATATATATATATATATATATATATATATATATATATATATATATATGCATGCATATGTGTATATATTATATAATTCAGATAGAATTAGATAGAATTCAGTTTATATTTCTTGATGAAAAGTAGTATTTTTTGTCCCTCAACACATATTATATACTGAATTATTCAAACTGTTATCCTTATCTTAGTTGTTTAGTCCCAACACTTCAGCTTTTAGAAATCCATCCTTCTTAAGGTGCCTGTCATAATGTTAATTTTTCTGAGAAATTTAAACTGAACCCTGTATTTAATCCAAGGAGATAAACTTCATATTTTACTATCCCTTCTAAGAGATATCTCATATTAATTATTTTTTTATAAACAAAGCACATAGTTTTCTCTGCTTGAATAATGAATTGAACTCACCACTGCCAGGTAAACAAAATAATTTTAACCAATGTTTACATCCAGCACACTATTTTCCAATGGTGACATTTTTAGACCTCAAACTTAGTGTCTGCTCTTTCTCTATCAAACATGCCTATATGATGTTTATTTCTATGCTTGGCCTCAGTGCCAGTGAAGGGGCTTGTTCCCCCTCAACTGAATCTAAGATACCTACCAAATCTATGATATCGGACCCCCTACTATTCATATAAAATCCAATTTTATTGCAATCTAATCATATACAATAATAGATCATATGCAATATAGGTAAACAATTCAATATAAAAATTGAAAATAAATACAGTGTATTTAAATAAAAATTAGAGACATGTCATAACTGATCATTCCATCTTAAGTAAATCAACAATGTTTTTGCAGTAATTTTTAACAGATTTTTTTGCTAAAATGTTGAATAATTTTTACAGATTCTACATTATAGATAAAAAGTAGTGATCTTTTTACCGTGCTTTTTCAAGATTGAAGATGACCAAAACAAATTCATGAATTTGAACAACAAAAAAAATAAAGATCTCAGAATGATGTCAAAATCCACAAAAGTTTTCATCCTTTAACAGTCAATGGTGTTGAGTTTAGTTTGTAATGTATATAAATGTAGATAGAAAAAGACAAATGTTAATAAGATAGTAAGGGTCACAAAGTACAGCTTGGAATCCCTAATCAGTCTTACCCCCGCTGCCCCCATTGGTGTGTGTGGAAGTAGTCCGTACTGGTATTGCTTAGCCTGCTGAGGTGGTTATCAGAACCTAGCAGTTTTTCTTAAATCTATTGTCTTTTCTTTCCTGATCAAATCTCCTACATGGTGTTTGCTTCTATGCTCAACTTACTGAAGAAGTTATTAGAACTGAACAGTTTTTTTAAAGCTTAATTATTCTTTTCTGATAAAAAACTCAAATATGGTGCTCACTTCCATACAAGGCCTGCTGTGAGGGTTATCATTGACTAAAATTTGCCCTGATACTTTCAATCATCTTATTCTCAATGTTGTTCTTATAGATATCTTTAAAAGAATTACCTGTCTCTGACATGCCACAATGGTTGACAGAGAAGAAAATAGTTGAGCAAACAAACTGTTCTCCATAACTAACCGTCCAGGTAGTATTAAAGTTGTTATACTCATTTACAGTCTTGACAGGAGCCAGTATGTCATCTAAACTTATATAATAAATGGAACTTTGTCTGTGTGTGTATGTGTGTGTGTGTGTGAGTTGCCTATAGACTCCAAAACAGCTGAACCGATTTTCTTGAAAATTTACACAGTTGTACTATAAGCATCTGTGAGTGTTCTTAGCTAGGTTTTGTGTCAAGGTACTCCTGATAAATATCGAAAATCGATAATTGAAAAAATCGGGTTATAGAAGGAATGGTCCGATTTTAATCAAATTTGATACACTCATAGACAAAGACATAAGAAATGATATTCAGAAGTTTTAAGGTTGCAGTTCTTACAATAGTGCAGAAAATCGATTATATATATATATATATATATATATATATATATATATATATAAAAGGCAAGATGTTTGTGTGCATGTCTGTTTACCTACCTGTATGTCTGTATTTTTTTCAGCCCTTTTATTTTAGTTTTTGCTTTGCGTTTGGTATAAAAGTAGGTATAATTGTAGTTCTTAGTCTCAGCCATGATACCATTTGCTCAGAGGACTTAGTTAGCCTTCAAAATTCAGTTTATGACAAAAAAAACTTATTGGGTATCGATACCAGGAAATAAAAATTTGACTTACATCCATTCATTTTTCTTTCTATGGTTTTGCTTTAACTGGAAACAACTATTGCTTTTTAGTCTTTCATGCCAACGTCCAAAGAGTCTGAGCTCCAGGACCATGGATTAGTTTTAAAGCTTTCATTACACCCGAGCAACACTGGGCTAAACTGCTAGTACTGTATATAATTTTGATTTAACATTTTTAAACATTTAATCTAAGATAAAAATTAGATAGAATTAAAGTGAACCACTAATATAAAATGTTTCCCAATTCACTATTAAAAAAGTAGACATTTGTTATCAATATCAATCAGGGCCGTGCTTAGGGCCCTCGCAGACCCCACAATTGCGGGGGGTGGGGGGCACAATATTCTTAAGTGCGGCACTGATATCAATTGCTGCTGAGTGCCCGACAACAGATTTTTGAGTTTATGTTTTCTTGCGTTTACTGAAAAATAAACACCCTTGTGGTGTTGCTTTGATTCATAATGTTTTCTGTAGTTTCTTCAGCCTTATCTTCTTATTGGAATCTAAAGGTTATTTGATTAATAATAGCAACATCTATCAGTACACTTATCATAAGAGCCAGTTTGTTATCCACGGATGTAAATAATGTTGTGGACTGAGTCTAAATAATATTGGTTTGCCAAGAGATAATGGAGGCCGACCTACAACTACGACACTATCATTTAATTTTCCTAATGAATAAATAATATTTTTTTAAATACTTATGAAGTGGGTGCAATAAATATTTTTGTGGAAAAAAATGTGTATTTCTTAGTAATTACAATGTACATGTGGTGTACGCATTACTGTCAGTAGATACCAAACGTAAATATTAAATGTTATAATTGAAGTCTTTTATTTATTTTTATTAATTTTAAGTAATTTTGGTTGATATTTTTAAATAAACACAAAAAAAAACCAACTAAAAAAAGAACCAGGTAATTTTTTATAGTTTATTTAATTGTAGAAATTTTTGTTACAGTTATTTGAAACAAAAGCAAATGATAGAAATTTAGTAGCTTAAAACAGGACAACAAAACAAATATTAGATGTGGTGTTCAAACTAAAGAACTCTGGCAAAATTTCTTGACATTTTTTAGTTCCCAAGTTGGATCTTCTTCCTTAAAGAGAACAATCACCTTGCATTGAAAATTTGATAACTGTTGCATCCTGGAACAACAAATGGTTACAAAAATTTTATGTTAGTTAAATTTTTATATTCATTCATATAGTAAAATATATAGCTAATTTTAATGTGTTACTTATTTTTTTTTATCCCATAATAATAAAAAATAATAAACTTTTCCGTTACATCCAATGGTGTGTTAATTTTAATGTGTTACTTATTTTTTTTTATCCCATAATAATAAAAAATAATAAACTTTTCCGTTACATCCAATGGTGGGCTAATTTTAATGTGTTACTTATTTTTTTTTATCCCATAATAATAAAAAATAATAAACTTTTCCGTTACACCCAATGGTGGGCTAATTTTAATGTGTTACTTATTTTTTTTATCCCATAATAATAAAAAATAATAAACTTTTCCGTTACACCCAATGGTGTGCTAATTTTAATGTGTTACTTATTTTTTTTATCCCATAATAATAATAAATAATAAACTTTTCCATTACACCCAATGTTGTATAGGGCAAACTGTTTTTCATGGGGCATGGTTGTTAGTCCTGTGCCCAACCCCTAAACCTAGAAGAAGGTGCTTTTCTAAGTATAGCTTTGACATGACACATGGCCGAAAGTAGGAGCTACCCAGTAAGGATTGAACTCACTACTCAGTTATAATGATTCTAGTGAGACAAACTTGCTAAGCATTACACCACACCGAGGTGCCCTTTTTTACTCCATAGTAAATCTAAAATTTCCTGTTTTTTTATGGGGCACCCTTTAGCTTACTGTACAATCTACACATTAAACAGATAGTTCAAAAGCCCTACAGAGCATAGTATGCAGTCCACTGTATTAAAAAGCAATCATTTGCGTTCACTAGATGGTCATACATTTGACTGGATGTTCAAATTCCAGTCTAATTTGTTTCATTCACTTGTCCACAAATACCCATGGGAAAGGTATTAATTCTTCTCTTCTCCCTCCAGCTATGGGTTAGATAGCAGGAGAGATTGGGTTCTATAGCCTTGGTTGGTAACTGGTCTACTGCAGAAAGTAATGGCAATCTACTGCGGGAAAAATCTTCTGCCTAGTCAGACATGTCTCAAAAAAAGACATGATCAACCAAGCATGTATCACATATTGCAATTAACTAAGTGAATAGAGGTGTTTGTACAGATTTGTACAATCATCTCACTACTTGCTGCCGTCTATTCATCTGACAATTCTTTTTTAAAGGATAATTCTTTTTTTTATTGGATTTGTATGAAATGTCCTGACTTTCAAAGTTTCAAATTAATAATGACATTGCAAAATTAAGTTTAATTTGAAGAATAACGAGAAACTTTAGTTAACATCAGAAATAGTAAAATGTAAAATAATACTAGAAATTACAAAAACTGATTGGCAGATAACCCTGAACTCTGAAGAAATACACACATCTTTTATGCAATATATCCCTTCAGGATATGGGGAACCATGACTCTCCACAACTTCCTATCTTTAGTACCCCTAATTAATGTTTGTCTCCTTACTATCATTCCAAGACCCTGTTCTGCTATTCATTTACATAAACTCAGATTACTCACTTCTTTTCCTCATACCTTTTTGCTTATGAGTGTCAAATTCTCCAACCACCTTTCCTTTTAAGGTTCCCCAGAAATTTCAACTATCTATTTCTGATTTTAAGTATAAGTGCCTTTTTTTCCATCTTGCTTAATACTTCGTTGTTATTTGCATTTTCAGTCCATGAATATTCTCAGCATCTTTCTGTTATCTATGTTCTTTTTATCTTTGACTAGCAGTATAGCCGGGCGTTGCTTGGGTGTAATGAAAGCTTTAAAACTAATCCATGGTCCTGGAGCTCAGACTCTTTGGACGTTGGTACGAAAGACTAAAAACTACAATTATACCTACTTAGAGCCAAACCCGAAGCAAAAACTAAAATAAAAGGGCTGAAAAACAGATTTTGATCAGACCCGGTAGGATATCAGGGTATTGATTTCCAATATCGAAGTCAAATAAGTCATCCAAGGATAAACTAACCTAAGTAAGTCCATGAAAACTTATCGTACCCATTAGGAGTAAAATTGGAGAAAATGAGCCATATTGATGACTGAATATTGGTTTTTGATCAGATTCAATAGAATATCGGGGGTATTGATTTCCGATATTGGGGATATTATCGATTTTCTGCACTATTGTAAGAACTGCAACCTTGAAACTTCTGAATATCGTTTTTTATGTCTTTGTCTATGAGTGTATCAAATTTGATTAAAATTGGACCACTCCTTCTATAACCCGATTTTTTCGATTATCGATTTTTGATATTTATCCGGGGTACCTCGGCATAAAACCTAGCTAAGAACACTTGCAGACGCTTATAGTACAATTGGGTAAATTTTCAAGAAAATCGGTTCAGCCGTTTCGGAGTCTATAGGTAACGGGGACACACACACACACAGACAAAGTTCCATTTATAAATAAGTTTAGATGAGATTGTCCAGCATTCATTTCTATATAGGGAGATTAATATTATATAGCAATGCAGCCCTCTTTTTTTTTGTTTCTGATGAAATTTTTTTGCTTTTTAATATTTTGCTTTGCTTTTGGAAGGTATCTTTTGCTATGCCAATGCACCTTCAGATATTGGTGTAATTTGTTCTGTTCCCTTCCTACCTATTAATATTTTTGTGCTTTTGGTATCTCTGATTTGTAAATCACAGGTTGGACTCTTCTTTTTGCTGACATCTATGCATTGTACCTTCTTACAACTGATGTTTAGTTCTTTCTTCTTGCCTTCCTTTATTACCTTCTGTAAGGGTTCTTGTAGCTTTCTATTTATGCTATCAATACAGTATCATTTTCATATCTTATGTTGTTAAGATTATGGCCACCAACATGGCCGTATCTGACTTCATGGGTCCGGGCTGGTCCGTGTAATCGTATTGAAAATCTGGGCAAGGAAAAAAGTCTCTGTCAGAAATCAAACTAAACAATTCATGAAGAAAGAAATAAAGGAAAATGAAGAAAATATCCAAATGAACACAGTAAAAATTTGTTTGTTTATTTATTAATTTTGGGAGAAAAGACTGATTATACTCGGAAAGTCCAAACCTGATTTCCTGCTTTCATTCACGTTCGGTGCCTAATTTCCATCTGGAAAAATCTGCAAAAATCATAGTTTCTTGAAAGTGATGACACTGATGACGTCATCACATTGTCAACTAATAAATCTGGGCAATTTTCTCTGTGCCCGGTGTTTTTTTAGCCACCAATAATGTGCCCGGTGTTTTTTTTTAGCCACCAATAATGTATCCTGGTAGGATTTCTAATCCTCTCAGATGTGCTTCTGTATAAAGTTTGGTAAAAAGATACATCCTTGTTTTACACCCCTTTTTATCTTGGGATATTTCCTGAATTCATTTTCTATCTGTTTGTAGATTGATTGCTTCCAGTATATATTCTGGATTGTTTCAATTCTTCATCTTTATGGGCCTCCGAACTCATATCTCCATGTCTCTTCTGCAATCATGGCTCTCCACAACTTCCTGTCTTTCTCAAATAAATCAAGTTTTTCTAGTAGTTCAAATAGTTCTTTGAGTTGTACTTTGTACTTTTACTTAGATACTTAGATACTAAGTTACTTAGATCGCCTTTGTTATTCATACACAAAGGTCATTCATAAACTGAAACTAGCTTTGTTGAGTAAAATAATATTGAAAAATTATCAAAGAAAAACTCTGACAGAGATATGTCTGAGGAGCTGGATGTACAAAATATTGATCAATCACTTAATTGATTTATTTAGAAAATTTTTAAAACTGAAAAAGAAAAATTTGATTAACACTGTACAGACTGGCAAGTTAAATATGTATATTTATTTACAAATGTCTCTCTCTTTCCTACAAATATTTTCAGAGCAATTGTTCTGATGAGCTTTTCCACTTAGTTCCTTAACTGCAAAAATGTAAGTTCTCTAGTCAATTAAAAACTAGATCTGATGGTTTTTACTTCTGAACTAGCTTGATGTAACTATATGTTCTATTCTAATTGTTTCTTTCCTTGCACTTCTCACTCATAGAACTCCCTTTCAATTTCTTATTTCTTTACCACCTCAGTCAGTTAAGTGCTATACATGATACACACTTTGGTGATCATGTCTCAAAAGAGACATGACTGACTGGGCAGAAGATTATCCCGCAGTAGGTTGCCATTACTTTCTGCAGTAGACTGGTTGCCAGCCAAGGCTATAGAGCCCAATCTGTCCTATTATTTGACTCATAGCTAGAGCGGGAAGTGATGTATATTATTATTAATAGTAATAAGTGGGGGATCAGTTTATTACTTCATAACAATATAAAACCGATCCCCCACTTTAGCAGGTTCGAATCCTGCTGAATGACACACATTTACATAGCAAAATTTTATCATAAATAATCAGGCCGGTAGAAATAGATATATATACTGTTGGATTATAAACAGAATATCTACTTAAATATGAGTCAATCAGTCAGTTAAGTGCCATACATGATACACACATAGGCGATCATGTCTCAAAAGAGACATGACTGACTGGGCAGAAGATTATCCCGCAGTAGGTTGCCATTACTTTCTGCGGTAGACTGGTTGCCAATCTGTCCTGTTATTTAACTCATAACTGGAAGGAAGGGATGGATTAATACCTTTCCCAAGGGTATTTGTGCATTCACATGTGTAATCACAACAACAAGACAAATGTAGTTTGATGAAGTCCTAAAGAATAAAATGTCACAAGAAAATTTTTTTCCACTTTGTCATACATTTGTCCCCAATCTATAATATAAAAATTATAATCTTTTACATATGAGAGTTTATGACAAATTTAAACTGCCTAAAAATTTTATTGACACTTTAGAGAAAAGCAAAAGCAAATATTACATTAAAATATGTTAATTTTAATTACATCTTTGAGAAGTGAATTTTTAAGAATTTTCTGCAAGATATTAATCTTCGAATTTGCCTGATAAATTATTTTAGGTCAGATTGGCTTAGATTTAAAAATGCAACTATATTTTCTTCCTTTTGACATGACCTGACAGCTACATCAGATATTAATTAACAAACATGGTTGACATTGATGTTAAGGAGAAAAGTTTTTATATATATAACAGGAAATATTGATTTGTCATTAAATAGTTTCTTTAAGAGAAATTTTCACAGTAGGTAAGAAGAATGATATTAAAGAAAAAGTTTCTTTATTTGAGCAGATGAAAAATTGTTTGGATTATAGAAGCAGTGAAAAAAAGCTTGAGACAGAAATTCAATTTGTATATACTAAAGTATAGTGCAAGTTTTTATGAACAGTTTTTTATGTAAAAATAGGGGGTCACAAGTACTGAACTTCACAAAAAAAAGCACCAAAAATTACTCAACATCCAGCAGTATCATGTATGAAAGGGACAGAAAACAACGAAAAAAAGTGGGTTTCACCAGGAATCAATGTACCTAAAGAGCTTAGTTCTGAATCTAGGACTAATGGAAGTGAACAAACATAATATCAATAAATGTTGTGGATTCTTGTTTAGAAAACCAGACAGTATAATAATAACACAAAAAAGATATGAGAGGAAAAAAAGGTAAGTGTATTGAACAAAAGATATACAATCTGTACACGGTTAGTAGATTCAGGAATACTTGTTAGTAAGAGTCAAATATATACAAAGAAGTAAGTCCGGGTAATTCTTGCTGACCAATAAGCAGCGGTTCAACTGTTCTGACAAACACTAGCTCTAACAACAACAACTCAACAAAGAATTCAACTCGTTCTGTGTAGGAAGGATTATTTGTATAGCATGGAAGAGTCAATAGAGTTTGTGAAAAGGGGAGACTCCCCAACAATAAATATATTCCCCAAAAATTCTGTAAAGAAAAAAGAAATTAATGCAATTGCCCATTTTCTTGCTGCTTGTTTTGTAGAAATTCCAGATTTGAGGGAAATATTTGCTTTGATTTGTATATTGCCGCTGATTTTGTGTATTTTTGTTGATATACAGGTATTGAAATTTGCTTTTCTGCATGTATGGTGTGGGACTTCATTTTCTGATAAGTACCATGTTTGTGGTGCATTGGATATTGGCTCAGAACAAGAAATCGAGGAGCCAAGTTCGAATTCCAGCTAAATTTATTGCATTCACTTATGCGCAAATACCCTTGGGAAAGGTATTAATCCGGCTATTCCTTCCAGTTATGGGTTAAATAACAGGACAGATTGGGTTCTATAGCCTTGGTTGGCAACCAGTCTACCACAGAAAGCAATGGCAACCTACTGCGGGATAATCTTCTGCCCAGTCAGTCATGTCTCTTTTGAGACATGATCGCCCAAGCGTGTATCACATATGGCACTTAACTGACTGACTGACCATATTTCTGTTTTTTTTGCTTATTAACATATGTACCGGTGTTTACTGATACCAGTAGCTTTCATCGTAGCTATTATGAATTTACTCTATGTGTAGAAGTTCCTCCCTGAAAAACAACTAAAACAATTTTCTATAGATGCATGATAGAATGTACTAAAATATTTTTCCCAAAAAATGTTCTGGTAATTAAACCTTATCTCACTTCTATTACAAAAAGTCATTCAGTCAGTTTAGAGCCATGAATGATGCATGCTTAGGCGATATTGTCCCATAAGAGACATGACTGACTGGGCAGAGGATTTTTCTGCAGTAGTTTGCTATTAATTTTTGTGGTAGACTAGTTGCCAACCAAGGCTACAGAACCCAATCTGTCTTGCTATTTAACCCATAGCTGGAGGAAGAAGAGATGGAGTAATACCTTTCCCAAGGGTATTTGTGTGTAAGTGAATGCAATGAATTCAACAAGACTTCGAACTCGGCTATCTGATTTCTCATTCCAAGCTGATATTCTCCACACCACAATGCACATCCATTAAAAAAAAGATCCAGTAGTTTAATCTGGGCTAATGCTGTAAGTGTTTCTTCATGGCGAGTGACAATGTCACACAAAAGTAAGGTTATAATTTTTATTTTTTTTAATGTGATGTATTTATTTTTTTCATAAATATTCCATGCCAAAATCTGGGTGTGTCCAATAAGCCAGCAAATAGGGTAATTGTTTTTGGTGACCGGTTGCACTATACACAGGCAAATATTTTTTGGAGTGGTTAAAATTCATGCCAAAATTTCAGTGATTGCACTCTACATGAAGTCACTTATACCTGAATATATACAGTATTTTTTAAAATTATCTTCCTAAAACTTAAGATATTAAAGTTTTTTTTAGCAAAAGCCCAAGATGCAAATTACAAATTGAAGTTACCAAAATCAAACAAGTACGACAATTTAAATATCTGGGAAGTGTTTTAACAGAGGATGGAAATTGTGACAGTGAAATTTGAAGGCATATTTGGATAGTGAAAGATGCTTTCTAAAAAGTAAGCAATGAATTAAGAAACATGAAAATTTTGTTAGAAACAAAAAAAAGAGCACTGGACTGTTATGTAATGACAATCTTTCAATATGGCAATGAATGCTGTACAATCTCCTCATATACGAAGAAAAGACTGGAAGAAATAAAAATGAGTTTCTACAGGAGGATGCTGAGAATACCAGGGACTAAACATGTGAACAATGACAAAGATTTAAAGAAAATGGAAGCAAAAAGAACACTTATACTTAACATCAGGAAGAAACAGTTAAAATTTTTCAGGCACATAATGAAGAAAGAGAGCTTTGAAAATTTGATACTCACAGGACAGGTTGAAGGCAGGAAGGACAGTCGAAACAACGCATATCTTATCTAGTGAGCTTCAGTAAATAGATGACAGAATATAGTTTAGGAGAGATAACATAAAGACTAAATTTTATAAAAGCTACAAAGGAAAACTGTGGAGAGCCATGATCGTCAACAACCTGAAGGGAGATGACACATAGAAGAAGAAAAAGTTTATAAATTTGTGTTTAAATATAAGTAATTGAAATTCTGACAATGTAAATAAAAATAATAATATGAATTACTTTAAATTCTAACTATTTTGCCTTAAATTTTTTTTTTATGCGGCAGAATATTACACATCTGGTTTTATCATAACAAATCTGCAGTAGAACAAAAAGTAACCAAAACGATAATTCTGTCACAGTTTTTGTCATTGTTCAAAAATTAGGTAAACCAGAATTTGAACAAATTTTGTAAATTTTAATACTGTGACTACTGTACTTTTTTTCTTTCTTTCATGTACCTACAAGATGTTAACATTTATGTCTCTCCACAACTTCCTGTGCATTGTAGCTCTAAGCAATGCTTGTTCCCTTACTATCAGTCCCAGTTCTTGATCTGCAATCCATTTACATGGCTCTCCACACTTTCCTATCCTTTGTAGCTCTAAGCAATTTAGTTTGCCCTCCACAGCTTCCCACCTTTTGTAGCTCCATGAAATAATTGTTCCCATACTATCCCTTCCAGTGCTTGATCTGCCATCCATTTACATGGCTCTCCACACTTTCCTATCCTTTGTAGCTCTAAGCAATTTAGTTTGCCCTCCACAGCTTCCCACCTTTTGTAGCTCTATGAAATATTTGTTCCCTTACTATCCCTGCCAGTCTTTGATCTTCCATCCATTTACATGGCTCTCCACACTTTCCTATCCTTTGTAGCTCTAAGCAGTTTAGTTGGCTCTCCACAGCTTCCTACCTTTTGTAGCTCTATGAAATATTTGTTCCTTTACTATCCCTGATAGTCTTTGATCTTCCATCCATTTACATAGCTCTCTACACCTTCCTCTCCTTTGTAGCACTGAGCAGTTTGTCTCTTTACTATCTCCCCCCATATTCTTTATCGAAATACAATTTTATCTTTCGTCTGCAAGTACAATAAAATTTCTGGCTGAACATTTGACTTAATTCAATGATTCTTAAATCATGTAACAAATATCATGTTGAATTGCTACACTTCTCCTTTCACATTAATGACAGGGTCCGCCACAACTCTTTGAACCTGCATTATTTTTTACCTTCATCAAGGACTTTCCCAATAGAATCAGTTCTTAACATTTATGCTGATGATACAACTATCTACTTTTCTCTTACTAGTATTTCCATTGTAAATTCTGAAAAACAAAAAAATGTACAAATTCACTTTCACTATAAGTTTTATTATAATCCTAATCATTTCTTTTAAAAGCAATAAAAATTGTTGAGGAGAGCAGGCAGTTAAAATAATAGCAGTGTCAAGGAAAAAAACATTATTTATACACTCTTTTATTTTTTAATTTTTTTTTTGCAGATCCAAGATTACAGTCCTCTCATTCTCTTTCACTTGTAGTAATTCTTGATGCCTTAGTGACATTATTACCTTGCTTGGGGTGAAATGATTGAAAAAGAAACGTTAATTTATTTTGTTGTAAGTCCTCAAGAACACATGGTTCACTGGATAAAAGCATTGATTGAATCTAGTGACTTGAATCAAAGAGTTGCAATTTCAATACCTGGCTACAGCTGAGGTGAACAAAAAGATTTGAGTTTAAGGAAGATAACTAAAATTGAGACATCCAAAAGAGCCATGGTACATGGAACAAGAATAATTTACCCTGGTTGATGAAATAAAGGGTTCAGTATGAACTTCTAATCACCTAAAGAAGGCCAGAGTGTACACTGGTCGAAATGTTGTGAATATGGCAACAAAGATGTAGACAATTGTTTGAACAATATAATTAGTGTAAATAACTTATTTAAGTATTTTTTCAAATTTTTGTCTGAATTTGTAAAATATGGTTTACTTTATTTGCATATAGACTAATGCCCTCTTCATTTTAGCTATTACCACATCATTTTAGTTGTGGGGGACCTCCGATTTTTAATCCCTGGGCTAAGTTGTGTAAACTTAGACTCAATGGAAACAGGGATATATCTGGCTACTTGTAGCTGATGATGCCTATATGCTAGGAAAGATAGACAATCACTACTGCAGATTCCTGCTCAGGCATATTTGTAGCTTATACTGGAAATATGCTGAGATGATTTCAGGTGCAGTTTCTGGGAGAGAGCAGATCATCAACAGACTGAAAAAGGTTAATATGCTCAAAAAGAACAAAATCTTTGATCATGACGACTTGTAACTTCATGCTAACTCAACCATCAATGGTTGAGTTCTTTTAACCAAATTTCCCTCATGAGGCAACCTATAGTATAGTTTTTAGGCACTTTCCAGAGGTGCTGTATGCTGGGATCAACTTTACACCTTCCTGACAAATCAATCCTAGTGTGATTTGAATCCTGGGTTCATGATTAGAAAGGGAATGTTTTAATCACTCAACCACATGCCAGGGTAAGCAATAAGTAAGCAGTATTAAATATAGAATACACATAATATCCCTAAACATGGTCAGTGAAACAAGAAGAATTTATTCCATAGATTGAATAAGGGGATCAATTAAAAATTCCCTGAATGCTACATAAATGTAATACAGCATGTATTAATATGTAATAAAGTAATAGATGCATATTTTAAATGTAAGTGCATTTATGTGAAAATAATGCATATGTCATGCATATTTAAACTATAGACAAATTAAGTATGTTTATATGTCGATAACATCAGTGTGTGAATGACAAAATGAAATACATTTCCGTTTGTTATTACATGTGACACATATCTGACCTATGAAATCAAAGCTCAATCAAAAATACTGTCTCTGGATTTTAAAAATTAAAAACAAAAATTAAATAATTTGTCTTTAAAAAATCTCTGAAGAAGCTTGTTAAAGTAAAACGTTAGATTAAAGAAATTTTTCCTACCTGTTCTTTACTTATTCTATTCATCTTGTCAGATTTTGATCCATATTTTCAACACACACACACACACACACACACACACACACACACACACACACACACACACATATCCTTTGCCCATATATAAAAGACTGGAGGTAATATATATATATATATATATATATATATATATATATATATTAGTCATTCACATACAAGTCTGTTTTGCTGTATCACAGCTCATCAGAGTGGCTAGACACATCCACTTGCTTCTGGCCGGAATCGAAACTCGACCAATTTGGTGTCAGTCGGAGTCGCTACTCCCTAAGCCATGGAATCAGAGAAGGGAAATTTTAATGTATTGTATATAAGCAGTGTATATACATGCCAGTCACTGGAATATATATATATATATATACATATACATATATATATATATATATATATATATATATAGTATATCGAGGCAGCAAGTAATTTTCTAAACATATGCTGTTAAATATAAGAGACAATGAATGTCTATTATGTTTAATCATGAGCCGTTCTAAACGTCATATTTTTGCTTTAATTTCAGTTGAAAATAAAGACAAAAATTCTCCAACATTTGGATAATTATTTATTGATTTTCTTCTAAGCTTTCCGCTCACATGAGCCATCTTCAGAGAGGTTGTTTAAATTGAAATATTATAACATCCACCATCACCGACGATTTCACTCTGTGTTGACATAAAACTCCGCTTGGCAACAGCAATAGTTACCAAAAATAATAAACGCAGTTCTTAAATTTGCGATGAGGTTTTATGACGTCACACCGCATGATAGTGCGAAATGACAATAAAACCATGTAGTCAAATGCAATGTAATATGTTATTTCCGGTTTTAAAGTTGATTTTATTGAGTGTTGGTCATTTAGATTTTATGTACATGGCCTCCAATATCTGCAGGTTCCTCTTACTGTGTGTATGAGTAAGGATCACCGTATTGTTGACCAAAATCTGTCTGATATTACCTACATGTTTATGTTTTTCAGAGAAATGTTGTTTAATAGTACTCTGATCAGAAAGATGACATGTAAATCTACGGGAGAGCGTGGTTGTAGTAAAACCAATATATGTACTAGGTTTTTTATTAGTATCAGAGATGCAATCTCTGAATGGGCATGTAAATTGGTACACTACATTTGTTTTTTGTAGAGAATTTAGTTTAGTGCTTGTTGGGTTATTATAGACTATGAGGTCAATTGTTTTAAACTTTTTATAATATATAATGAGTTTAATTTGATTATTACTTTCCACTGGTTTAACATTTCTATGTATAATGTTTTTGAGAGTTTTTTCATCTTGTTTATAATTATTATGTATTTGGTTGCAATAGTATAAGTTAATAGTGTTATGTTTATTTTGATGTAAACCATTATTATTAATATTATCATTATTGTTAGAGCTATTGTTAATTTTGTTGAGATACATTTTAATTTGTTGATCAATAACGGAGTTAGGAAATCCATTATTGACTAGTGTTTGCTTAATGTGTAATTCTTTATAAAATATAGATTTGGAAGAAGATATCATTTGTGTGTGTTGAAGTAAGTTTTTTATAACAGCTAACTTATATCGTTGGGGGCATTCGTGCTAGTTGGTTTCCTATATAGAGAAGTAGTAAATTTATGTGTGCTAGAATCAATGAATACATCAAGGAATGGGATTTTGTTATTAATATTAAGTTCTAATGTAAATTTGAGGATGGATTGACTTTCAAATTTGTTTTTAAGATATTTAATTTGATCAATATTCTTAGCTAAAACAAAGATGTCATCTAAGTATCTTACATATATAGAGGGTTTATTGTTGTCATTATTTTATTTTCTAGGTTTGCCATATAATAATTAGAAAAGAGGGGTCCTAAATGAGATCCCATCGCAATACCATCTATTTGTGTATAAATATTGCCTAAGGGATCGTGAAAGGGTACTTGTGTGGTGCATGCTAATAATAGTTTTTTTTAATATAGTGGGTTTAATATTGATTGATGGGAGAGTAGCATGATTGTATACATCACAGATAATGATGTCAATTGTTTCCTGGACGGGAACATTTGTGAATAAGTTTTGGACATCCAAAGATGCAGTTATTTGATTCTTAGGTTTTACGGAATGGAGAATCTGTAAAAATTCGTTTGTGGAATTAATACTATATTTACTAGGAAGATATGGAGTAATTAGTTTGTTAAGTGTTTTGGAAAGGTTATATATTGGTGTGGGTATTTGAGAAATGATAGGTTGGAGGGGATGATCTTTTTATGGATTTTTACATTTCCATAAAGGTAGCTGGGCTGATAGTCACCTATAATCTTTTGAAGTTTATAGGATCCTATTTCAGCATTGTTTCCAGTAATAAGTTTATTAATATGTTTTTTAAGTTGGGTTGTGGTATTACTAGTTAATTTTTTAAATTTATTGTGATCGTCCAGAATGGCCTGTAATTTGGAGTGATATTCATGCCTGTTTAAAATAACAAATGTATTGGTTTTATCGGCACACCGGATAACAATATTTTTTTATTTTTGAGATGTGTGGCTGTTTTTATAAGAGGCGTATTTATAATATCATTAGAATTTTTATGGTAACGGTGTTTGATTGATTCATCTTTGAGTAATTCTTTTAAGCCTACCTGTGTAGTAATATGGTTGTCTTGTTCGAGTTGAAGTATTTGTTGGTATAAAGCTTCAATTTCCATTTGTTTAAACATTGAATTAGGTTTCTGTGTGACATGAAAATTTGGTCCGAGATTCAGTAATTCTATTTCATCAGGAGTAAGTTGGTAATCCGATAGGTTAATGAAATTGTCATTTATGTTTGGTAAAAGTATTTTTCCTTTATATAATTTGTTTAGCTTTTTTTTAGATGACTTGTTTATGAGATTCAGGTTCCTTTTGTGTTGTATTGTATAATAAATCCAATATTTCCTTGAATTTTTCACTTGTGGTAGAAGACTGTAAGATTCCTTTAATATGTACAATTTCAGTGTTGATTTGTTGTAATTTGTTATAATTTGTTGTTTGGCTGTGTGCATTTGACGTTTTATGAGGTTCCATTGAAATTTCTTGGTGTTAGGATCATTTAATGCTGCGGCATCATGTAACTTAAATTTAGTATATCGAGGCAGCAAATAATTTTCTAAACATATGCTGTTAAATATAAGAGACAATGAATGTCTATTATGCTTAATCATGAGCCATTCTAAACGTTGTATTTTTGCTTTAATTTCAGTTGAAAATAAAGACAAAATTTCTCCAAAATTTGGATAATTTTCTTCTAAGCTTATATATATATATCATCTCCAGACTTAAAAAGGATCATCTATCACATCCTGTCATAGTGGGGAGGTCAGGTATATATCATTACTTAGTAATTGTTCTTTTCTCATTTGAGATTGGAGAAGACATTTGATCCTGGGATTACCTACCTTGTGCCAGCATTTTCTGCTTTGCATTAAGAGAGTTGGGGTTAGTGCAATATTGATGACAGCATGACAATGATTGCAGAGACGATGTAGTTTTTATCATTTGACCCTATCTATGTGTATGGGCTTCTACATATTAAAAAGATTTTATGTCAAACCCTCATGAGGAAATTAGGTAAATAACTTATTATACAAATGTAATTGGCTGCAACAAGCCGAATTTGAGGTTGAGTTGTCTGTTTCATTTTATATTAACAACAATGCTGGCTTATATCTGCAGGCAAACATTTGTTAAGTCACTAGTGGGAGTCATATTAGATTGAGATTAATTGCAAATTAAACTCATATTGTCTAACAAATTGAGAAAATTAATTTCATTCATTTTTCATGCAGAACCACAGACATTGAAATCCAATCTAATTCTATCTTGGATTCAAATGTCAGCTCATTTCTATTGGGAGGTTTCAGATGTGGGTTTGTTTTTAATCAACTCGTATACAATGCTCAACAAGTGTAATCTTTCAATGATCCCCATGTTTCTGAAAGTTTTCAAGTGCTGAGTGTTAGCTTCTTTGCTAGCTTGTATTTTAAATCATCACAACTGACGGTTGTTCAATTCTGAATTTTATTTTAAGAGATAATTTCCTACACTTTCGATGACTAAATCAGTTTGAAATGATATAGACATATGATGTTTCATTAACTCCTGGTCCCCAAATTCTGTGAGTTAGTATAGTGACATTAAGACACAGTTTAAAATAATACATTTAAATAGTATTGATAAATCTCTTTCTCTCTCTCTCTTATATATATATATATATATATATATATATATATATATGAAATTATTTGTTTGAAAATTATTTTTGATCAATACTCATATTTTTATACCGAGCGTCCATAGCCCAGAGGTAGAATCGCCGACTGATGCCAATTCGGTCGGGTTTCAATCCTGGGTTAAAAGCAGTCGGAGTCTAACCATACTGATGAGCTGTGATACAGCGAAACAGATCAGGATGTGTGTCGTGGTACAGTGGATATCGGCTCAGAACGAGAAATTGGGGAACCGAGTTCGAATTCCAGCTGAATCCATTGCATTCACTTATGCGCAAACACCCTTGGGAAAGGTATTAATCCATCTCTTTCCTCCAGTTATGAGTTAAATAACAGAACAGATTGGGTTCTATAGCCTTGGTCGGCAACCAGTCTACCACAGAAAGCAATGGCAACCTACTGCGGAATAATCTTCTGCCCAGTCAGTTATGTCTCTTTCGAAACATGATCGCCCAAGCGTGTATCACATATGGCACTTAACTGACTGACTGAATCATATTTAAGTAGATATTCTATTTATAATCCAACAGTATATATATTTATTTCTACCAGCCTGATTATTTATGATAAATTTTTGTTATGTAAATGTGTGTCATTCAGCAGGATTCAAACCTGCAAACCTTATCAATATAGGGAAAGCCACCAATTGAACTGGCGTATCTTAGACCTCTCGACCACAAATAACTAACAGTCTAAACAAAGTCAAATCAAGCCTATATAACACAATTTTTGATTCACGCAAATAACCATATCTGCACTGAAATGTATCATAATATCAACAAATGTAAACATACAATGTTACAGAAATTAACAAAGATTAATGAAATGGTTTTAAACAACCGCCTATTTGAAATTGTTGATAGGGGTTGCAGGTTTGAATTCTGCCAAATGACACACTTTTTCGTAATAAAAATTTATTGTAAGTAATCAGGCTGGTAGAAATAAATATATATACTGTTTTATTATAAACGGAATATCTACTTAAATATGAGTATCGATCAAAAATAATGTTCAGACAAATAATTTCAAATTGTGAGTTGTTTATAACCATGTTGTTAATCTTCATTATATATATTATATGTATATATATATAATTTTTAGTGCAAAGAATTTGCCACTTTAACTGAGCAGGTTCATGCCAACTTTGAAGTTTCATAAAGACAGTGTTGTGATGTCTTCACTTATTAGGGCTAATTTTATTTTTAAAATACACCACGGTTCATTTTCAAATTAAAACATCTAATTACACCAGGTTTCTTATAAACAGGAAAGGGAACAGGGACTCAACAGTTTGCGGTACAGTGGATATCAGCTTGGAATGAGAAACCGGGGAGCCGAGTTCGAATTCCAACTGAATCCATTGCATTCACTTAAGCACAAATACCCTTGGGAAAGGTATTAATCCGTCTCTTCCCTCCAGTTATGGGTTAAATAGCAGGACAGATTGGGTTCTGTAGCCTTGGTCAGCAACCAGTCTACCGCAGAAAGCAATGGCAACCTACTGCGGGATAATCTTCTGCCCAGTCAGTCATGTCTTGAAAAAGACATGATCGCCCAAGCGTGTTTCACGTATGGCACTTAACTGACTGACTGATAGAAGTACATTTGACAGATATTTACTTTTAAAAAGTGCTTAATACAAAAGTAGAGCATAAATATATGGTAATTATTATTATTATTATTATTATTATTATTATTATTATAGTGATAATAGTATATTGTAATTCAGTAGCAATAAAGTTTCGGTGTTAAAACACCATCATCAGGAAGTCTATGATAAAGGCTGCCTGATGATGATGTTTTAACACCAAAACTATATAGCTATTGAGTTTCAGCATGCTATTATTATTATTATTATTATTATAATGATAATTACCATATATAATACTAAAGTAGTAAGTCATGATAAAATATAAGAATAATATATATGAAAAAAAGAAAAAAAGAATTCAAATTAAAATAATTTCTGCTTTTGTCTATAGCCATTATCTTTATTTTCTTTCCCTATATACTTCTCTCTCAACTTATCAGAAGGCAAACCCTCAAATAAAAAGAGAAAGGAGAAAAAACTGGACCAAGCCGAAAAGTTTTTCCGCATTCTCTCACTCTCTCTTTCACACAGCAGTAATTGATTCTCCCTTTTCCTCATTTATTATGATTTGTTGGTAACAAAAGAAAGAGACACAGTGACATCAGATTTGTTTTTTATTCACAAAAGAAAGTCAGTCAAAGACATCTTATAGATCAGTGACAACATTTTATCTTTTCTTCACAAAAGTAAGAAAAAGGAGGACATACAAAAATTGATGTCATTCTTCTCTTTAAATAAATTTACACTTAATACAAACAAAACCCTTTTTTCTTTTGTGCAACCTTCTGATACTTTCAGATGTGGTGGGCTTGGTGATGTTTGACACAAGGTCATTTTACAAGCATAGCCAACACTCCCTACAACAGTATATATCTACCTATATATATAATATTAATCTAAACTTATTTATAAATGGAACTTTGTCTCTGTGTGTGTCTGTGTGTGTGTGTGTGTGTCCGTTACCTATAGACTCCGAAATGGCTGAACCAATTTTCTTGAAAATTTACACAGTTGTACTATAAGCATCTGCAAGTGTTCTTTGCTAGGTTTTGTGTCAAGGTATCCCCGATAAATATCGAAAATCAATAATCGAAAAAATCGGGTTATAGAAGGAGTGGTCCAATTTTAATCAAATTTGATACACTCATAGACAAAGACATAAGAAACGATATTCAGAAGTTTCAAGGTTGCAGTTTTTACAATAGTGCAGAAAATCAATAATGTATATATATATATATATATATATATAAAAGGCAAGATGTTTGTGTGTGTGTCTGTTTATCTGCCTGTATGTCTGTATTTTTTCAGCCCTTTTATTTTAGTTTTTGCTTCGCGTTTGGTATAAAAGTAGGTATAATTGTAGTTCTTAGTCTCAGCCATGATACCATTTACTCAGAGGACTTATTTAGCCTTCAAAAACCAATTTATAACAAAAAAACTTATTTGATATCGATACCAGGAAATCAAAATTTGACTTGCATCCATTCATTTTTCTTTCAGTCTACTGTTTCACTTTAACTAGAAATAACTATTGCTTTTTAGTCTTTTGTACCAACGTCCAAAGAGTCTGAGCTCCAGGACCATGGATTAGTTTCAAAGCTTTCATTACACCCGAGCAACACCGGGCTATACTGCTAGTAATATGATAAATATATAGACTATTTTTCTATGTGTTTAAGAATAAGCTTTGGAGTAAAGTAAATTTCTGTTAAAAAAATGGGAAATATCTTTGCTATACAATAATAAATGTCATTAATAATGTAGTGGAATCATCAATAGTCATAAGATGCATACATGAAATAAGCTTTAGAATAAAGGTTCCTAAAAACAAAAATACTTTCGATATACCCAAATTAAATCTTATATAACTCATTTTGCTAAATACTGAAATAAATAAGTGACCACCTTGAAATATAAGGGATGAAGATAATTTAATATTGCAATAATAATATGAAGATATTTATTTTTATTGAATGTAGCTTTGTCAACCAAAACTGATTTCTGGCTTCTATTTTTTTATTTGAATCTCAGTTACTGTTCATCCTACCTACTTAGATCATGATTTTATGGAGAGAGAAGGAAATTTTAACGCGTTATATATATGCAGTGTAATATGTATATATATATATATATATATGCATATGTTTTTTTCTCTTAGATTACCAGATTGTTGTGACCAAACAACATACGCCTTCTTGAACTTAAGTAAATATTTTTATCCTTTTAAAAATAATGCAAAATCTGTAAAAATATTACTGTTTGGAGTCATAAGAAAGTTTTAGAACTCATGCTTGCATCATAAAATAAACTGTCTGCAGGTGCCAGGTGGCACCTGTATATTAACTGCTACTTTGAACTGGAATCTGCATGTTGTTTTTTTGTTTCTGACCTTCATGGCTCTCTACAACTCCATGCACTTTGTAACTCTAAGTAAAGGTTGTCTCGTTATTATCCCACCCAGTTTCTGTTCTGCTATTCATTTACACAAACTCGTTAGGTAAGCTACTCACTGTGTACCTCTGCCACTCTTGCTTACACCATGCCCTGAAAGTGTCAAATTTCTCAAGACCACTTTCCTCATTATGCATGCCAGATTTTTAAAGTAACTTTTTTGATTCTAAGTAAAATTGTTTTTCACTTCCACTGTACTTAAAACTTCCTTTTTGTTCATATGCTCCATCCATGGTATTCTAAGCATCCTTCTGTAGAAAAATATCTCTCTTTTGCCTCAAATCTACTCTTCATCTCAAAGAACAGATATATGGTTCTACAAATGGATGCTGTATATTGGTTTAGAGGTCTAAACACAGAATCACTTAGTACAGGGGCTCCCAGCAGATACATATTAGATGACTGATTCTGCCGCCATGTGTATGGGTGTGTGTGCTCATGTGTGTATTCCAACTGTATTCACAATATGGTCATTAATAAACATTATGTTTTTTTTTATACAAATGGAAAAATAATTTTAAAATCATGGGGTTGATATTTGTTATTGCTTATTGATAAACTGGAAAAGTTGCTGAAAAGTTTGCTAGTCAGTTTGTGGGCCAAAGAAACATGAAATCAGTTCAAAAAATAGACCTGATGGCAACAAAATGTATGTCTCTCATGTCTGCTATCTTTGTACTATAGATTTAAAAAGTTTGATTGTTTTAAAGAGCCACATTTATTCAAAGCACAAATAGATTTGACAATGATAACCTGCAGGAGAATGACTCTTTGCACTTTCTCAAACTAATAAAGATCAGTAGAACAGGCAACAATGACAATGAATTTCTAAGCAAGTTATGGATGTCAGATGAGGCCTATTTTCATCTCACATGTTACATGAATAAACAGAACTACCGTTACTGGGCTTTACTGGAGTAGATAGATCTATTTATTGGAGTAGATAGATCTATCTATCACCCGGTTCACACTCCACCGATGTCTATTAAACAGGTGAAGAGGCTCATCCCTTGTTCCCTGTTTAGGATGTGGTTTCCGGCTTTCTCTTTTCCAATCTTTTCACTATTACGTAGCCCACTGCACATCAGTGGCGTTACCGCCTTGCTCGGGGTGATACGATTAAAAAAAAAAAAAAAAAAAAAAAAGACACAAATCCTAATGAAGTTCATGAGTGGCCTTTACACACTAGTAAGGTGACAGTATGGTGTACTGTTTCATTACATAAAATCATCGAACCATATTTTTTTGAAAATGAACAGGACATCTCAGTCACTGTCACTGCGAATTTCCAGAATATATTCATACAGGAAGACACCATTTACAGGATGTAATTTTTAAAAATGAAAATTCCATCACTGTTTCTTAAATGGTATGTTTTAAGGTTTCAATTACCTTGAATAAAATATTTTTCTTCCATCACTCTTGGTTTTATTGGATTGTTAAAAAGATCCGCTTTTTTTTTGGGTCACCTTGTATATTGTGAATGTGTATATATATATACTAGCAGTATAGCCTGGCATTGCTTGGGTGTAATGAAAGCTTTAAAACTAATCCATGGTCTTGGAGCTCAGACTCTGCCTAAAGAATATTTGTGTGACGTTTGGTGAGAATCGGATAAAAATTGTGGATTTGTATAAAGGACATACAGACAGATAAACAGACACACACACAAACATCTTGCCTTTTATATATGTATATATATATATATATTATCAATTTTCTGCACTATTGTAAGAACTGCAACCTTGAAACTTCTGAATATCGTTTCTTATGTCTTTGTCTATGAGTGTATCAAATTTGATTAAAATTGGACCACTCCTTCTATAACCCGATTTTTTCGATTATCGATTTTTAATATTTATCGGGGGTACCTTGACACAAAACCTGACTAAGAACACTCACAGACGCTTATAGTACAACTGTGTAAATTTTCTAGAAAATAGGTTCAGCCGTTTTGGAGTCTCTAGGTAACAGATACACACAGACACACACACAGACACACACACACACACACACACACAGAGACAAAGTTTCATTTATAAATAAGTTTATATATATATATATATATATATATATATACACACACAATCTCTCTTTTATGCAAGTTTCATTGAAAATGACAGACAAAGTTTTATTGTTAATTTTATATATGTGTGTGTGTGTGTGTGTGTGTGTGTGTGTGTGTGAATTTGTGTGTTAAAGTTAACTTCTGTACAGTGCCAAGAAATGTCTTTGAAGCTTCCTCAACTCTTTATTTCTCGTGTATCAACTGCAATGCATCATTGATAAGCCTTTAGAAACTGGAAAAATGGATTCTGCATGAACTTTCAGAAAAGAGCATCAGTCATTATTTAAATGATCCTTTCTCTTTTTCTACTCTGCATAAAAAAAGGTCACTTTCGGTTTTAACAATATAGTCTTGGGTGATAAAAATTAAATTTATTTAAAGTATTCCAAGCAAACAAAAGCTATGTCTAAATTCAGGACAGCCTTGAATGTCGCAACAGAATATACCAGGGTGGGAAAAAGTTCTGTTTCTTTTGTATGGTTTTGTATTTTAAACTAGGTGAAATCTTACTATATAGATTTAGCAGTTAGCTGTTCATAAAGATGATATTTTTATAATGATGTTTACCTTGTCCACTCGAGGTAGGAGTGTTACAGAGTAAGAACAAATTATGGGGATATTTTGTTATCAATTCACCCCAAGCAAGGTGATAAAGCCGCTAAAGCTCAAGAGGGCTACTAGAAGTGAAAGAGAATGAGAAAACTTTAGAATGAACTGGAAATTCAATCCTAAACAGGAAACAATGAATAAACCTCTACTCTCGATCAAAAGACATGGAAAAAGTGTGAACCGGATGATAGGTTAACCTGTGGGGAAGATAGAATTAAACCCTAGACTTGAATAGGTTAAGACTGTAGTGATTGGAAAAGCATTCTCTTGGGAGTTGCTTCTGCAAAGCAGCAACTTGTGGGAAGAAGCATTCCCAAGTGGAACTTATATTTCACTGATAGAATGACGGTTGCTCACTGTAATGTGCAATGCAAAAATGTGTAAGTAGTAAAAGTTAGAATCTTTTAAAATTTTTTTATAGTCATTTCACCCCAAGCAATGTAGGACTACCATTGGTGCACAGGGAGTTACAATGAGAGAAAAAACAGAGTACAGGAGATGCCTAAGAAAGGATAAGAGATGGATGGGGTTTAGTGAGGCAGATGGGATTTAGGGAGGTAGGAGATGGTAATTGATGTTACATTTAAATTTTTGAAGATCGTAGCTATCAGGGAAGCAAGTATATGGAAAAGAGTTCTACAGGCAAGAAATGTGAGAAAAGAAACTAATAGAGTAGACGTAGCAGTTAAATTTGACTATGTTGGTAGTAAAAGGGTGGGACTTAGATGCCATTCTAGTAGCACGAGTAAATTCCTGTGGTCGGGGCACCAGGGAAAGAAACTTGTCTGAAAATAAGCCATGAAAATATTTGTAGAAAAGACAGAGGGAAGCCACATTCCATTGGTAAGAAAGTGACTGGTGGAAATAAGGAATATAGTTATTCAGAACAATTTCCATTGAAATAGAAAATAGAAAAGCAAGGGGCTTGCAATGTTCCTTCTGTGCAAATTGGGTCATAAGGTGAAAAATAGTTCATTAAATGCAAGGATGTAAAGATGCTTTGGGCTCTGTTGAGGTTGAAAATTAAAGACTGGGCTGCTTCTGCCTATATAGGACAGCAGTGATCTATTTTCAGCCTGATCTGGCTCTTGTAAAGGTAGAGGACACCAGGAAGAGTCAGGTACTTACTGAAACAGAACAAAGAACCCCTTATTTTTTCTGTATCTTTATGAATCATATGTCTGTGTTCCACTAGAGGTCTGGGTTGAGTTTGTCCTAATGGGCACTCAAAGTATATTTCCTTTTTAAGACAACAACTATTCATCTCGATAGTTGGAAATTCGGGGTTTGCTTGGTGATAACAGAATGTCACTAGTTTTGATTTGACATATACTGGAAGAGAAGAGAATGTTTTTGAGCAAAAAAGATAATCAGCAATTTTGACAGCAGGATGCTCACCATATTGATAGTAATTGGAAAAGCAAGAAAGTACATTCTGAAAGCTAAGTATGAAGAAACAGGAAAATTTCATGAGAGACAAAGAAAAGAGTGTTGAACTGTTATGTAATATCAGTCCTTCTACATAGCAGTGAATGCTGGAAAATTTCCTCAAAGATGGACAGAAAACTAGAGATAATATAAATATAGCTCCACAGAAGGATGTGGAAAATACCATAAACAAAGCTTATGAGTAACAACTAAGTTTTAAAGAAAAGGAAAAGAAAAGAGACCTTTTTGTTTCCATTTTCCTTCAATATAAAAATATTATATAAAGTATATATACTTATATATACATAATTTAAATATATATATAAATAAATATATACTTATATACACACACACACATATATATATATATATATATATATATATATATATATATATATATATATATATATATATATACATGTATGTGGATGACTAATATATTATGCTCTCATTACGATTAAGCTCTCTAGAGAAGAAAATTTTAAAAACAGTTTCCACTTCTGCGATATATGCATTACTCTTCAGAAATGAATCAAGTTCTTTTGATGACTGGCCTGTGTATACACTGCTTATATATACAACATGTTAAAATTTCCCTTCTCTGATTCCATGCGCCTATGGCTTAGTGGGTAGCAACCCTGACTGACACCAAATTGGTCGAGTTTCGATCCCAGCCAGAAGCAAGTGGATGTGTCTAGCCACACTGATGAGCTGTGATACAGCAAAACAGACTTGTATGTGAATGACTAATATATATATATATATATATATATATATATATATATATATATATATATACTTATTAAAAACAGAAATAGGGGTTGTTCTAACAATAGAAATTGGTATATAAGAAAAATGTGTGAAAAGCCATGAATGTTGTGTTTAAAGTGTAGATTTATTATTAATATTATTATTATTAATATTACTTGCTTTTTGTATGATATATTAAGTGTCCATAATGGTATTTATGTTGCTACACATGTTTTGAGTCTAAAGTTGACTTTCTTCAGGTGAATAAATTTGTGATTTTACATATTAAGATCCGTTTGTCTTTCTGTTTTAATTATACTTACATATACTTTGGATCCTAATTTGTAAAATTGCAAATTTATTAGATAGTGTTGTGGATGAATGTACTGCAAGGTGTTGGTTTCGAAAATTCAAGTCGGGAGATTAGTCTCTCCATGATGAGCCTCGCAATGGATGACCACAAGTCTTGAATGACAGAGTCCTGAAGGCAGCGATTGAAGATGACAGTAGTCTAACATGTGGTGAATTTGCAAGACAGTTCAACGTTTCCAATGAAACAGTTAGACTTCACCTGCACCACCTAGGTCAGATGTACAAACTGAGCAAGTAGGTTCTGCAAATGCTGTTGGAGGTGCACAAGGGACAACGAGTGGTACCCTGCATATCGTTGCTTTCTCGCCACCATACTGCATCCTTATTCAATCGAGTGCTTATCAGTGATGAAAATTGGGTTATGTACAAAACTCCCAAGTGTTCCAGACATTGGTTGTCTCCCAGGATGCTGTCCCTCATACTGCAAGACCACCTGTGCACCCATGCAAGATTATGCTTTGTGTCTGGTGGACAGGTTGTCAATTGGTTCATTATGAACTGCTACCAATGGGCCAAATGGTCACTGGAGACCTATACTCTCAGCAATTGAAATGTGTGCAACAGGCATTGCGCCAGAGGGAGCCAGCGCTGGTGAATTGCTAAGGTGTGCTATTCCTCTATGACAACGCTAGGCTGCATGTCGCGCGAGTGGTCAAGGATACCATACAGCAACTTGGGTGGGAGACTTTGTGCTATCCACCTTATTCACCTGGCCTTGTGCCATCCGATTACCATCTTTTCCACTCCTTGGATAATCATCTTCATGGGAAATCTTTCACCAATGAAGCAGACTTGTGCAAAGCCCTCACAAACTTCTTTGTGTCAAAACTCCCGAGTTCTATTGCAAAGCATTGAACAGGTGGGTACACAATGGCAGAAGGTGCTAGATGCTGATGGTGATTACTTTGAAGACTAAATATAAGTTACACATACTGTGAAGCATTTTCTTTTTTTCCTTTAAAAATGGACAGAACTTTTTTCGTTACCTTGTATATTTACTTATTGTTGTAACTTCATTGGTTATTGTTGTGACCTGATAATGCATTCCAATGAAGCAATTTCTTTATACTTTATACACAAATTATATATATATATATATATGTATGTGTGTGTGTGTTTATATATATATATATATATATATATATATATATATATATATATGTGTGTGTGTGTGTGTGTGTGTGTCTATACACTTAGGTGGACAAAATAATGGAAAAACCTTGAAATTTCAAGCAAATTTGTTTCAATATGGAATAGAATCACCTTTGGCAGAAATTACGGCTTGAATTGTGTGTGGGATTGACTAATACAAAAATTTAGAATTATTTTCAGTGGAATTTTTATGAATGTACTGTGAGTGAAAAATATTTGCATCATTGATGTGTGTGTGGGGGGAGGGCTTTCTAAAGCCTGAAGAAAGTCATCATGGGCACTTCAAAACCATCAGCCCTCATACTAGAGATGGCAAACTTTGACATCAAAATCCCTTGTGTATATTGTGTGGTCAACCATGCACTACCTAATGCAGGCCCTGGAATGTGATAATACAACATGCAATTATCACAAACACCTAATAAGTGGCACACAGTGCACTTGTAAGGGTTATGTTGCCTTGATGGAGAGAGTGTGCTTTGTGCTGCACAAGCAACTGACCACTTTAAACAAATCTAGTTCAGGTTGATCGGGAGCTGGGTAGCTAATAGTTCAACACAAATGCATGCAGGACAGAAATCCCATGTTTAAAACAAAGAGCACCATCCACTGCTGACTCTCATTTATCATTTACGATAAGAGAATCCACCACGTATATATATATATATATCACATGTCTAACCATACTGATGAGCTGTGATACAGTGAAACAGATCTGTCTGCAGATGACTATTTACACTTTCACACCCTGATTGAGCACTCTGGAAGAATGGTAGGCTTTGAAAAAACAGTATCCACTCTAGCATCTACGCATCATTCATTCAGTAAGGAATTAGAACACTCTCAGCTTTTGGTGTGTATACATTGTAAATGACATGCTAAATAGTCTGCCTTCTTCTACCAAGCACCCATAGAACAGAGGTAGAATTGGAGGCTGATGTCAATTTGGTAGGGTTTCAATCTTGGCTAAAAGCAATTGTATGTCTAAAAGCACTGATTAGCTGCGATACAGTGAAGCAGATCTATCTGCAGATGACTATATATATATATATATATATATATATATATATATATAGTATGTCAAATACTTGACATTTTTATATATTTATACATAGATTTATTCAACAAACATACTAAATTTTGCCATTTTTTATGCAACTTCATGATTCCATACTCCCAGAATTTGGCATCTTTTTGGTTAGTGAACTGATTGAAACAGTTTTTACAGGCTTACAGAGAATAAAAGCTCTTCCAGTTAACTGAATTTTGAAGGGATTGAAATAAGTGGTAATTTGAATGTGTAGGGGTAGGTGAGTATGATGAGTATAGTATGACATCTCAATCAAACTGTACCTGTTTCTGCCAGGTCTATTAAAAGATATGTTTGAAATTGCCTTGATAGAAGATGACATCCTACCCATGGAGTGAGTAGCCATGCTCAAATACAAAGTAATAAGAGAAATGTTTACAAATAGAATTGACAATGTTTGCAAGAAGCAATAACAATAAAATAAAAGAACAGTGCAAAAATAGTATAAAGAGAGTGAAACCAAGGAAACTTACGAATAAAAGTGTCCTTAATAATAGGTAAACTCCACCCACAGATAGACAATAGACAAGAACTCAATCTAGATTACATAATAGAATAATTAACACTATCACACACTTGACACACACTGGCCACAGCAGTGATGCATTCACACAAATACACAATCACAGACTAACACACACAAATACATGCCTCTAAACACAAGACCAGTAGCAACAAGTATAGCACACTATAAGCTGGAACATGAACACACACATTCCCACAAATGTATAACCACTAGCATCAATACAATGCACAATAAAAAAAGAAGTAATAAACATACAAACACACATGCACACACATACACCGAAACACATACACATATGGTTTACGGCCATATCACGTTGAATACACCGGTTCTTGCTCGATCACTGAAGTTAAGCAACATTGAGCCTGGTCAGTACTTAGATGGGTGACTGCTTGGGAATACCAGGTGCTGTAAGCGTTTAGTGACGGATGTGCATTGTGGTGCAGTGGATATTGGCTCAGAAAGAGAAATCGGTGAGCCAAGTTCGAATTCCAGTTAAATACCCTGCATTCACTTAAGCACTGGTACGCTTGGGAAAGGTATTAATCCCTCCCTTAACTTCAGTTATGGGTTAAATAACAGGGTAGGACTTGGGGACCCTGCCCTTAAAAACAAATCCCAATGAATCTTGGTACTCAAAAAGAAAAAAGTATCACTAGACACAAAACTTATATAAAAACAACAATAAATTGTTGAAAGAAAAAGGTATTACCTGCAATAAATAAATAAAATTTAGTTGGCAATAAATGACCTGCTGAGGTTGATATGCCATAAAAACAAAACAACCAACAACCAACATTATATAGAGTGAAACAAAGTTGCACACCGTAGGTGTTAATTAATTAATCATTTTTAAATGGCTAATTTGTTTTGATATTTTATTATATTTATATCAGACACACCCAAGAAATATTGATAAACTTAAAGAAACAATTAAATAGAAATGCAGGAAAATGGCGGCAGAAACTCTCTGACATGTTAATGAATGATTCAGGCACAGAATTTGCAAAAGTAGAACATTTTTTTTTTTTTTTTTTTTTTAATCATCTCACCCCAAGCAAGGCATTCCACTGCCACTATTGCGCATGGGGCTACATAGGGGAAGGTAAAGAGAAGGAGTGGATAGACATAGGGAATGTCAGGAGAAAGGTAATAGATGAGTAAGGATAGCGAGGATGAGTGTCGGGCAGATGGGAAGAGTGTTTGATAGAATGGGAGCAGGTTAGTGTGTTAGGAGGTGTCTATTGACCTTACATTTAAACTCCTGAAGATTGTAGCCGTCGGGGAAGCAATCGTTTGGAAGAGAATTCCACAGTCGGGAAGTGCGAGGAAAGAAACTGTTGGAGTAGAAGTTACGGCTGCATTTTATCGATTTCACTGTAAAAGGGTGGGATCTAGTTGCTAATCTAGTATCTCGTGCAAATTCGTATTTAGGGGGCACCAGTGATCTAAGTTCATCGGAGCAGAAGCCGTGAAAGTATTTATAGAAGAGACACAGCGAAGCCACGTCTCGCCGGTGGGAGAGAGACTGCAGGCGGTCTGCCAAGTCGGTATCTATCACATTACAGACCCTCCTCTGAACCTTATCGAGAAGCCCGAGGAGAACAGCAGGGGCACCCGACCAGATATGGCAGCAGTATTCAATGCACGGGCGGATGGTAGATTTGTAAATGTGCAGGATAGATTTAGACGGAAAAAACTTCCGGGCCCTACACAGAGAACCGACTTTCATAGCAGCGGATTTAGCAATGGATTCGATATAGTCATTCCATTTGAGGTCCGCTGAAAGTGTGAGACCAAGGAGGCGTAGTGTTTTACTCTCTGGGAGGCAAGCCTGGTCCATGCTAATGGGAGGTAGGTGAGATTGTCGATGATGGTTAATTGACAGTAGCTTCGTTTTAGAAGCATTAAAATTTACTAGCCACTTCTTACCCCAGTCCAATATGGATTGGAGGTCTTTTTCAATCTCGGCTGCGAGTTTAGCTTTGACGCCTACACCAGATTTTTGTTGGAGGCGAGAGTAAACTGTGGTGTCATCGGCGTACAAACCTATTTGGGTTCTTATGGAATCAGGCAGATCATTAATATATATCAGGAAGAGTGTAGGACCTAAGATGGAGCCTTGGGGGACACCTGCGTTTGTATGGTAGTTCTGAGAGGCATGTCCGTTTAATACCACTTTCATTGTGCGGTTAGAGAGGAATGACTGGATTAGTTCAAACAAATGTCCAGTTATACCATAGCTCCGCAGTTTACATAGAAGGCCAGCATGCCAAACTCTGTCGAACGCCTTAGATATATCCAATGCAACGGTTCGAGCTTCGCCATTCCTGTCGAGTGCCTGGTATATGTACTCGGTGATGGTCGTTAGCATATCAGCAGTAGACCTGGTGAAGCGGAAACCATATTGCTTATTGGCACTTATAACAACTCAATAACTAGTGAATAAAACTTTTATGTGTAATTATACTTTTAATAAATTATCCCTATGGTGTGCAACTTTTGCCCCACCCAGTATACAAAGTGACCTGAGTATTTGAGAATACACCCTTTGTAAGGTCATAAAAGGAAGACAATATTACATGGAATGTACTAAATTTTATCATTCTTCCTGCTCTTCATATATATTTACAGCATTATGATGCTTACTTGTAATCTGATACAGGAAATGAACAGTAACACTTTGTTTATAACATTAACCACTAAGCATTGCAACTTATAGATAAGGAACCTTCTTGAAATTGGTCAGGTGAACTGGAGTAATGACACGTAGCTCTGTACACACCCAACAGAGGTACACATAATAAGGAATACAAAGTTCATGTTGTCTTTGATGGTTCCAGAGGTTCTGAGCAACAAGAATTATCATATTTTCTTGTATATAATATGATTCCATTATAATATAACCTGGTGTTTCTGAAGCTAAAAACAGGGAATAAATTATATCCTTTGATATAATACAATCACATAGTGCAGCAATTCCTATGTAATTTTTTTTTCTAATTGTGAAATATATATTTCATTAAAATATTTAATTTTGCACAGCTTTAAGGAAGTGGATGTGGTGCAGTGAATATCAACTCGGAACGACAAATCAGGGTGCAGAGTTTGAATTCCAGTTGAATTCCTTGCATTCACTTCCTCACAAATACCATTGGGAAAGGTATTAATCCATCTCTTCCCTCCAGTTATGGGTTAAATAATAAGACAGATTGTGTTCTATAGCCTTGGTTGGCAACCAGTCTGCTGCAGAAAGCAATGGCAACCTACTGTGGGATAATCTTCTGCCCAGTCAGTTATGTTTCTTTCAAGACATGATCGCCCAAAGCGTGTGTCACGTATAGCACTTAACTGACTGATTAAGGAATAGAACTGAATGTTTAGCCTTTGCATGTTTCTTTTAATTTCCAGTTCATAATTTCTTATTACATTTTCGAGGAAAGGTGCTATGTAGACATACTTGGTAATACATTTTAAGGTATTAATTAATCTATCATATGTTTCTGTTTGATATGACTATTATAATTATATATTTATTAATCTGTCCTGGGTATGACAATAAACTACATCTGGCAACAATGTCTCTGATTGAAAAATTGGAGGTATTGAGGAGTGTGGAACCATCTCTTAACTGCTGTTGTTCCCAGCCCCACCCTGACCTGGTATAGTAACACCTGTTAGGGTCCCATCAATGGGCAAATAGTGAACCACCAAACAAAAATCAGCAGTACATTTTTTTTAATAAAATTACAAATAATACATTTTTAGATAAAAAAATAACCAACAATACATTTTTATAACAAAATGACAATCAATGCAACAAGAAAAAAGTATAAAATTACAAACAATACATTTTTATAGTAAAATAATCAACAATACATTTTTATAGCAAAATGACAATCAATACAACAAGAAAAAAGATGTGGCCTCCCTTTGTCTGTTCTATAAATATGGGAGTGAGTTCCACAGGCGGGAAGTGCGAGAGAAGAAGTTGCAGGAGTAGAATTGTCATCTGCATTTGGCTAACCTGACTGTGAATGGGTGGGACCCAGTTGCCAATCTGGTTGCACAAGTAAATACTTGTTGAGGAGGCACCAGTGACTTAGTTTGTCCGAGCAGAAGCCATGAAAGTATTTCTAGAACAGACAAAGGGAGGTCACATTTTGACGGTGGGGAAGTGGCTGCAGTTGAGCTGCCAGATCAGTACCTATCATATTACAGACTCTCCTTTGGAGCCTGTCAAGAACACTGAGGAGAATGGCAGGGGCACCTGACCATAAATGGCAGCAGTACTCCATGCACAGATGGATGGTTGACTTGTATATATGCAGGATGGATTCAGGCAGAAAAAACATCCTGGATCAACATAGTGACCCAACCTTCTTAGCAGTAGATTTTGCTATGGATTCAATATAGTGGTTCCATTTGAGGTCTGAGGACAGTGTAAGTCCAAGGAGGCGTAGTGTATTGCTCTCCGGGAGAATCGCTTGGTCCATGCTCATGGGAGGTAGGAGAGGTTGCCTGTAATGGTTGACAGACAACAGCTTGGTCTTAGATGAATTGAAGTTGACAAGCCACTTCTTGCCCCAGTTCACCACAGAGTGTAGATCCCGTTCAAGGTCAGCAGCGAGATTATGTCTGTCCGCCACGACAGGTTTCTTACTGGTGCGGGAGTATATTGTAGTGTCATCTGCGTAGATGCCTACTTGGGACTTGATCTCATCTGGGAGGTCGTTGATGAAAATAAGGAAGAGCATCAGGCCCAGGATAGAGCCCTGTGGGACACCAGCATTTGTGCTGTAGGATGAAGATGCACGTCCATTCAAAACGATCTTCATTTTGCGGTTATTTAAAAAAGATTGGATTAGGTCAAGTAGGCGACCGGTAATACCGTAACCCTGTAGTTTGCATAGGAGGCCAGAGTGCCAAACCCTGTCGAAAGCCTTGGAGATGTCCAGAGCAACCGCGTGAGCCTTGTCAGACTCATCAAGGGCCTGTAGCATGTACTCCGTTATGGTTGTTAGCAGGTCGGCCATGGACCTGGCAAAGTGGAAGCCATATTGCCTGTCAGAGAAGAGTTTGTGGGCAGTGAGATGATGAACTATTTCAGCATTGATTATGGCCTCGAATACTTTCCCGATTATCGGTAGAAAACTGATATGGCGATAGTTGGATGGGTCCGAGGGTTCACCACAATTCTTAAATACAGGAATGACTGAAGAGAACTTCCAGCATGCAGGAAAGCAGGAAGCAGAAAGACAGTAGTTAAACAGTTTAGAGAGGACAGGGGAAAGTTCAGGAGCACACCTCTTAAGGACTATCATCAGGATTCCATCGTCTCCACTCGCCTTATGGGGGTCGAGTTTTGAAATTACTCGGGATACTACTGTTGGGGTAATATATACGTCGTGCAGTTTAGCCTCAGTTCTAATAGGGAAGTTGGGTGGGTGTACTCCGGACAAGTCAAATGTGGAGTTGGATGAGAATCTGCGGGCAAAGCACTCAGCCTTGTCCGTAGATGATGTGAGAACCTCAAATTCATGGATTAAAGGAGATATTGAGGATTTGCTATTGTTGAGCTCTCGTTTGCAAATCCTTCAATAGTCCTTGGAGCTGAACTTGTGGTCAGCTATGCGTTGTCGCATTCTCTCACCAAACAACTGTTTGGCGTCATTTAGGGTTCTTTTGCACTCATTGTGAGCAGATATGAACAGGCGCCTATTGTGATCAGATGACTGTCTCCAGAATAGGTATGAAGGCATCAATGCCAGCTTTCACCCATGACGAGACCTGAAAGGCACAGTCATCAACTGATAGGTCAAACACTTTTCCCCAAGGGATGTCGCAGAGGAAATCGCAAAAGGCATCCCAGTCAGCTTTTTGGTAGAGCTAGGAGGTCCTATAGGAAGGGGTTTCCTGGGGGGAGTGAGATTGGAAACAAATACTGAAAGAGACTACAGCATGGTTGGAGTTGCCGAGAGAGCAAAGCTGCGAGACTTGACAGGCGTCAGGCGCAGAGGTGAAACATATATCTAGTAGTGAGGAATGACCCGAGGGAGTGCTTGGGAAGCGAGTGGAGAAGTCCACCTCTTGCGTAAGGGATTGGGAAATAGCGAAGTTCATGGCGTGAATGCCCGCTGGATCAGTAACAGCGTTTTCAAGCCACTCAGAGTGATGGGCATTAAGGTCTCCAAATATAAATAAGTGGGCAAATGGTTGATAGGAAATAGCCTTATCTATGTCGTCAGCAATGCTATCTAGTAGGGAGCAGTCAGGAGAGGAGGGAGAACGGTCTTGTTAGAAAAATATGTGCTTGCTCTCTGGTAGTACACAGACCTGCATCCTCCAAGGTAATCTGTTATGAGATCTGACATGCTCTGACCTTTCAGCCACGTAGGGTATTCTGATCAAACAAAGCTTGAATAGTGCTTTTGAATGCATATCTTCCCAATTCTCAAAATATACATATTTTCACTGTTTTGTATTTGAACAAAAGCAAAGACAATTTTTTAGCAATGGATTAAATCCAACATATTTTTATATTTGTTTAAACCTTATTTTTAATGGATACTCATATTTGAGTAGATGCTCTGTTTTATTATCAAACAGTATATTTATTTATTTCCATCTTCCAGCCTTGGGAAAAAAATATGTACCCTCTGGCAGGATTCAAACACATTTTACATGTGGATGATGTTATTATAGTTGTATTATTGATCATTATGTTATGAATATAGTTTGTTAGATCTCTGTGTCTATTTAAATGATCTAAATTAATTTAATTTAAATCAAATAGGGTAAAAAAGGCTAAAAATAATTGAAACATTATTAATAAAATAGAAAAGGTCAGCACTCAATAATATAAGTTATTAACATGGCCACAGTGTGCTGACCATATTTGGAAAATAGCACATTCCTATAACTCTACATCCATGTATAAAACAATCCATATAAAAAAGTTAAATGTAAAATGAAATTCGTCCTTGATAATGGCTAAAAGTATAACTGAATTTATGCTCTGAAAATAATGAAATTATAAGATTATATAAAAAATGGTATAAAAAACTTACCCATAATACCATGTGTGTCATTTTTAATGAAATTTGTATAAAAAAGAGATTGCTGCCTAAATACACAATATATATATATATATATATTGTGCATTTAGGCAGCAATCTCTAATGCAAGTTTTATAAATATTATGATATATATATATATATATATATATACACACACACACACACACACACACACACACATATATATATATATATGTATGTATGTATGTATGTATGTATGTATGTGTAATATTTATGTTAATGTTTTTTTCCTGGGGAAGCAAGGAAGAAATTTTAACAGTTCACATTTCCCTGACCCTGGCCTCTTTTCAGTGTTGCCCTGAAGATGAATGATTGAGATTCCTTTTGCTACATCAACAACTTATATAGACTTGTTATTAATAGTCATATCTGGGTGGGTGGTGTTGATAGAAGTCGTACAGAACTAACCCATCAGACAACTTGTTTGTCTCTTGTTCTATTTACTTAGTTTTGTTGTTCTTGTTTTGGTTTTGGTATCTCTACCGACTTAAATGAACACCAGTGTGCAATAGTAAAAACTATATCTTTCTGTCTTGGAATTCACAGCAGGTATTTCTCAATAGTTGGGGGATAAGGCCAATAATGGAAAGTTTTTATTTACTTCAGGTGATCGGGGTTTTCTTTTTGTCAGTATTGATTAATATTACATATGAGTATAGTTTTTTTTCTTAATAAATGTTTGCCTGATACAACGCTCATATGAGTCCCTTAAGCTTGAGTATTACTGAATAAAGTTGTTATATGAATATAAGAGAAGAGAGTAAGTCATTTTGAGGATATGTAGGATAGATAATGGTTGACCTGAGACTTGAAGAAGCTCTCTGAATGGAACATTTTTCAAAACAATAAAAATACTAATGAAATGAAGATCATTTGACACTGTGTAGACGGTATGGTGTGCCATCTCTGTAATGGTCTGAACTAATGAAAATAATGAATATAGTTCGTCTGGAAATTTGCCATGGAAATAACAAGAGAACAGCAATAGTCTTGTAATGTTTCCTCTATGAAACAGGACTAAAGAATTAAAAATAATTAATCTCCCAAAAGGCCTTCTATATGCAATTTAACTCTGATTAATGTTTGTTTTTTAAATTGTATTATTTTAATATATTTTTTTAAACCATTAATCCCCTTTTATTTTAAATGTAAAATATAAATCCTTTAAATTTTAAATACAACTTTTTTTAAACCAGTAATCCCCTTATAATATATGGACTGTACCAGCATTGTGTTAACCAGATATTTTTATTAACATTTAAATTTTGTAATTGTCAGTCTCTACCTAGCTCCTGAAACTAAGAGTCATGCTACCAGTGAGGGATAATATCTAGATTTAATATACATACACATACACATAAGTAGGCACTTGTTTCATTGGTGACAGTCTGTTTCAAGTTTGAATGTTGTCTTTATGGAGAATGGGTAATGTTCACCCCTGTGCATGTGGCATATGGCATATACATACATATTTCTGTGGTGACTAAAGTTGACATTAATATCTTGATGTGTAAGAAGCATGTTGCAAAAATAGAATTGGTATCATTCAGTCAGTTAAGTGCCATATAGGATACACGCTTTGGGTGATCATGTCTCAAAAGAGGCATGACTGACTGGGCAGAAGATTATCCCGCAGTAGGTTGCCATTTTTTCTGTGGTAGACTGGTTGCCAGCCAAGGCTATAGGACCCAGTCTGTTCTGTTCTTTAACGCATAACTGGAAGGAAGAGATGGATTAATACATTTTCCCAGGGTATTTGTGCGTAAGTGAATGCAAGGAATTAAACTGGAATTTGAACTCAGCTCCCCAATTTGTCATTCCAAGTTGATATCCACTGAACAACAACACTTATCCTGGAATTGGTGTGCCAAGTTCAAGTTCTGACTGAATCTGTTTCATTCACTTTACACTTAAGAAAGTTATAAATTCTTTTAGACTCCTTAGCAGGACAGACTGGATGATTTTACCTTGAATGTCAGCAATTCTAGGATAAGGAAAAGCTTTGAATTCAAAACCAGCCTTCATTTTGCGGTGTTGGGTGCATCTACTCTAGCACAGACTATTCTATGCTAAATTTCCTGATCTTCTATGCTAAATTGGTTATAATTGATCTATACACCAAGGTATTTGAAGCATTTGGTATTTATTCTCGCCAAATTCTGAATTTTTGTAATAGATTCAAGAAAGTTGCCATCACTGATTAAATTCCAATTCCAGGTCATAGTTTCTGCTTTGGTAAGTTTATTTTGAGTTCTATTTTTGGATCCTTTGCTAGATTATGTTAAATTTCTGTTCAAGATCATTCTTATCCCAACTATGTATACATATGTCATCAGTATAGCTCCCCTTATCATAAGTATGCTGGGCTTATGAGCGGAAGCAAGCATGTTGCTTTCTACTAGTAGATTCGTTTGAGATGTGATATACCTAAATGATCAGTGCCCATCTCTTCCCTTCTGCGGATATGCTCAGAAAATAGTCTAGGAAGAGAACGAATAGATTCAAGCTCTCATTTCCTCCTTGTCGTACTCATGATGAGGTTTTCAAGTTTTCGTTTTAGAAGAGTGATTTACACAAGTTAGCATTCATCCGCCATTTCTTTAATACCAATAATGAAATAATTTGCAAAGATATCTGGCAATGGAATAAAGTTAAAAAAGAATCGAATTCATGCCTTTCCCAAGAGCATTAGAGCAAAGTTAAATATAAACTGTTCTAGGTAAAATTTGAACTTAGTTTGCTGATTCTATTTCCTTGATTGATAAATATCTCATAGTTTGGTTATGCAATGAAATAACAATATATTAATTTTTATTTTACTACTAAATGGCTTTAGCATGTGTGTGAGTAGCATAGACATTATCAGTAATGTAACCTGGAACTGCTCATCACCTACACTGAGATAAAAAAAAAATTCCAAGAACAATTATTTGGTCATTTTGATTTTGAATTCCAGATTATCTTCAGGAATTTGGTTTAAAGTTGTTGGCTGATGATCCCAAAATGAAGATCAACAGAATTAACTATCAGAATTAACTATCAGAATTACTGATTTATATTTTTCATCACTGAAAAAAAAAAAAAAACTAAACCTGGTTCAAAGTTTGAAGAATATATATCATTATTATTTCAATTGGTCTTTATTTTCATCTTCATTTCTATAAGTTGAAGCTCTGTTCTATTGACAGTATTTGTTACCTACATAGGGATTGAATTACATCCTCCTTGGTATAAAAACTTTGTTGGATTTAACTGTCTTCCCTGTTGGTTCAGATAGGTTGAGTCCAAGTAGCTCAATTTAATCTAGTTGTTTTCCTTGTGAGAGGTAACACATTCTGTTGCCTGGTGAATTCTTGTTTGTTATTGTGTCAGACTGATTAAGTTTTGTATATACGGTTTCGTGCTGGTGTTTTAAATTCACCTTCTTTTTATTTTTCATGGACTAACAAAAACTTTTAAATTATTTTAATTGCATTTAATTTTACTTTGACTGAATTTGTTGTGTTTTTGTAGTTTGTTTTTCATTTTCATTTTTTTCTTTTTTTTCTTGTGCAATGTCTTTTTATTTTTGCACTGGTATTTTGATTCAGTTTTTGCTTTTAATTTTGTTCTGATTGCTTAATTTCATTTTTGTTTCTAAATTTTTTAGTTTTATTTAAATAGAAAAAATAAACAAACTGACTCTATTTTTGCCTGGAAAGTAAGAAACATGCATGCACGCATGCATGCACGCACGCATGCATACATGCACGCACGCTTTTTCTTTTTTTTCTTGTGCAATGTCTTTTTATTTTTGCAATGGTATTTTGATTCAGTTTTTGCTTTTAATTTTGTTCTGATTGCTTAATTTCATTTTTGTTTCTAAATTTTTTAGTTTTGCTTAAATAGAAAAAATAAACAAACTGACTCTATTTTTGCCTGGAAAGTAAGAAACATGCACGCACGCATGCAGGCACGCACGCACGCACGCATACATGCACGCACGCTTTTTGGCTGGCCAACTGATATATCCCGGGAGGGGCTAATCAAGGAAAAGAATAGTGCAAGAATTATACTTAACACTGAAGACAGATTATAAGATATTTATTATACCACAGTACAATAAACCAATAGACAATACAAGAACACCAACGAATAGTAACAGGTATAACAATCAAGTAGAAAATGTCTCTGCCTAGGATGTATGTGTCTGTCTAGTGAAGAATGCTTCCATCTAGTGACATTTGCTACCAGTTTGCTCTAGTCACAGTCTTTTATAGACCGGAACATATCCATTCCGGGGTAGGATAGGATATTCCTCTACAACACCAACAAATGTTGGTCTATTAAATAGAAACTAAAGAAAATCCTAGTATTTCAGAGTTTAAAATAAACCTGAACAAGAATGAAGAAATTAAAAGGATGGAGGCTAATAATGGTCAAATTACGAAAGAACAAGAATGTATGAAAAAAGAAGCATCACAAAATAAGAAGATTATTAACAATGCTGAGGCTAGGAATTTGCCCTCTTGCTGGAAGTCCCCCCCCTACTAAATGTATAATCAACATTTTGGAGATTTTGGAAAGTACATATATTTTTGGAAAGAGTTACACACAAATTTTAAAAAGTCGACTTTTAAAAGACCCCCAAGGACTAAAGAAGGTTGTTAAAAGAATCATGTCAGTCTTTGTGGTGGACAAGCATTCACATGGAACTTATTGCTCCACAAAAGACACAGTAGTTAAATCATTAGAATCCCTGGGGGTTAAGCCACAAATAATAATTATGGATAAACAATTTTTCATGTCGGATATATAGCTACCTATGCCTGAAGATTGTGTAAAAGCTGCAAGTCAGAAGTTAATAACAAAAGATCTGATTATTTGAACTATGTTCAGAAGCAGGCAGAAAATTCTTTTAACAATATTTGAGGTCTCCTTTCAGTTATCAGGGAGTATCTGGCCACATATTTGTCACGGTTTGGACAGATACAGGTTGCAAACTACAATAACCCAAATAGGTGATGGGGTTTTGATGTTATGCTCAGTCAGGAAGCCTTCCTCTCTGTTTTCTAGTGTCTTGATATAGCAGGCTTTAAAATGCCTGTTCATACCCAGTAAAGAAAACCTCTGGGATTCAAGCCCCTTCTGAACATAACACCAATCTGACTGAGTCTCTTATTTCCACCTCACCTGTGATGGGCATGTCAGTAACTGGGACTGGAATATTAAAACTCCAGGTTGGACCCTGTTCAGCCCAAAACTGTCAGTCAAAAGGATAGCCTCCAGAAAACAATCCTATTGAATGCCTTGGACTGATCTAAATTGATCAGCACGGCTTCACTGTTGACTCACATGATGACCAAGTACACTAAATGAAGGTTGTCCTGAATAGTTTTGACTGCTACAACACAAATCTGATCAGAACCAATCAAACAAGACAGAACAGACTGCAAACGACTAATTAAGATCTTGGATAAAATCTTCTTTGTATTTAAAATTATCAAAGGCCAAAAGTTACTTGTCCATCCCCAGTTTTTGTTTTTGCATAGCAACTTGATCACAACCCTGGTGAAGTATGAGGTAGAGACCCCTGCTTCAGCCAGTTATTGTAAACCAGTTTCAGCATAGGGATAAAAAAGGTTACTACCTCAAGTAAAGTTTGTAAGGAAGACCATCTAATTACATAGTTTTATCCAAGCCCATCAGCTTTAGCACTTCCCAGATTTCAGACCCTGTAACAAGACCCTTGCACCTAGCCATTTCAGCCACCTTGAAGAGGGGAAAGTTAGTAGAATAGGGGTTGAATTAAACCAGACTCAGACCAGACCTGTTCATGTCCCACATTCCACGAAAAGTCTTCTTTTGCCATTTGTGTGGTTGTGGAGAAGGTAAATGGGAAATGGCTGTTTGCTGGCAGAGTCAGAGGGAAGCATCAGACAGTGGGGCCTCAGGCCTCTGAACCTCCTGGGACTAAAGGCCCACACAGTCCTATTCTCTCTACTTGTATGAAGAGTGATACCCAAGCCTCAGAGAAGGTCACTTTTCAGGATCTGCAATGAAAATATAACTCCAACTATAAAAAAACAGAAAGAATTAAGAAACTTAAAGCAAAATTAATGAGAAATCTTCAGTAATTCATCACCTTCTAAAATGGCATTATGCCTCTCAGCTTCTACCTTGGACATCCCTGTAGCAAAATCACAGCACAAATCATCATCATCCACACTCTCCTCCATCTATAATATTATCTTGCTCAGCAGAAATCCAGTTCCTTTCATAAAATAAATGCACACACTAAACCTTACCCCCAGACCTTCTCCAAAGGCAAAAACCCCTAACAGTTGAGGCAAAGGAAAAAAAAAGATAACATCCAAATTACCATATAATTTAGGGGAGGACATCTGCTATATTTCTCTGGCCTGGACAAAGAGAGCTAGAAACTATGACAACAGAATAATGGAACTTAAAAATAAATGACAAACATAAATGGAACTTAAAAATATGACAACAGAATAATGGAACTTAAAAATCTATAAAAAAAACTATGGTGAGTATGATGTAGAAGATCCCCAGAATTTACCTTAAGCAAAAACAGTGCTAACCATAAATCAAACAGGGTCAGGGCCTTGGCAGATATGTGGTATGTTTGATGAGGCCATCAACTCATTCAAAATCCTCCCACCTATTGCAGTAACTGAGAATGAAGAAGCAAAAAAACTCAACAATTCTGTTCATAGAGGGCTCCAGTTTTCTTACACCCCCTCCCTTTATGGAGCATTAAAATTGATTTATTTCTGGGACATAGTTACATTTAGAATGAAATGGGCCATGGGACAATGAAAGGGGTTGTTGGTGTCCTTTTCCCCCCCAACCATATTTAAGGCAGATTCAGGACCCAAATCAGACTTATCATGTCTCACTGGTTCAGTCAGTTAAGTGTCATACATAATACATGCTTGGGTGATCATGTCTCAAAAGTAAACATGACTGACTGAACAGAAGATTTTCCCACTTTAGGCTGCCATTACTTTCTGCGATAGACTGGTTTCCAACAAAGGCTATAGAAACCAATCTATCTTGATATTTAACCCATAGCTGGAGGAAAGAGACAGATTAATACCTGTCTCAAAGGTATTTGTGCATAGGTGAATGCAATGAATTCAACTGGAATTTGAACTCTGTTCTTTGATTTCTCATTCAAAGCCAATATCCATTGCACCACAACACACATCTACTGGTTAGCTAGTGTAAATGGCTGAGGCCTAAGGTGGGAGTTATATACAGCAAGTCTTGCTCATGATTTTCTTCATTGTGGTGTGGATGCATGTTATATACAGGAGACCCAGTTTTAAATTTGCAACCGTTAATACATTCTAAAAGGTTTGTTCACTATTCAGCATGTTTTGATGGATGCTCAAGAGGTGTTTTCTGACTGGTGGGCAAATCTGTGAAAGCAGCGTGTGCTCTTATCTTTGTAGATCCAGCAGGTAAGCTTTGCATGCTGAATGTTGCCATAAAGGATAAGTCTCTTTGTCTCACTGGATGTGCATTGTGGTACAATGGATATCGGCTCGGAATGAGAAGCTGGGGAGCCGAGTTCGAATTCCAGTTGAATCCATTGTATTCACTTACGCGCAAATACCCTTGGGAAAGATATTAATCCGTCTCTTCCTTCCAGTTATGGGTTAAATAGCAGAACAGATTGGGTTCTATAGCCTTGGCCGGCAACCAGTCTACTGCAGAAAGCAATGGCAACCTACTGTGGGATAATCTTCTGCCCAGTCAGTCATGTCTCAAAAGAGACATGATCGCCCAAGCGTGTATCACGTATGGCACTTAACTGACTGACTGGCTCTTTGTCTCATTGGGGATTATGCACCCAATGTCCATGCAGAATGACCTGATTTGTTTCAGCAGAGTGAACTGTTTCTGATGACATCTTGCTGAACAGTACAACCGTATGTGAAGCCATTTTGGTAATTTATTGGTAAGTTCATCTTATCAATAAGTATCATAATGAAAACCTCTTGGAGTTAGTGTGAACTTGGATTAACAGAAGCAGCTCGGTTTCAGTGGTGCTTTCTAGCTACCTTGACCAAGTTCTAGTTAAGAGAGTTGATATAGAGCTCTTAGGTTATCCAAGTTTCTATTCTATATTTTACTTAGATCATAAGCTTGTCTAGGTTTGTGTATATTTAGATAAGCCTGAGGTTAAATTAGCTAGCTACTGGAAATTGAAAGCATTACTTGGTGAGCAATATTTCCAGGATCAGCTACTACTAATGCTACTGCAGGAATTGTTGGGGACTGTGAATCAAAATAAGTGTTGGGATGTGTTGAAATCTGAAGTTAGGTTGTTTGATGCTGATTATAGTCATCAACTCAATATAATTAGGTAAGCAGTACAAACAGCATATGAAGCAAAAGTTGATTGGGTGATTAAATCCTATGATAGTGGGGAAGTAGCTTGAGCTAAGGTATAGTTGGCTTTCTTGCTTATCAAGAAAGATCAAGCTCTTGTAGTTATAACTAGGTTAAAAATAATGTCTTTTGAAGCATTGAATATGCTTTCTAAAATGTGTGCAGAGGAAGTTAGAAATGTATCCAATAGGCATATCATGTGGATTACCCATATGCCTGCGATTACAAATGTGGGCATGTGGGAAGCTATTCATGACTACTTTCAGGATCTATTCATGAGGGAGTCTGGTCTGAGTCTGGTTTAATTCAACCCCTATTCTACTAACTTTCCCCTCTTCAAGGTGGCTGAAATGGCTAGGTGCAAGGGTCTTGTTACAGGGTCTGAAATCTGGGAAGTGCTAAAACTGATGGGCTTGGATAAAACTATGTAATTAGATGGTCTTCCTTACAAACTTTACTTGAAGCAGTAACCTTTTTTATCCCTATGCTGGAACTGGTTTATAATAACTGGCTGAAGCAGGGGTCCCTACTTCATACTTCACCAGGGTTGTGATCAAGTTGCTATGCAAAAACGAAAACTGGGGATGGACAGGTAACTTTTGGCCTTTGATAGTTTTAAATACAAAGAAGATTTTATCCAAGATCTTAATCAGTTGCTTGCAGTCTGTTCTGTCTTGTCTGATTGGTTCTGAGCAGATTTGTGTTGTAGCAGTCAAAACTATTCAGGACAACCTTCATTTAGTATACTTGGTCATCATGTAAGTCAACAGTGAAGCCATGCTGATCAATTTAGATCAGTCCAAGGCATTCAATAGGATTGTTTTCTGGAGGTTATCCTTTTGACTGCCAGTTTTGGGCTGTACTTTTGAACTTGAACCTTTTGTATGCATCCTCCAGTGCACTGGTGGAAGTAAATGGGATATGGTTGAAATCTTTCAGGTTGTTCACTTTTGCCTTTGCTTTAGATTCTTGCATTAGAGTCTTTTCTTTGCAATTTAAATGCAAATCTAGTTTTATCTGGAATCTCCTTACCTGGTGCTACCACCTTGGCCAGGTACTTTGTAGTGGACTGGGCAAATCAGGTACCAATATGTAGTGAACTGACTGTCGGGGTAGTTATTTTAACAGTGAAAAGTAGGTTGGTTGTCCAAACCACTACATTTATAAATAAAATAACTCAAAGCACAATGTAATGAAAATAACAACATTGTATTAAGTAAGGTTACAGGATTGATTAATTCATGAATGCAAGATGTCATGAAGAAAGTTCTTTTTTAGATATTAAAGAAATTGTCTCAATATTCATGCTAGAAGAGTTTCTGAAAAGGAAATAATATGTTTGTACTGAATAGTAGTGAATATAATTATACATGTATTGAAATGTACTTATAATATAGAGAGAAAAATTTTTATGTAGCTAATTGCTAAATGCAATTAGCACAGTATGTGATTTGGAAGGAACGAACAACTTTTGGACTATATGCTCCAAAAATCAGCCTCGAACTGGGTAAGCACATGTGGAAATCAGTTTATATATTTCTTAATAAAACGTGGGAAAAAAGAACGTTTCATGTGCGGTCCTCATGTAAGAGTGTGGGGGTATATGTGCATGAATGTGTGTGCATGGCGATATGTATGTAGGTATGTATGTGCATGTAAAAGTGATTCTACAACTTCACCTGTGCTGATGATGTTTTGGTTTTTGTGTTGAGCAGAAACATCAGAGAGTACAAGACAGGAACAGGGGCCAAGATGAACCATGGTCTGTTGGCTTGTGGTTGGACATGGGAAAGGGAGTTTCTCTTCTTGGACCATTCCTCTGGATACAGCATCTGGTTTGGTTCCAATCTCCTGTTAAAAAGGAATTGGTTGAAAGTCCAGGAGAAAGTCAAGATCACAGTTTGTCTGTGGTCCTGGAGAAATCTTCCCTTAAAAGGGAAGGTGGAATTATGTGCTTTGCACATCTCCCCAATTCTCTTTTATCAACTCTCCATACTTCCAATTAGTTAGAATCTTGTTCTTCTTTCTCTGGAGAGGCAAAGCTCCCAAGGTATTTTAGGAGATTTGTTATCTCCACTCTTCTGAAGGCTGTCTGATTATATTTAGCATTGAGAATTGTCAACGTAGGCTTTGCATTGAATTCCTAGACCAAATGTGTTTGTAAGCAGATGGGATTTGGTGAGCTCAGTTAAACAAAACAAGAGGCTTACTCCATATGGCCTTGGTTGAAATTCTTCACTAATGATGAGGCATTACTTACCTGCTTGGTGTTGTGAGAGGCCTTCTAGGTCAGCTAAAACCTTTGTTCAGCAGTCTTTGTAAATTCTCCATATTGTGTTCACTTCGATGACTTAATGGAAACTCTGGGTCACACCTTTTTTGACTGTGATGTCATAGTCCTATTGTGCAAGTTTATCAAATACATTATAGTTTGCATGCTGGGCAGAAAGCTCTTTGTCCATGGAGCCAGTTTATTTTGTAGCCATGTGATACCATTGTTCACTAAAGCTGAGTACAATGTGTTCTTGTGCTTGCTAGGTGTTATGTTAGTCATTATATGGACAACATGGCAGAAGGAATTCTATGGAGACAAGAAGTTTACTTCTTCCCAACTGATCGTGTACTTTAAGAATCAGCTTAAATGATAAGGCAATGACTTCTGCATCTGAATTTGACAAAAAATGGGTGAGTCTTTCACATATCTGTCAAGTGAAAGGCGCTGACTTACAGTAGCATTTTGATGCTGGCTAGTCGTCAGGATATTGGAAACTTTGTATTAAACATTGGTAGCCCTACCCAAAATAGATTAATTTAGGTTTATTTTGCTTTTTAGTTTTTTTTACGCCAAGATAACTAAGCTGGTGAATGTATGCTCATTGGCTCCTTTAATTTCTGTCCCCACTTTCTTTATTTTCATTTCCCCTCTACTTTCTCATTAGGTAATTAGAAATGTCAATTCTCTCCTTGATGCGGGGCACTTTTTCAAGTGTTTTTCTTAATTGTTATGTGTGAATGAGTGTGTATTTTGGTGTGTGGTTGGTTGAATGATTGGTTTTATTTTATCCATATCCTGCATTAATTTTATCTAGTTAATGGACATTTCTGTCACAACTAAGGATTGTTAGGCGGTGTATTACTAGCGCCATTTTATTTAGCTTCTTGTATACATAATATTATTCACATTGTAAATATTCATTGGGGTTCTCATTTTTCGATGTTGTTATTTTATTCCCTCCACCCAGACAGATTGTACGTATGGGGACTACTTAAGACTTCAATGAGACTTTGAAATATTATGGTGGTTGTAGTAAGAATAATAAGTAAGAATGTGGTGTTTTGGTGTAAGGAATATTGTATAGGTTGTTTGGGTAACTGGTTGTGTCTAGCTAAGTTTAATATAAAAGTCAGATTGAAGATCAGCCTTCCCCATGCACCCTTTTGACCTTGTACCACATTTTCTGTTTCATTTAAAAAATAAACATTAGTTGCCTGGTGAATTCTTGTCAGAGTAATTCAGTAATAAACAGACTTTCTGCTGCCTGAATAATATTCCTAAAGTAATTTAACAGAAACATTTTCCCCGATTATTATTAATTTTGAAAAGTATTTACTTTCATGTTTGTTTTTTATTAAATGAAGCATTTTGAACATTATTATAAGGTTAATAAAAATAAATTGTTTGTTACTGAAGGTCTGTGATAATAATCCCACATTAAACTTCTCTTATAGAAAACAGGCTGCCACTTTTAAAGAATTATTTAAAGAATTTCTATGGCTTTCACTTCTGCAAAACTAATCAGATGTTCAGTAATACAACCGAGTCTCATTGTCATGATTAAGCTATAATCTAGTGGGAAAGATACAATGGACAAATACACACATACACCATCTGTTAAAAGTTTGTGGCAGTCCTCAGGATTTAATTAATAAGTTTCATACATTTTTTAGTTTAATTAACTCCTACTAAATTAGAATACTGAAACTATTTAACCCATCAGTTCATGGAATCCAATTATTTTAGAGAGTGGGGTAGCTAAAATTTAAAATCAACCTGCCCTAACATTACCATTTACCAGGAAGGTATATCAGGCAAAAAGAAATAAAATTTTAAGGCAATTTTATGCAGAATTGGGTTAATTTCAGTGTCATTATTATGGGATATATGATAAAAATCCAAACAGTGGTCCCAAAATTTCGGCCTATAGTGCGTTTGTATATATACATATATATATATATATATATATATATATATATATATCCCACACCAAGAAAACAACAAAAGCAAACTACAGATTCTCGAGGCAATATTCATTAAAACACCTAAGCCGTCAATTAATAAAATCAGCTATGAATACTGTAGTAGTGTTTTAAAATGTTTGTAAAAAGAACAGTTTTTTCATGCTTTAACACGTGCATGACCATGACATTACAGCATATAAAAAATTCCATTTTGGATAATTTTCACGTTCTAATGAATGCTAAGCACTTTGTCAACCATTATATTTGAAGCAGAAAAGAAAAAAATTACAGTTATTTTTAGCAACACAATTTTGTTGTTATTTTGTGTTACCACAACTCACATCCCTGAAGATGATCTCAGAAAGAGACTGAAAGTACTTGGGTACCTTGAGAAATGAATGATAATAATATCTGTCAATGTTACAGCTCATTTCTGACATCATTCAATTATAATATGCAAAATATTTTCTGTTAGTGTGAACAGATTTTATTAAAAATAAGCAGACACACTGTTTGCAATTTATTTAATCTGACATATCTATAACAAAATTTGCTGCCTAAATACACAAATATATATATATATATATAATGCTGGAATGCAGGCATGCAAAAAAAAGTATGTTTGGGGCCTGTACAAACCTGGTTGAGCATGTATGTGTCTTCTTCCTCTTCATGTCTAATTACCCTCACTCTTGCTCATCCCCTCCCCTTTGGTGAGAATTTTGGTGGTTGTGTATATAAAGAAGTTTCAAGAAATGTGGTTTGCCCTTACTGCCTGTTGAGACTGATATGATTGAAACCTGGTTAGCAAGTAAGTGGTGAATATTTTATTCTTTAATAGATTTTTGGCTCGAAATATTCGGTTCTTTTTATTGCGTATTGAGCACTTTTTTAAAGAACCATCTACTAGTCTAACCAGTACCTCTTTTACTGTTTTACCGTTATATATATATATATATGATTAGCTCACTGATGTTACCTTTAGCATCCTGACTCCAGAGTTTTGTTGATAAATCCATCTGTCCACTCATCAGTAGGTATCAGCATATACACACATATTTTTTCTATCTTTCTCTTTCTTTAGGACAAAACATTTAATAATTAATGAGTTTTATGCCTTCTTTGGTTTAGCAAACTCCTATTAAGTGAAGATGCTGAAACTATTTAAACTATTAAAGCTTTCAATCCAAATATTTTAGAGAGAGGATTACCTAAATTTTAATCACTAGCAGTGATAAGCCAGCAAGTTAAATGAGGCAAAAAGAGTTAAAATTTTAAGGAAATCTTATATAGTAATTGGTTAATTTTATTATTATTATTGAAAATAGGATATATCCCTTCAGGAAGAAAAAGTTTCTTCAGCTTGAATTGAGCCATTAAATTTGTTTTGAAAAAAGCATAAAACTTTCTGTTTTCTAGCAATTTTTCAAAATCAAGAGGTTAGTCCCAAACTTTTGGCCTACACTTTACAGAAATTTGAGTTTTCTAAAATTTTCTAAAAAATTTTTTTGCAGTAACCAAATAATTATATGTGATAATTCATTTTAAACTTTTATAGTAACTGAATAATTATACATGCAGAAGGGAAAATGGTTATAATTTTTTGATTCATGGTAGATGAATTTCGCACTGATGAAAATAGTATCTAGCAAGGTTTGCCTGCAGCTGCTACGTGATTTCTCAGCAAATTTATATTACATGTGGGTAGCAGTTTTACAAAAAGAAAAAAAAAAAAGGATTGCTAATTCATACTCCAGGAAGCCCGTTTTTGGTTATTCAAAAATTTAGCTTAAAAAAAAAAAATAAAAAAACCACTTTCCTCCAGTTCCATCTGGTTTCTCTTGGTTCAACTGCCAGCCACATGGTACCAGTTCCTATCTTTTAGATTATTGTACCACTTCAAGTCCTTACTGCTGCTAATTCTATCACAGAGGAAATCACAGCAGGCATTTGAGAAAGTACAGAAAGAATTTTCACTATAAAAGAAGAGCTGACTCTCTGTCTGTTACACATTGTCTGCGTATGATTTTGCAAGTGTGTATGTAGTACATATGCGTTTGTCTGTGTTGTGTGTATGCTTCTGTTGTGCTTATACCATTTAATGTGCACACACACACACACACACACACACACACACACACACACACACACACACACACACACACACAAAATTTGACTGAGTTTGAAAAAAAACATTGGTATAATACAGTCTACTCCCACTCACTGGCAATCCCTACTCTGGCTTGAGCAATAAGATCATAAAGTCAGAGACAAAAAACAAAACCTGTTAATGTTTTTAAAACTTTAAAAAAATCCCAGATAATTGTAAAATTTTATTAATTCATCATTTATTCAGTAATTTATTTTGTGCTGCTATGGTCGTTACTTTCCACTATCTCACAATTGTGATTCATGATGACATGCAAGTCAGAATAGTGCAATTACTTGCCGGGTCTCATTTACACCATTGGTGTTGAGATTGCCCTGACCTTTCATTTAGAAGTTAAAGTTAAGATTACCCTGACCTTTCACTTATAAGGTCACAGGTGGTATGAATTCAGAATTTCTTTTTTCTAGATTGGTTGCCAGCAAAGACTAAAGGACCCAGTCTGTCCTGCTATTATCCATAACTGGGGGTGGGTAGAGATGGATTCACATCCTTTACAAACGTATTATTATGTAAGTGAATGCAATGAACCAGACTGGAATTTGAACTCAGCTCTCTGATTCCTCAATCTTGGCTACTACCTATTACTCCACTATGCCTCCACTAAATTTTTAAATGAACAAATAGAAAAATTTTATTAAACATAGAAATTTTTTAGGAATAATTAGAATTATTTAAAATTTTTTCTTAGTTTGGTGGAAAAACATTTTGGTCTGTCATTGAATTGAGATATACAAATGTGCATACAAAGAACAAGCACAATTTGAATTAAATTGTACTGGATATCGGTAATGCGAGGGATAATTTCACTTTTTGTCTGGAAACAACTCTGTTATGTAGTGTTACTAACTCACAGGAAGTGGTAAGTACTCAACTGCCTAATGAGTAATAGCTGTAACAACTTATACTCTTGGTGACTTCCTACATAAATGAATCACCTCAAACCCCTTTGAAGTTATTTTTATTCTCTGTCATCGCACCTGCTTTCTCAGCTTTCTATTGTTCCTTTCTAACTAGCTTGTACTCATCACTCTTTTCCAATTAATCTTTTTACATTTATGTAACCCCCTGCACATCAGTGGCGTTTTCGCCTTGCTCGGGGTGAAATGATTAAAAAAAAAATTCAAATGGACAAATAATTTAGATTTGAAAACTGATCTTCTTTCAATTAGCAAAGCAAAAGCAACAGGTGCAAAACCAGTGTATATAAAATCTAATGTTTTCACTACTAAATCTAAATCCAAGGCCTTTTATTTCTTTCTTTTCAATTTTATAACTAATATCTTCCTTTTAATCAAGATTAATTTTTTAAGCTTGTTATGGAACTCAGATTAAAAATAAAAGGCTTTTGATCTCTCGAAATTTTTCTTTGACTGCAATGAGGGTAAAAAACTGTAACTAATAGAAACAACAGTTTTGATTGTCCTATCTTCTGAAAATTTTCCAAATTAAGAATTCACAATAATTTAAATATAAAGCCAAAGAGAAATAATTAAGAATAAATTAATCTGAATTTCATTACTCTAAATCATTGTTTCTGAATCTTTTTAAGCAACACCGAGGAGGAAATGAAAATATCACAGCATACTTAGCAAAACTTTTAAAGGATATATATCTAAATGTTATGAAATAAAACCATACATTTCTTTTTAAAATACACATGCAAATATAAACTTACTTAATTTCAATGTTTCTATTCAACTATTTGGTCATCTCTGTACCATTACTATTTCCACACACACATATATATGCTGTGACAATATTTCACGGCACACTAGTTAAAAATCAATGCTCTAAATCAAACTGAAATCAAAACCTGAACATTAGTCTTCATGTAAAATGAAGTACTTCTTGAACTGGCTTGCTAATTTTTGCAGGTACTACCCTTTGTGTGTAGGTAACCTGGAGGTTACCTCTACACAAAGGGTAGTACCTGTAAAAGTACTAACATGACAGGAAATTACCACAATTAGATTTTGGAAAATCTTGAAATGGAATTTGGTATTGTATTGTCATTTTAAAAGAGTACAGAGATATGTTGACAAAAAAATTCTTACATTCTTCCATTGTAAGAAAACAAATTTAATATCTGGTAAGAGTTCTGACAGAGGACGGAATGTGTAACATTGAGATCTGAAGACGCACTGGCAAGGCTTAGGATGCATTTTAAAAGCTAAACAGAGTACTGAAAAGCAAGAAGATTTCACCAGAAACAAAGAAGAAAATACTGGACTCAAAGCAACAAAAATGTAGTTCTACAGAAGGATGCTGAGGATACCAGGGACCAAACATATGAGCAACGACTAGGTTTTGGAGTGGATGCAAATAAAAAGGAAACTTATACTTAATATCACGAGGAAACAGCTGGGACACGTAATGAGGAAGGAGGGTTTGGAGAATCTAATACTCATGGCATGGATAGTGTTAAAGAGAGACAGAGGAAAACAATGTGAGACATACTTGATAGGTGTGAGCAAGTGATTGGCAAAACAAGGTTTGGGAGAAATACCAAGAGGAAAATTGTTAAGAGCAACAAAGGATAGGGACGAGTGTAGGGCAAAGATTGCCTACATCCTGAAAGGACATGGCACAGAAAGAAGAAGAATATTTAAAAAATAGGACAAGGTAATTTCTGACATTGTTTGACATTGCTTCTCAACACTTATGTCTGTATTGCTCCCACATAGTTTTATTAATAACCTTTTAATATCCAAAGTATGATGTGTGCCCTAAGTATGACATGTCCTAAGTATGATATTAAACTACCTAGGCTGGATAAAAGTCTTTAGATAGCAACTTGTCTAAGAGAAAGAAAATCTCTAAAATAAAACACCTACATCTATTTTGTGTAGATAAGAGTAGACTGAACTCTTTAACTTTGGTAGGTAATCTTCCAAGAGATGGTAACTTTGAATTTCCAGTCTCCTAAATTGATTGGTGTTAGTAAGGGCATACAGCTGTAAAACTCACTCCAGTATTTAATGATGGCTCAATTACGTATGAGGGGTAAACCATGTAAAACATGAACCCAGCTTATCAAAGATGATATAAAGTAGTAGAGATTACAGCTAGACCTTACACAAAACCTGGCAGAAAGAACCATCAAGAAAACCCCATCCAACCCATGCTAGCATGGAAGTAAATGTTAAACGATGATGATGATGATGATCATCATCATCATCATTTCCAGATTGTCTGATGGATTTTTGGGGGATATTTGTATGAAAGACTGGATTTTTATTTTCACAATCCTTGTACTTGTTGTGTTAACCAAAAAGAGTGTGCTATTTTATTATTAGATGGCATTAGGAGAATTTAGCTTTGGACATGACTTTTAATTATATTTTGAAAGCTGTCATATTAGAATGCTTTCTTTAAATTGTCAAAACTCATATATTTTTGTTTATTATTATTTAACATTAAATTTAGAAGAAAATAAATAATATTTTCAGCATATTATTAACAAGGTGCATTGTGGTGTAATGGATATTAGACTAGAATGAGAAATTGGAGAACCAAATTTGAATTCCAGTTGAATTCATTTCATTCTCCCTCCAACTATTGTTGAATAGCAGGACAGATTGGATTCTTTAGCCTTGGTTGGCAAGCAATCTACGGCAGAAAAAAATGGCAACCTATTGTGGGAAAATCTTCTGCCCAATGTCATGGATTGAAAGAGACATGATTTCTCAAGCATGTATCCTGTATGGCACTTAACTGACTGATTAAAAAGGTAAAAAGAGATGAGGTATTGTAACTATTTACATTGTTTGTACTGTTGTCCTCATCTTTATTGCCATATTCATGACATTTCAGTCATTGTACACTCAGCCCTTCTTAAGAGTCTCTTTATATTTCTGAGATGATGTATTGTAACTATTTCCACTATTTACATTGTTTGGACTGTTGTCCTCATCATTATTGCCATATTCATGACGTTTCGGTCATTGTACACTCAGCCCTTCTTAAGAGTCTCTTTATATTTCTGAGATGAGGTATTGTAACTATTTCCACTATTTACATTGTTTGGACTGTTGTCCTCATCATTATTGCCATATTCATGACGTTTCGGTCATTGTACACTCAGCCCTTCTTAAGAGTCTCTTTATATTTCTGAGATGAGGTATTGTAACTATTTCCACTATTTACATTGTTTGGACTGTTGTCCTCATCTCTATTGCCATATTCATGACGTTTCAGTCATTGTACACTCAGCCCTTCTTAAGAATCTCTTTATATTTCTGAGATGAGGTATTGTAACTATTTCCACTATTTACATTGTTTGGACTGTTGGCCTCATCATTATTGCCATATTCATGACATTTCGGTCATTGTACACTCAGCCCTTCTTAAGAGTCTCTTTATATTTCTGAGATGAGGTATTGTAACTATTTCCACTATTTACATTGTTTGGACTGTTGTCCTCATCATTATTGCCATATTCATGACGTTTCGGTCATTGTACACTCAGCTCTTCTTAAGAGTCTCTTTATATTTCTGAGATGAGGTATTGTAACTATTTCCACTATTTACATTGTTTAGACTGTTGTCCTCATCATTATTGCCATATTCATGACGTTTCGGTCATTGTACACTCAGCCCTTCTTAAGAGTCTCTTTATATTTCTGAGATGAGGTATTGTAACTATTTCCACTATTTACATTGTTTGGACTGTTGTCCTCATCTCTATTGCCATATTCATGATGTTTCGGTCATTGTACACTCAGCCCTTCTTAAGAGTCTCTTTATATTTCTGAGATGAGGTATTGTAACTATTTCCACTATTTACATTGTTTGGACTGTTGTTCTCATCTTTATTATAATATATTCATGAGGTGTCCTTGGGATAAAAGCATCAGTTGAAACAATCCAGTGACTTGAACTAAAGAGTTGTAAATTCAATACCTGGCCACTGCAGAGGCAAACAAAAACTTGTAGAGTTGAGTTAAAAGGTAATAAATAACTGAAATTAAGATAAACAGAAAAGGTATGTCATGCAGAACTAGAATAACCAACCCCAGTAGACTAAATAAAGAGTTCAGTTCAAAATTTCAAGGCATATCACCTGAAGAAGTCCAGAGCATATAATGGCTTGTGAAACCTCTCTATTATAATAAAGGCTGTTGTGCATTTATTTATTTGTGTGTGTGTGTGTCTATATATATATATATATATATACAGTGGTAGCCATAATATAAGGAATGGAAACAACAAAGACATAAATATGTGTATTACTTAAAAAGTAATGCATGGTTAACAATGAAGTTTTTACCAAATAAAGATTAGGGTGTAATGTTATACAAAGTTACAAAGATTTACATTATAGTTTGTTTTTTTTTTAAAATAAAGATTAACCCTCTAGGGCCATTTGTATCATATTAGTGGGGGATCTGTTTATTACTTCATAACAATATAGAACTGATCCCCCACTTTATGCCCAGTAGAAGCCTTAACCCTCTAGGGCCATTCGTATCATATTTGATACAGTATGAAAACAAGCCTTGAAAGAAATATTTTCCTGAAAAAATTTTTAAGAGAAATATTTTATAAATTTCAAATGAAAGCAGTACTGACTGCTTAGTCAATGAATACCAAATGTTTCCTTATAGGGAAATACCAAATGTTTCCTTATAGGGAAATGCTGTATCAAATATGATACGAATGGCCCTAGAGGGTTAATAGATAGATAGATAGATAGATAGATAGATAGATAGATAGATAGATAGATAGATAGATAAACAGACTGAGATTAACCCTCTAGGGCCATTCGTATCATATTTGATACAGTATGAAAACAAGCCTTGAAAGAAATATTTTCCTGAAAAATTTTTTAAGAGAAATATTTTATAAATTTCAAATGAAAACAGTACTGACGGCTCAGTCAATGAATATCAACTGCTTCCTTATAGGGAAATACCAAATGTTTCCTTATAGGGAAATACTGTATCAAATATGATACGAATGGCCCTAGAGGGTTAAATTGAACAAAAAATAAGCTACTGGACAAAGTTAAGGAACGATCTTGTTAATACGTGATTGTGAACAAAATATCAAAAAAATTCAATATTTGGTAAACATCCCCTTATTTTCAATGACTTCTCTGCATCGTCAACCACATGATCTAATTAATTTCTTGAAAAAATCAGTAGTAATTCCCTCCCATTCATCTTTCAATAACTCCCATAGGTGATCCTGGTTTTTCAGGCTTCTTTTCTGAGCCCTTTCTCCAATTATCTTCTAAGCATTTTCTATTGGATTCAGGTCGGGGCTCTGAGCTGGTCACTTCATTAGGGCAATTTCTTCTTCTTCAAATAAAGCCATAATCTTCTGAGCCTTGTGACAAGGTGCATTGTCCTGCATGAAAATAGGAGATTCGTAAAGATTATAGTGTAATCTTGGTACCACATGCTGCTGAAGAAGCCTTTTGTAAATCTCAGCATTGATATTGCCATGTACGCTGATGATAAGGCCAACTCCTGTAGATGAAATCATTCCCCCACGCCATCACACTGCTGCCACCAAACTTAACGGTTTTTTTGACATATTGAGAAGACAGTCTTTCATCTGTTCTACAGTGTACATGAGTTTTGCCCTTAGAACCACATATAGTAAACTTGGACTCGTCACTGAAATGAACTGTATCCCACTGTGCATCTGTCCAAACAACATGTTCTCTCACATACTCCAGGCATGCCCTTTGGTTTCACTTTGAAATGAGACTTTGAAGCTGGAATCTGGGCATGCAATCCTGCATTTTTGACCTGTGAGCAAATGTTTTCCTTGAGATCTTATTATCTGTGTCTTTATTAAATTTACGGGCAATTGATATAACAGTTTCAAAATGGTTTATTGTAGATATTCTAACAATTCTTTGATCTCTTTGCAATATTTTTGGCGGTCTGCCGGTTTTTGGTTTTGCATCTAATGTTTTATTGGTTTTATACCTGCTAATTACATGATGAACAACACTGTTAGACCTATGAACAATATCAAAAATTTCTGAAATTGACTCTTGATAGTGATAATCAGTTTTTTTTCTTCAAAAGAGAGCATTTTGCGTGTAGAATTTGCCATATTTCTTAAAAATAAAGTCCTAATGATAAATGAACTTTTACTTATTGTTGAAAAGCTCCGAGTTTTTTAACAATGTAAATTAAAAGTTTATGCAAATTATTAACATCATTCCTTAACTTTTGTCCAGTAGCTTATTTCCTTTGTTTCATTTAATCTTTATTTAAAAAAAACTATAATGTAAATTTTTGTAACTTTGTATAATATTTATACATTACACCCTAATCTTTATTTGTTAAAAATTTCATTGCTAATCATGCATTACTTTGGATTGTTAAAGAGTTCAGTTCAAAATTTCAAGGCATATCACCTGAAGAAGTTCAGAGCATATAATGGCTTGTGAAACCTCTCTATTATAATAAAGGCTGTTGTGCATTTATTTATTTGTGTGTGTGTGTGTGTGTATATATATACACACACACACACACACACACACACATATTTATGTCTTTGTTGTTTCTGTTCCTTATATTATGGCTGCTACTATATATATTTCCCTCCTGTCATGCTCAGGAGTTTGGATTATTTTGTTTTTTTTTCTTATGTCTTAATAAAAGATACTCACTGTCATGTACATCAATATATATGTTGTCCTTATTTTAGAGGGCATATTGATATGAATATTTTGCTATCATTTTTGATAGCATAGGCCCACTCATAAAAAAATAAAGATGAGGACAACATTCTAAACAATGTAAAAAGTCACTAAAGTGTTATACATGATACATGCTTTGATGATCATGTCTCTTTTTTGATATGACTGTCAGGGCAGAAGATTTTCCTGCAGTAGGTTGCCAACCAAGGCTATAGAGACCAATCTATCCTGCTATTTAACCGAAGGGAGAGAAAAGCAATGGAGGCATATCTTTCTCAAAGATGTTTGCATGTAAGTGAATGCAATGAATTCAACTGGAATTTGAACTTAGCTCTACTAAATTCAACTGGAATTCAGTAGAACTGAGTTCAAATTCCAGTCAAATTTATTGCATTTACTTACACACAACTACCTTTGGGTGTAAGTGTATATGCAAATAGTATGAATAGGTAAAAAGAGATTTGTTAGTTTTTAGTTTTATTCATTTGATATTGCACTTTAACTGAATTAAAGAATAAAATTTAAATTCCAAACTTCAGACTGGTTTCCGTCCTTATGAAGAAAGAAAAAAAATTAAATGAAATTCGAAATTCATTTAGTGATTATCTGCATATTTGGGATGATTTTGGACTTATAAAATAACATCATGGTCATGTGACATCAGAAAAAGTCAAAAATTTAAAATTCAAAATTCCCAAAGGTGCAAACTATTCACTAAACAAACTATGAGTTTCATTTCATTCTTTACCTTCTTGAAAATGACTGAAGTCAGTTGAAAGCTTGGAACGTTAACAATAGCTAATATGAACTATAGACAATCCTGATACACCCTATAGCCTTGGCTGCAAGTCAGTTTAGGAAAATTAAAATTCTGAATTTAAACCTACCTAGAGATGATTGGGCAACGTCAGTCTGTCTTGCCCAGGAAGCATTCATTATATTTTTTGTAAATTTTTCTTGCTAATTAATTTTGTATCTTCATGTTAACACTATGAGTTTCATGTTAACTGACGTTGCCCAATCATCTCTAGGTAGGTTTAAATTCAGAATTTTAATTTTCCTAAACTGGCTTGCAGCCAAGGCTATAGGGCCTAATCTGTCCTGCTAATTAACCCATAGCTGAAGAGAGAAGACGCACATGAATACCTTTCTCAAGGGTATATAAGCTGTAAAGGTAAAATTGCAAATAAAAATAAATGCATTTTTAATAGAACAATTTTATTTTTAATCATTTCACCCTAAGACAGAAGGAATTACTTGGAGTTAAAGAGAATGAGAAAGCTTTAATAAGGTAGTAGGAAAATAAACCTGTCATTTTGACTTCAATCACTTTCCAACTGCAGTGACATGGTTTCTCGATGTCTTTTCTATAAATATTTTTATTATTTGTTTATACTTCTGAGATAAGATAGCATTAATATTGTTTAGACTGTTGTCCTCATCTTTATTGCCATGTTTACAAAGTTTCGGCTGTTGTATGCTCTTGACTTCTTCAGGTGCTAGGAATTTTGAACCGAACCCTTTATTTCGATCACTGGGTTATATCATTCTTATTCCATGTGCAACGCTCTTCTGGTTGTCATTTAGTTGTTTCCCTTTAACTAAACTCTCTAAGTTATTTGTTCACCACTGCTGCAGCCAGGTATTAAACTCACAACTCTTTGGGGTCAAGTCACAGGATCTAACCAACACTGGGCCATGAATTCTTAAGGACATCAGTGTATGAATTTTGGGAACAACTGTCCAAACTATGTAACTAATATAAATATTTTCATGGCAATTGTTCTACTGAATCTTGGTACCTTGACCACATGACTTTAAGCATAATACTAGATTGGCAACTAGGTCTCATTGCTTTACTTTTTATATAGCAGGATGTAACTGTCAGTTCAGTTCTAATAGTTTCTTTTTTTCTTTTAAATCATTTAACTCCAAGCAATGCAACAATGCTACTAGAATGTAGAGGGTTACAGGGAGTGAAAGCGAATGAGAATGATAAGATTGAAATTGGGAAAAATTGAGGAAAGAGCAAAAAAAAAGGAACAGGTTTCAAGAATACAGAAGATGACAGCTGACGATGCATTTAAATTTTTGAAGATTGTAGTCATCCGAGAAACAAGAAATTGGAAGAAAAGTTCCCCAGGTGGAAAATGTCAAAAAAAAAATAACTGCTAGAGTTGAAATGATGATTGCATTTAGCTAGTTCAACAGTAAAATAGTGAGGCCTATTTGTCAATTTAGTAGCACACTTAAATTTATGCAGTTGAGATATCAGGAAAAATGTTTCTCTGTGAAGTTACCATAAAAATATTTGTTGAACAGTCAGAGGGAAGCCATGTCACATTGGTGAGAAAGTGACTGAAGATGAGAGACCTGGTCATAATCGATTGTATTGCAAACCCTTCTTTGGATTTATTGTCAAGTCTCTTGAGATACTCAGTCAGAGTACCAGACCATATATAGCAGCAGCATTCAATGTGCAGATTTATAGATGTGTAAAATGGACTCTGATGAGAAAAAATTTTGTATGACACAGTTAACCAACCTTCCTTGCAGCAAACATAGCAATTGACATGTATAGTCAGTCCACTTATGTCAGTGAAAAATTTGAGGCCAAGAAGGAGTAGAGTATCTACCTGAAGTTTGGAAGGAAGTTAACACATCAGTGGTAAACCTGGAGAAACAGAAAACCATATATAATGACTGAGGGCACACTTGTACTCATTATGAACAGTGATGAAGAGACTTCTCTTACAATTGACTCTGTTCCTCTGGTATAGCTGGAAAAAGTGATTCCTGTAGGCTATAACAGGTGAGTAGGCAAGTGAGAAATAGGGTGATGATTGTGGTTTCACTTGGTATCTCCAAGCTGGAATGGAAGCTCCAATATCAGCTTTCACACAGAAAAAGGGGCATATTTTTGACTGGTTGGTTGGTTGGTTGGTTGTTTTGGTTTTATGGCAAATCAACCTCGGCGGGTCATTTATTGCCAACTAAATTTCATTTATTTATTGCTGGTAATATCTTTTTCTTTCCACAATTTATTATTGTTTTTATATAAGTTTTGTGTCTAGTAATACTTTTTTCTTTTCGAGTATCCAGATTTATTGGGGTTTGATTTTTTTTTAAGGGCAGGGTCCCCAAGTCCTACCCTTGTTATTTAACCCATAATTGGAGAGAAGGGATGGATTAATACCTTTCCCAAGGGTACCAGTGCTTAACGGAATGCAGGGTATTCAACTGGAATTCAAACTCGTCTCACCGCTTTCTCTTTCCGAGCCGATATCCACTGCACCACAACGCACATCTATCACTAAATGCTTACAGCACCTGGTATTCCCAAGTGGTCACATTTTTGAACAGAACAATTAAAAATATCCTTCAATGAACAATGTGTCCCAATTAGCGCATTGATAACAGAAATTCTTTCTGTTAATGGGTGGTTCATGACTGGTCAGAGAGTGGAAAGAGATATTTATAGACACCACTGCATGATCAGAGTTTTCAAGAGGACACTGCTGCAGAGCATGACAGGAGTCCAGAGTGGAGGCAAAGAAGAGATCAAGCAGAGAAGCATGTCCATCACTGTGACCGCTTATACCCAGGGCTCGCTCGTTGATTGTGATGTTTGTCCTCATCGACGGTTGTGACAATCCCAGTTGTGACACTGCCACCTGGCTGGGTGGTTGGTTCGGTAGCTGTTGCTGGTTGTGACGATCTCATTCAATGATGTCATCACAAAAGCTCGTTTTCAAGATGTCTATTGCAACAACTCACCACTGTCCCATGTTGTGAATTGATCCCAGAGGTCATGTAGTGCAATTTTAGTAGTCACCTTTCTATTAGAGTCAGTCTGGACACTGGTGTACACTTGTGGTTAAAAAAATAAATATGGCACCAAAAAAATTAATAAAATAAATGAATAAGGTTGAACATGCCTGGAGAGTTACGAAGAATATCTTTATATAAAAAAAACAATTTTTTTTTAGGAGCAGACAGTACAGTTGTCAGAATGATAATACAGTTGTCGGAATGCCGGTTTACAGTGGAGAGAGAGAGAGAGCTCATTTTTAAAATCTCAGAGTTTCCAATCTTCAAAATAAGAATGTCTTTTTTAAGTTTGGTTAAAGTAACAGAACTCTTCAATTCTTGTCAAGGTCTTTTCACGTATTCTCTAAAATTGGAGCTGTCCATTTTCTAGGTGATGTTAAAAAAATAAAGTTCTTTCAGGTTCTTGTCGGAACTTGACAGGATTTGCCGAATCAGAGGCAGATGGTGGCAGTGGTGTGGGGTTGGTATCCTTGTTGTCTGGAAGCTCGCTCCCAGCTCAAGTGATTTTTCTTGCTGAGTCTCTATTTTTATAACCCTCCCCAATCCTCTCGGGGGATCTAGCCAACTCGAAGCCTTCGACCAATGAAATCGTTTTCCACTCACTCGATTTGCGGAAGTGTGTAGCTCAACAAATGAGATATCACCAGCTTGCGTCATATTCAGATTTTCCAATTTCCCACAAATTTTCTGTTCTCATGTTGAGGAACTTTAACACCACCTGACCCCATCAAACCAATTCTGACACTTTGTTTTGGCTACTCATAAAATTTTAGCTTTACCCAAAAATATTCGCTTTAAACACGAAAGAAGAAAAATTATATTTTACCTTTCTTTCACAAAAATAGTTAATTGATCTATTCCCCGGATTTTAGAAGTACATGATGGTATTAAAATAGTTAATTTTTCTATTCCCCGTATTTTACAAGTATATGATAGTATTAAAATAATTGATTTTTCTATTTCCCAAGTATATGATAGTATTAAAATCATTTTTTATATAAGTTCACATCGTGAATTACAATAAAGCACAACCAATAATACTACTAATATTAATTCCTTTCTCTCTGTTGCATAAAACCAAACAAAAGAAAGTATACCCATGGGAGATAGTGTCACACAACGCAACCTCTGGAATCAATTCACAACGTGGGACAGTGGCACGTTGTTGCAATAGACATCTTGTAAACCAGATTTTGTGTCGACATCATTAGACAAGATCATCACGACCAGCAACAATGACCAAACCAACTGGCCAGCCGGGTGGAAGTGTCACAACTGGGATCGTCACAACCGTCGACGAAGACAAACCTTACAATCAATGAGCCAGCACCGGGCATAAGGGTTCACATCAGAATTACTGGAGAAACATGTGAAAAGTCTACTATTTATGTGAGAGATTGTGTCATAGAGAAGTTGAAGGTCTGAATGTCAGTGAGGTTAGTGACATTAGTGTGGGTAAGTCACCTGACCAAATATTTTCAAATGAATGTAGAGAGAGTGCCTTAGAAATTCTGCCAAACACGCATCAGTCATGAGTAGATGGGGAATAATAGAGGAAGAAGAGATAGCTGCCTGAATTTATTAGGGAAAGACAAAGACACATGTAAAATAAGTCAAGAGATTCAGGAGAGAGTTTCCTTACAAGTAGAAGATATTCATGAACATATACACCAAAACCATGCATGTAGACATTAGAGTCTTTCTAAAAGAGAGGAAGATAGCCAAGAACAGAGAATTCAAAGGAAGTGATTGAAGAATTCAGATTAATTTCACAGAGAGCTAGGATGTCTGGAGAACATTACAAGAGAAATGATTCCACACTGCAGAAATTGGTATGTATACCATGAATGTTGGAGAAATACAGGTTGAGGGGTTTAGTAGGATTTGATGAGATATTTGGGCTTTGTATTTCATTTGTTGTGTTTAGTCATGGTGTTTTGTTTTTTTAAAGTGGGAAGGCCAAGAATATTAGAAGGTTTCAGTCATTTAAGCTAACTAGCAGTATAGCCCGGCGTTGCTCGGGTGTAATGAAAGCTTTAAAACTAATCCATGGTCCTGGGGCTCAGACTCTTTGGATGTTGGCACAAAAGACTAAAAAGCGACAGTTGTTTCCAGTTAGTGAAACCGTAAACTGAAAGAAAAATGGATGGATGTAAGTCAAACTTTGATTTCCTGGTATCGATATCAAATAAATTTTTTTTGTCGTAAACTGAATTTTGAAGGCTAAATAAGTCCTCTGAGTAAGTGGTATCATGGCTGAGACTAAGAACTAAAATTATACCTACTTAGAGCCAAACCCAAAGCAAAAACTAAAAATACAGACATACAGGCAGATAAACAGACACACACACAAACATCTTGCCTTTTATATATATATATATATATAATTATTGATTTTCTGCACTATTGTAAAAACTGCAACCTTGAAACTTCTGAATATCGTTTCTTATGTCTTTATCTATGTGTGTATAAAATTTGATTAAAATCAAACCACTCCTCCTATAACCCAATTTTTTCGATTATTGATTTTTGACAGTTATCGGGGGTAGCTCGACACAAAACCTAGCTAAGAACACTCGCAGATGCTTATAGTACAACTGTGTAAGTTTTCAAGAAAATCGGTTCAGCCGTTTTGGTGTCTATAGGTAACGGACACACACACACAGACACACACACACACAGAGACAAAGTTCCATTTATAAATAAGTTTAAAGATGTACTCACTGAGAATTGGTGTAGACTGAAGTATAGTGTGGTTTCAGGATTGCCCACCAGTAGTCCTTGCAGACACCTTTCTATGCATGTCAGGGAACTGCAAGAACCCTTTTATTATGTGGTTGTTGATCAGAGCAACCTCCCTAGATGCTATTCAAGAGTTCAAGCTCCTAACTACCAGTCAAGATGCTGCAACCAGAAAACTGCAAGCTCGGTACTCTCAAGATGAAGAGTTGTTGCCCACATCCAGGCATATCACTAAAAATTAAAGTCTCAAAAGAAGGAGACCAGAAACCTCTTCCTAAAAAGGTAACCAGGGATAGACCTCCATTCTTGTTCAATAGAAAGGGGAGGAGTATGAACAGGGTGAAAGATAAATCTATATAGTTCTATTTAAAAAACAACAACAAAATAAAGAAATCAACAACAAAAGCAAAACAAAGCAACACCAAAATTGATTAAGTTTTAGCAAAGCAAAACAAAATATCCATGACTAGAATAAAGTCAGGTGGGAAATTAAATGTACCCTTGAGTGTAAATGTACCCTTGAGTGTGAAAATATTCTGGAATGAAGCATTTCAAGTTAATTATCTTCCTAGATGACGTATTTGTGAAATGCAAAATGTCCTAATTTCTACTAAAATTTAAATATACATCAAACATTAGTTGAAGTTTTGAATTGTTGTTTTGTTGTTTTGTTTTTATGGCAAATCAACCTCGGTGGGTCATTTATTGCCAACTAAACTTTATTTATTTATTGCTGGTAATTCCTTTTTTCTTTCAACAATTTATTGTTGTTTATATAAGGTTTTGTGTCTAGTAATACATTTTTCTTTTTTAAGTATCAAGATTCACTGGGATTTGTTTTTAAGGGCAGGGTCCCCAAGTCCTACCCTTGTTATTTAACCCATAACTGGAGGGAAAGGATGAAGTAATACCTTTCCCAACGGTACCAGTGTTTAAGTGAATGCAGGGTATTCAACTGGAATTCGAACTCGGCTCACCAATTTCTCTTTCCGAGTCGATATCCACTGCACCACAATGCACATCCATTACTATATGCTTACAGCACCTGGTATTCTCAAGCAGTCACCCAGCTAAGTACTGACCAGGCTCAATGTTGCTTAACTTCGGTGATCGAGCAAGAACAGGTGTATTCAATGTGATAGGCCATAAGCCTTGAAGTTTTGAGACTATAATTACTGTATATAGTACAGTTTCCATTATTCTATTAAGTTTTAACTTAGAAGTTGTGATAGCACCCATTAAATTAAAACTGAGTGAAAAATTAATTTAATCTTGTAACTGATTACTCTGTAACTGAGATTGGCAGTGAGATTACAAATCCAATTAATGCTCTGAACAGTGAACAAATATTTCTTAAATTAATAAAAAATAAAACTATGCTACATAATGATTAATGTAACATGCACATTTTAACAGGAACAAATAATAGTAATAAATTATGATAATAACTATAATAATTATGATAATAACTCACGAGAGAAAAAAGGAAAAATAAATTAAAAGAAAAAGAGCAGGCATGTTCAAAAACAGAGAACTTCAAAAAGCAAAAAAAGCATACCACTTGCATGAAACACTAGTGTTGAAGCAGACTGTTTTGGTCAAAAGATTCAAGCTTTCTTGGTGACTTCACTTGGGTAGAGGGTGGTAGGTAGTGGCACCAATGCCCTTTTTATGGATGGAATCAGTCAGTCAGTTAAGTGTCATACGTGATACACGCTTGGGCGATCATGTCTCAAAAGAGACATGACTGACTGGGCAGAAGATTATCCCACAGTAGGTTGCCATTGCTTTCTGTGGTAGACTGGTTGCCGACCAAGGCTATAGAACCCAATCTGTCCTATTATTTAACCCATAATTGGGGGAAGAGACAGATTAATACCTTTCCCAAGGGTATTTGTGCGTAAGTGAATACAATGGATTCAACTGGAATTTGAACTCGGCTCTCCGATTTCTCGTTCCAAGCCGATATCCACTGGACCACAACGCACGTCCGCCTGGAATAAATTTCCTTATGGATGGAATAAATTTCCTTATTCTTGACTAGTGGTGTGAGTGGAGGCAGGGGGTAACCAGACACCTATGTTCTTATCACCTGACATTTACAGCTCTCTTCTTTTTCTTTCTCTCTTGCTCTCCATTTCACCAGTGATGGCCCTAGGGTTGGTGGCAACCTGTGCAAGCTGAACTTCAGCACCTTTACAACTGTATTGTTTTACAATTTTCACTCAGAGAAAAACTGAAAATGTAGAATAACAAGTTTATTATCATAAACAGCTTAATACAAACTAAAGAAAATATTCAATATCTTACCTAAAATGTGTAATAGCAATACTGCTATATGGCAGTGAATGCTGGGCAATTTTATTTCAGATGAGGAGGACTGTGATTCTGTACAAGGATTCTGAGAGTGCTATGGAAGACATAGGCAATGAGAATATTTTAAGGAAAATGGAAACAAAAAGAACACTTATACTTAGAGACATTTTAAATTTTATAATGAAAAAAGAGGAATTGAAGAACTTAAAATTTGCAGGTAGTGACAACCCTAGGGTGGCTGGCATGTCAGGCAAGCTAAATGTTGGCACCTTTAAAAGCATAATTTTTAAGAATTTTCACAAGGAGAAAAAGTGAAAAGGTAGAAAAACAAGTTTATTGCAGTATACAACTTAATACAAGCTAAAGAAAATATTCATTATTCTATCTAAACTATATAATAGCAATCCTGCTATATGGCAGTGAATGCAGAGACATTTTCTCAGTGAGGAGGAAACCTGAGGCATCTGAGATGTAATTCTATGTAAGGATGCTGAGAGTTATTTGGAACATGTAGGAAATGAGGATATTTTAAGGAAAATAGGAACAAAAAGGACACTTAAATTGTGGGCAGTTTGTAACAAATTTGAGGAAAAAGAACAATCACCGACAGTTACCTTAGTTTTGGAGAGCAGAGCCAGAGAGGACACTTATATTTGGAGACATTTTAAATATCATAATGAGTAAAGAATGATTGGAGAACCTAAAATTTGCAGGCAGTAAGAACCCAATGGTAGCTGGCACTCTGGGCAAGCTAAACTTTGGCACCCTTACAAGTACAATTTTTTAAAATTTTTACAAAAGAGAAAAAGTGAAAATGTAGAATAACAAGTTTATAACAGTACTAGCAGTATAGCCCGGCATTGCTCGGGTGTAATGAAAGCTTTAAAACTAATCCATGGTCCTGGAGCTCAGACACTTTGGATGTTGACAAGAAAGATTAAAAAGCAATAGTTGTTTCCAGTTAAAGCGAGACAGTAGACTGAAAGGAAAATGAATGGATGTAAGTCAAATTTTGATTTCCTGGTATCGATATCAAATTTTCTGTCATAAGAACTGCAACCTTGAAACTTCTGAATATCGTTTCTTATGTCTTTGTCTATGAGTGCATCAAATTTGATTAAAATCGGACCACTCCTTCTATAACCCGATTTTTTCGATTATCGATTTTCAATATTTATCAGGGTACCTCAACACAAAACCTAGCTAAGAACACTTGCAGACGCTTGTAGTACAACTGTGTAAATTTTCAAGAAAATCGGTTCAGCTGTTTTGGAGTCTATAGGTAATGGATACACACACACACAGACAAAGTTCCATTTATAAATAAGTTTAGATTAGATAAACTTAATACAAGCTAAAGAAAACATGCATTATTTGACCCAATTTCTTTAATCCTGTAGATTTGTTTCTAAGTCAGCACTTTTAAGAGTCTGTATGCTATAATTTGATCTAGCAACTCAATCTTGAAAGGCTTAATTTTGTTGTTGAGGCTCTTAGAGTCATTAACATAGGATTCAATGAACATACCAGTTGGCCTGTGGTATTCTTCAAATTCAGTATATGCTATGTATGTCTTCTAATGCATATTTTTAGAAAGAGTTTATTCATTTAAGCAATTAGTTTGCCAATGCCAACTGCATTTAGCTCTTCGATTGGTAATTTCATTGCTGCCTCTCTGGCTCTGCTCTCCAAAACTAAGGTAACTGTCGGTGATTGTTCTTTTTCCTCAAATTTGTTACAAACTGCCCACAATTTAAATTCCTTCACCCATGTTTCACATGCTTAGATGTTTATCCGTTTTGGTGGGTTTTTAAAACTAGCCATTTTGGGGGCAGTGTTGGAAAAGGTTGTCTTTAATTTGGATTTAATTGATTTCTTAATAAAATCCTTTGCCTTATTCAATATATTAAAAATGTAACACCTATCCAAGTTAAATCCAGTTATATATTCTCAGGATAGTGAAAATACCCAAAAAGGAATGCCAAAACACTGCAAAAAAATCACAATGTCAAAATTTAAGTTGCAATACATTTTTTTCTTGGATGTGTGTTGTGGTGCAGTGAATATCGGCTCAGAACAAGAAATCGGAGAGCCGAGTTCAAATTCCAGTTGAATCCATTGTATTCACTTACGCACAAATACCCTTGGGAAAGGTATTAATCTGTCTCTTCCCCCAATTATGGGTTAAATAACAGGACAGATTGGGTTCTATAGCCTTGGCTGGCAACCAGTCTACTGCAGAAAGCAAGGGCAACCTACTGCAGGATAATCTTCTGCCCAGTCAGTCATGTCTCTTTTGAGACATGATCACCCAAGCGTGTATCACGTATGGCACTTAACTGACTGACATTTTTTTTACCAATCCAGTTTTTTCCCAATTTTGGTAATTTGTTTTCTTTTTCCTTGTCAACTAAAATTTCTTTTTTTGTGTGTGTGATCTATTTTGCTTTGTTTTGTTTTTTTTTTTCTCTGCTACCATGTTAGCTGTTTACAAAAAGCTGGTGTCAACCAGTATGGTAGCTACTTATATGCAGAAACTCCAGGTCAAGGGAAATAGTCAACACTTCCTAACCTTTTGTTTAAAGTAGCGTGGAATGTCAACATCAATACCTTGTTTATGTCATTATTTTCTCTTTATCTTGCATTTGATATCCATTTTAGTTGTCGCTGTTGTTGACAGTCCTTCTGTGATGTGGTTTCTGTTGTTTGGTAAAGTTCTTTGTGATTCTGCAGTGCCAGTCCACAAGGTTAGAAGAGGGATAGTCCTCACTAAGATCCACAGTCTGTATTTTGATTTGAGAAAATATTTAAAAGTAACCCAAATAGTCACAAACATTTAGTAGCATTAGTAGCACTTTGCTTTCAATATTAGTCCCTGCTAGCAATCTTGTTTATATTTAAAATGAAATTACTCAATAGAAATGTCAGCATTTTAATTATTGATCATTCCATTGATACTCCTGAATATTGTTGGATAGTTTAGAACAAATAAGAGCAATGAGAAAATGACCTTTTATCAGAATAGTAAAGATGCTCTTGAATAGTACAGGATGGCTTTTGGCTAACTAATGACTTAAGTATTCAAGCAATTTTACAAGTATACACATGTAACAGTTGTGCATTTATGTGTCAATGTTAATATTTTTGTATCTATGAAACAATCTTGTACAGGTTAAAGAGTTGTATGTTAATTCCTGGGTATGACAATAAAGGCCTCTGATTGGAGGTTGGAGGTTTTGAGAAGTGTAGAACCACCTCTTAATTGCCGTTGTTCCTAGGTACACCCTGATTTAAGATAGTAGCACCTATTGGGGATCCCAGTTATTGGCAAATAATGACCACCTAAAAATGTTAGTAACAATCTTGTTCTATAGTAAAATTAGCCACAATATCTATTTATAGCAAAATTAGCAACAATACATTTTTAAAGCAACATATACATTATATCTGTAGCTGAAGGCATCAAATTTCATTAAAAATATATTTAGTTGAAGCCATAAAATTGTTCAATTTATTTACATTTTAGCATAAAATAAGCCATAGAAGTTCAGATGCTGCTAAGCAAAATCAACCAAGCAAAGAAACAACTAACATGAAAGAAATATTTCAGCCATATAATATCCAACAATTTCTTAAATCAAATTGTATTTCAAAATATAACTTCAACAAAACTGCAGCATAAAATACATCATTACTTCTAATAATTATGCCCACACAAACATGTATATGCACAAAAGCTGAGAATCATTTACCATTTATTTAATTGTGAAAACAGAATAACATAGAATTTCAAAACTCCTAAGAAAATTAAATTTCAGCATTAAATGATTTATAAAGTGTTGATATATCATTAAACAAGCAAATTAATCAAGTTGTACATTAAGAAAATCACTGGCAAAGGAATCAGATGTTATGTAAACTCAACTATTGTGAGCAACACGATGTTCAATGAAGATCTATAAAGAAATCTACCAAAGACTACAAGCACAATCAGTGAAAGGCAAATGGAGTTCATTGGCCATTATTGTAAACAAGAAGTTGCACATCAGCTTATAATATGGGATCCAAATTATGGGAAAACATCAGAATGGAGACCTGCAAGAAGCCATGTTAATTAACTCATCGAGCTTTGGATGGCAGAAATGGTTGAGAAGATATAGATACAAGTATTTGCATGAGAATCATCAAATAGATAGATAGATAGATAGGTAGATAGATAGATGAACAGACTGGAATAGATAGATAATAAAAAATATATATTGACTGGTAGATTAGCAAGGATAGATAGATCTTTGGTAAGGTTTGTGTTATTGACGTATTTACAAATAATTTTTTATTGAGTTAATGACTTAATGAGTTTATTGGGCCAGTATTTTGCTTTACCTCTCTTTAAATCTTTCCATTAGCATCATCTATTTTTCAAGTGATGTAATGACTTTGAAAGGGATCCTTTCTCAAAGCCATTCTCAAATCAGTGGTTATGATATTTTTGAAGAGTTTTTAGACACTTCTGAATACTTTTTTTTTTAATCGTTTCACCCCAAGCAAGGTATTTCACTGCCACTATTGCACAGGGGGCTACATAGAGGGGAAAGTGGTGAGAAAGGATGGTTAGATATAGGAAATGTCAGAAGGTGGGTAAGGATACCGAGAATGAGAGTTGGGTAGATGTTGAGAGTGTTGGGAGAATAATTTGAAGTTAGTGTGATAGGAGGTGTTTATTGACCCTACATTTAAACACCTGGAGATTGTAGCTGTTGGGAAAGCAGACATGTGGAAGGGAATTCCACAGGCAGGAAGCGTGAGAAAAGAAACTGTTGGAGTAGAAATTATGGTTACATCTTATCTGTTTAACTGTAAAAGGGTGAGAGCTAGTTGCTAATCTAGTATCTCGTGTAAATTTGTGCCTAGGCAGCACCAATGATCTAAGTTCATCGGAGCAGAAGCCATGAAAGTACTTGTAGAAGAGGCAAAGGGAAACCACATCATGCTGGTGAGAGAATGGTTGCAGCTCGTCTGCCAAGTCAGTATCAACCATGTTACAGATTCTCCTTTGTATTTTGTCAAGAAGCCCAAGGAGAGTAGCAGGGGCACCCAACCAGATGTGGCAGCATTATTCAATACATGGGCGGATGGTAGATTTGTATATGTGCAGGATAGATTCAGGTGGGAAAAACTTCTGGGCCCTACACAGAGAGCCGATTTTCATAGCGGCGGATTTGGCAATGGATTCGATATAGTCATTCCATTTGAGGTCCGCTGAAAGTATAAGGCCAAGGAGGCGTAGTGTTATACTCTCTGGGAGGCAAGCCTGTTCCATGCTAATGGGAGGTAGATGTGATTGTCTATGGTGGTTAGTTGATAACAGCTTTATTTTAGAAGCATTGAAATTTACTAGCCATTTCCTACCCCAGGCCACTATGGATTGGAGGTCCTTTTCAAGCTTGGCAGCGAGGTTCACTTTGTCGCCCACACCAGGTTTTTGATCGAGGCAAGAGTAGATGGTAGTGTCATCAGCATACATGCCTACTTGGGATCTAATGGCATCGGGGAGATCATTAATATAGATCAGAAAGAGCGTGGGACCTAGGATAGAACCTTGAGGGACGCCCGCGTTCGTATGGTAGTTTTGGGAGGCATGCCCATTTAATACTACCTTTAATGTGCAGTTAGAGAGGAATGACTGGATGATGTTTTAGAAAAAATAGGAAGTAAAACAAGAAAATTACCTTTTATGAGAATTGCATAGATGCTCTTGAAAATTGTGGGATGGTTTACAAAAAATATGTAATATAAAAGAATGAAAGACATGTTGAAACTAAAAACAATAATGCAAAAATATTTTATGTCTGGATTTTAGAATATTAATTCATTGTAGAGTGGCAGCCCTCTCAGTGATAGAATGGCCCATAGTCTGAAATGGTCTATTAAATAGTAGCATTCAAGGCATAATATTTGAGAATCATTCAAGTAATATTCAGACTGATTACTTCTGTGACAATTGAGATCTAAACCCCTCCACTCTGTGTTATAAGTTCTGTCTAGTCTGTTATTCTTACTGTTGTACTGTTCTGAGTATATTCGTTTAGCACCAGGTATTGTGTTGAATAATCCCACAGCACGCTTTCTCTGTATATCATAGCCACCTCAGCGATACAACAGAATTGTCTTTGAGATTTTAGAATGGAAAAATAATCATGAATAACAGAGCCTTGATAAATGTTTAAATGTTTAAAACATTTTGATATATTCCATGTAACCTGAGACAATTGCAGGGTTGTTTCATATTTATTTCTGATGTTGCTGTTTTAAGTTACATTCGGTCAGCTGATTTTACATGTCAACAATGGCTGAAATGCAGCAAATACCATATCATGTATGAAGCAACCAGTGTGGATTAAACCCACTTCTAATAGTTAACCAGATTAACGTTGCTTAAAGTTTCATAGCAAAAATATTCTGCATTAAGTAAAGCTGGTTTTTTCACCATCCCTCTTATCTCCTGTTCTGTCACCCTAGTAGACAGGTTATTCACGAGTATCTTTTGTCTCACTTGCCTCCAGTATTTACTGCATAAAATTATCCAGGCTTTTTTTTTCATCATTATATACCTTATAAATTTCAACTGCTTCTGATTCTCAGTATAAGTGTGGGTTATACCCCTTGGTTTTGCCAAAAATGCTAGCTTGAGGATGCTTTTTAAGTCTATAAAAAGCCAGTTATATTCTCTTTCTCTCTTTCAGTTCTTGGCTTTTTGGCTGTGAAGTATGACTAGCTAAGACCAGCTATGACCATATGACAAGGTTAGTACTCAGTCATTGCATATGAGGAGGCTGGGTAAATTTTGACCAGCTGCCTGAGTGTAGGTGCTCAGGTCAGTCAGTTAAGTGCCATACGTGATACATGCTTGGGCGACATGGCTGACTGGGCAGAAGATTATTCCGCAGTAGGTTGCCATTGCTTTCTGCGGTAGACTGGTTGCCGACCAAGGCTATAGAACCCAATCTGTCCTGTTATTTAACCCATAACTGGAAGGAATAGATGGATTAATACCTTTCCCAAGGGTATTTGCATGTAAGTGAATACAATGGATTCAACTGGAATTCGAACTCAGCTCCCCGATTTCTCGTTCTGAGTTGATATCCACTGTACTACAACGCACATCTGGTGCTTAGGTACCCATGTTAAGAACCAACCTTGTGTCACAACACACCTCAGAGAGGGAGAGGATGTAAATACTCTCTCTCACTCTTTTTATCTCCTACTTCCAGATGTAGACAAACGTAGAATAAGAATGCTGCTGACAAGGTATATTTGCTTCTTTTGTCCTCTGTTGACTTTTGAATTCTCCCACATATATACATACACATGTATCTATCACCCCCCACACACACAAGCATACTCTTATAGCCAGTTGTAATGTGTTTTTCCTTTGATTACAATTGTGTACACTTGTAATTCTTTTTGTTAGTAACATGCATTGTCATTTATTTTATATTGTTTTGAGGTCAACCATTTTTTTATCTGGACCCACATTGAGTTTACTAATATTGTTTTTGAGATAACTGTTCTAAAAGCTCATAAATATTTAACATAATTTGCCCTCACACTTGTATCAATAGTGAAATGCATTTTCCATATGTAATCAATAGAGATAAAGAATGCTGCTGATAGGACACGTTCACTTCCTTGGTCCTCTGTTATTTTTTTAACTCTCTCATACACACACATACCCACACATGTCTATGATATGCAAGCGGTTTCTTATAACTAGTTTTAATATTTTTTCTTTTATTACAATTGTGCACACATCTAATTTCCTTGTTGTTTGTTTTATAGTCTTATATTCATTTTTTTTTTTTGCGTTATTTACTTTTTGCACAGACTCACATTGAGTCTGCCAATATTTTTTGCAGGATAAATGTTCCAGTATACCATAAATATTTAATATAATATGTCTATATATATCACAACCAAAGAGGTGATGCCTACAACATAAGGGTAACTTATTTCTACCCCAACATATTAGTATCCTACAAGTATCCTTTTTTTTTCTTAAAAATTACTTGTTACATTGTCAATCTATGGTATTCTCAGCATCTTTCTGTAGAAACACATTTCTGTTACCTCAAGTATCTTTTTCATTAGTAAGGATATTGTTCAGCATTCATTGCCATGTGGAAAGACCAATATTAAATAACATTTCAGTACTTTTTTCTTAGTTTCAACTGAGATTTTCTCACTTATTAATACTTAGCTTACATTTTAAAAGGCATCTTTCATGATCAGAATGCATCTTCGGATTTCAATGTCAGATTTTCTATCCTCAGTTAAAACTCTTTTTAGATATTTAAGTTTTTATTACCAGTCTAATTTTGGTTTCTTCAATTTTCAATTCCCATTTTGGTCTGTTTATTTGTTTTTGTTTTTTTTTTGCTTTTGCTTTTCTTTGTTTCCAACAAACTTTTCCTGTTTCTGATACTTTGCATAGCTTTTGAAATGTATTTTCCTCTATTTCAAAACACCTTCAAATTTTGTTGTCACATGTTCTGTTCTCTGAACTCTTCCTAAATATTTTAATGTTTGCACTTTCTTGATTTTGGTATCTCTAATTTGTAGTTTTCATCTTGGGCTGTTCCTGTTATTCATGCATCACTTGTTATGAAGATATCTGATAAACATGAATGATATCTTTTAAACCTTTCCAGACTGAACCTATTTCTAAAATAGTTTGTCCACAATGTTAAAATAGTTATATGATGAGGTTTTTGTGAGTCTTTAAATACACATATCCTTTTAGTTGAACAGGTTTTTAGATTTAATTTTCAGAATAAATTTGTCAAAGTTGAATTCTTGAGTGATATTTGTAATTGGCAATATGGTACATAAAAGGATCTTGAAAAAAAGTGAGGTAAGTCAGAAGAAATGATGGTAGGTGTGGTAGGTGTTTAATGTTTTTTAATCTCTGATTTTGCATAATTTATAAATCAATCTAAGTTGTTGAAGTTTTTGGGGCTTGTAATGAGAAAGGAGGATTGGAAAATCTGATACACACAGGACAGATTGAAATGAATGTGGGACAGAGGAAAGCAGTGTTTATAAACTCAAGTAAATGGATAGTAGAACATGGTTTGGGAAGAATAAATAAAAAACAAAACATTAAGAGCTACAGAAAATAGGAAGATGTGGAGGGCCATAATTGCCTATATACGGAAGGGAAATGGCATATAAAAGAAGAAGATGTGGAGAAAAATATAGAGTATACATAGGTTTCAGTATTATTCTCAGTTTCAGGCATTCATTAGCTGGATCTTGGTATATATTTCCCACATGTACACTCTAATATGTTTTGGAAATAGATACTGTGAGGGTCTAGCATTTTTGGTTTGTTGCTGAAGGATCATTTTAATTAACTATGTTGTTAGTCACACTTAGAAAAAATTATTAACCTAAAATTCTGTTCTTAAAAAGCCTCGTCAGATTGAGACTTTCGTATGGATGTCACACCTAGCACTAAAATCCTTCTTCTTCTATGTGCCCTATCCCTTCAGGATGTAGACGATCATAGCTTTCCATGTCTCCCTATCCCTGGTGTCTTTTAGCATGCCTTCTCCTGTTACACCATGCAACCCTCGTTCCGTCATCCACCTGATCAGGTTCTTAAAATATGTTATCCGCTGCTTTCCACTGTTTCCTTTTCCCTTCTATCTGGCCTGTTAGTATCAGGTTCTCCAAGCCCTCCTTTCTCATTGCGTGTCCCAGGAACTTCAACTGTCTCTTCCTGATGCTCAGTATTAATTTCCTTTTTGTTTCCACCATTTCTAAGACCTCATTATTGCTCACATGCTTGATCCATGATATTCTCAGTATCAATCTGTAAAACCACATTTCAGTTGCTTCAAGTTTTTCCTTCATCTTTGATGATATTGTCCAGCATTTACTGCCATATTGAAGAACTGACAACACATAGCAATCCAGTACTCTCTTCTTTGTTTCTAGCAAAATTGTCCTGTTTCTTAATACTTTACTTAACTTATGGAATGCTTCCTTTACCATGCCACTTTGCCTTTGGATCTCTGTGTTAACACTTCCCAATCCTTCAGACATCTAAAATGTTAGCTGTATACAAGACAACCACTTTCTCAGATATCATGCTGGTAATTTTGTATTATTCTTGAATCATTTATAACATTCTGGCATCATTTTGATAGCTTTTCTGTCATTCTAGCATCTTTTACTGATTTACATATTTATTGAAAGAAAGCCCCAAACTGGATGACCGTCAGTTGATGATTATGATGCTTTTTTAAATATATAAGTATAAGTATTGAGATTCTGGTAATTTTATAACATTATTTTAAACTAACCCTCAAACCCACTGAAGGTGCTCAAAGAATACAGAAATTGGAAAAAAAATTAAACAGTATCAAACTATCATGTCCAAAACTGATTAAAGCATTTTAAGTGTGACCACTTGCCCCAAAGTAAAATGTACAACCAAGTTATTATTATTATTATTATTATTATTATTATTATTTAAAATTCTATCAGCACTCAAACATTTTTCAGAAGATCTTGGATCATCAAAAGATTCCATTTGTAGAGCAACAAATAAGCTGTCAAGGAATCCTTTTGAGGTTCCCCATTGATTAAAAACAAAAATATATTTGATATATTTAATGATAAAGAAATAATATTTTTCCATTATGTTCTTTCATCATCCTGTCAGGCAGATGAAGCACTGTATCAGTTGGCTACTATAAAATTAGATTGGAACAAAATAAATGACCATTTTCGTGTTGCATTAATATGAGCAGTTTTTAGTTACTAATCTTTTTTGTCCTGGTATATTGAATTCCTTGCATTCACTTACGTACAAATACCCTTGGGAAAATTATTAATCCATCTCTTCCCTCTAGTTATGGATTAAATAACAGGATAGATTGGGTTCTATAGCCTTGGCTGGTGACCAACCTACCACAGAAAGTAATGGCAACCTACTGCAGAATAATCTTCTGCCTAGTCAGTCATATTTCTTTCGAGACATGATCGTCCAAGCATGTATCACATATGGCACTTAACTGACTGATACATCTATTTATCACTTTAAAGTTCCGCTTCTCTTTTTTCAGTTTCTGTTTGAAGTTTCTTGATTACTTTTAATTTTGCCTTTTACCATAGGGTATTGCATCAAAAATGATTAAGCAATTTTTTTTGTTTCATGACATTCATTTAGTTTGAACTCAGCCACCTGCACTGTGAAAGCCAATATCAACATCACTTAGGGCAGTGATTCTTAAACTTTATCCTTGTTTGCACTCCAAACCCCCAACCAATTCTAGCACCCACTTCCAGAATTGATGAAAAATAATATTGATCTTATGTGTCAATAAAAAACCATTGTGTTTCTTTAATACTTATTCATATAACCCATTACAGAATAATGCATTACAAAAACCCAGATTATTTTCATATTAGCTAAAAAAAATAAAATGACAGTAACACATGCTTGTTCTATGCATGGTGTGTTGTAAATGATTTTGGTTTAACCACAAATGCAATTGCCATTTTTTTGTTTATGATGACATCAAATTTTGGTGTCTTGGTGCTACTCGCATGCCGAGTTGAGGATCCAAATGATTTCTGCTCTTTTGGTTTTGATGTGAAACAGATAAAAAAATCCAGTTTAGCACAGGTATGTAGTCGTGAAGGATGTGCATTGTGGTGCAGTGGACTCGGAACGACAAATTGGGAAGCCAAGTTCGAATTCCAGTTGAATTCCTTGCATTCACTTACGTGCAAATACCCTTGGGAAAGGTATTAACCCATCTCTTCCTCCAGTAATGGGTTAAATAACGGGACAGATTGGGTTCTATAGCCTTGGCTGGCAACCAGTCTACTGCAGAAAGCAAGGGCAACCTACTGCGGGATAATGTTCTGCCCAGTCAGTCATGTCTCGTTCGAGACATGATCGCCCAAGCGTGTATCACATATAGCACTTAACTGACTGACTGTTGTAGTTGGGAAAGGCACTAGCACAGCGAGATATTTTTATTTTACTAGTACAGGATACACTTCTAATTGGGAATCCTAAAATTGCTCCAGGCAACCATCGGTGAACTTCATTTAGATTCCACGTTTGTTTTGTCAGATCGATGAAATCTTCCTTGACGTCACTGTTGTCATTAACATCTTTCAAATTATCTGAAACGTTGCCGGATGTAGTTGTCACAGGCTTGCGGCTCTCTACACGAGAAGTGTCCATTGAATGAAATATGCAGTAATTAATCCTCTGTGGCAGTCTCTTCAAGAGTGGGAAAGTTCCACTTTTTACCCTTTGAATGTAGCCAATTTCTCACTTGCAACTCCAAACATCTTTTTTTCCTGCAGAGAGCGATTGAGCTCATTGGGTGTTGTGGACATGTCAGCCAAATAGACAAGCATTTGAACAAACACAGGCTCATCAAATTATCCAGCCAGTTCTTGTCCCTGTCCATGAAGAAACTGCTGAATTTCTTCTCGCAATTCAAACATACGAGATAGCACACAACTATGGGACAGCCAACCCACTTCGATATGGTACAAAAGCACAGCATCTTTCTGACGCAGTTCTCCACACAAAAACTGAAACATGGTCACACAGCATGGTCACAAATCATGTTCACAGTCTTAGTCTTTTTCTTTAGGTCTGGGGGCCAATGTTCTTGCTGCAAGAGCTTGCTGATTAAAAAAGCTGTTGGTAATCTTCAGGTTAGGAATTATTTTTTTATCAATGCAGTGTTGTGTTTGCTTTGTTTTGGTATAATTAGAAGATAACACAAACTTGAATCAATGATGCTTATTTTTGGTATAAAACTTTAGGTTTTACATCAAGTTACAACCTTTAAATTTTGTGTGAATACAGGAGTAGACTAGCTAAATTCTCTTCACTGTGGGATGCTAGTAGTAAACGAGCCTATCCCTTCTGGACTCTAGTGGTCAACTCTAGCATCCTCCCCTTTTCAAATCTCCTACCCAAAACTACTGTCCTTAACTCCTACTTCTTACTCCTACTCTTACTCCTACTCCTACCAAAAGAAACGATTCCTTATTTTGACGCCCAATTTTGAATTCTTGGCGTCAATGTGTCTATATTTTTCTATTTTTAGAACACTCGCCATTTTATAAACCATAACAGCAGCAAACCCTAAGGGAGTGCCTAGTTTGGCTGGTATACCATTAATAAATATTGAACCAATCCTGTCAAAGTGAAGTTGGTGTATTTTAAAAAAATATTTTATCATACTGAACACACCTACGGATTTTTTTTTTTTTTTTACGTACCAGACGACTACCATTAGCTGAAAACAATTTGACACATCAGTTGACTAATCTACCAGTAAGGAAATCTTTTCTGGACTGGCCTTGGTATCATCAACAACTTGCTCCAGGATATATTCTTCCCTCATGTCGATGATTCCGTTATGGATCACGTCATTTGATAATGACACTTGTTGCAGTTTCTTTGCAGTTTCTTTACCGAGAACAATATTTGCCATTTCAAGGGCACACAGCTTGATCAATTCCTTGCCAAGTGTATGGGGCTTCTTTGAATTAGCAATCTGGTATAGAACTTGATAAGAAGCATGCAGTAAATGCTTCTTTGTTGGTGCAAATCCGTATGCAGGCAATGTGCTGACATGATCGAATCTAGCTCTTTTGACTTGTAATGCTGCAATGTCAATCCCTTAATCCCTGCCGCCATGTCTGTTCTTGAAATGGTTCATTGAGCTTTGATGGCTTCAAATTCATACTGGAGAACATGGTGCTAAACAGGATAAACTGTGGACGTTGTATTGTCTCAATAACTGTACGGAACATGATTATCATTTCACTTTCGTTTTTTTCTACATGCTGAAAACAAATCTGTAAAACAGAAGCAAATATACGTATGTAAGAGCAGGGCCGTAGCTGATGCTAAAAAAACACCGGGCACAGAGAAAATTGCCCGGATTTATTAGTTGACAATGTGATGACGTCATCCGTTTCCAGAAACTATGATTTTTGCGAAATTTTTTCGGCTATTCCAATGGAAATTGGGCACAGAACGTGAACCAAAGCAAGAAATCGGGTTCGGACTTTCTGAGTATAACCAGTCTTTTTTCCCAAAATTAATAAATAAACAAACAGATTTTTACTGCGTTCATTCGGATGTTTTCTTCGTTTTTCTTTCTTTCTTTCTTTCTTTCTTTCTTTCTTTCTTTCTTTCTTTCTTTCTTTCTTCGTGAATTGTTTAGTTTGATTTCTGACGAAGACATTTTTCCTTGCCCAGATTTTCACTATGATTGCACGGATCGGCCCGGACCCGTACCCGGTGTGCCCGGTAGTCAGATACGGCCATGTGTAAGAGTATAACTATAAACTGACATTTTTTAAATTTTAAATCTTGCTTATGAAAACAATGTTTTCTTTAACATTCATTTCTATTTACATGTTTTTTCGCACAGTACAGAAAAGTAATAGCAACATACTGCGGGATAATCTTCTGCCCAGTCAGTTATGCCTCTTTTGAGACATGATCGCCCAAGTGTGTATCACGTATGGCACTTAACTGACTGACAGGAAATATGCACAGTTTATTATCCTTAAACAATACCATACAATTTATCCTAATTTTTATCACATTAAATTGTTGACTTTATACAAAATTTATAAACTCTAATTCATTGTGTTTCCAGACAGAGAAAATTTGAGTCATTTGCATCAAAAGAGACCTTTCCGAGGTGGGCAGGGGCATAACAAATCGCCACCTGTAACAATAATTACCTTTACTCTCTGCTCCAAATCAACAATAACCTAACCTTCTGAAAGCAAAAAAATGATTTAGTTCGTTTATCAACATCATTATATAAGCCGTAATTAAACAACCTTCTTGCACGTAATATTAAAGTTTAAATATAAACTTAATTAATTATTAATAATGAGCTCATTTCTAATTCTGCATGAGATATGCGGAGCAAACCGACCGCTAACTGATAAGATATTTTTACTTGCTGAGCGGCAATCTAAAAAGAATTTAGCTAACGGCAACTATTACTACACAACTTAAAGCACATTATGCTAATAAATCTTTTTCAATACAAGTTTAAAATGAAAAATTACCATATTTTTATAAAGTTTTATGCTTGATAATCTTTAGCAAAACAGCACGATATAAAAATAACCTAAATAAATTGTATTAACATTAAATCTCATTTATAATTTCAGTTTATATCAACTGGTCTTTAGTAGTTTTATCACATCAACCAACTCAGTAACAACGCATACTTTCATATAATTCAAATTAATTTCCAGAAATAAGGAGGTATTAAATATATCTATGTATAAATATTTACACTGTGGAGAATAAAGAATTAAAAGTAACTCTTCTCTTCACTTTTTACAAATTTAACAATTCTGCGTGAAATCCTAATTTTCACCCAAAAGAAAAATGATTGATCCTGTACTGAAGGAAAAAGATGAAGCCAAAATTTCGCGATCCAATGTGAAATTAATTTTCTAACAACTGAAAAGGGGGCGATTTACAAAACTGAGCGAGAGATTAACTATTCGATGTGAAAAACTCTTTTGCTATAAAAAAAATCAAAAACGAAAGAAAGTCAAATCGTTCAGACTAGACACCGTCAAGATGTGACAAAAGAAACTTCAAGCCACTAATCCGGACATAAAGTTGCGACACACATTTGTTTTCCTTCTCCTTCTAGACTGCTATTTTCCTTTATCTCTTCTTCTTCGTCTCCGCCATTTTCGCGATCAACAAAGAAAACGACAACAACAATAACAGCAACAACTGATTCCTAAAAATTAACTTCGATAAGTAACACTTTCCTTTTTCGCTTTATCTTCCTTTTCATTTTCTCGCCGGCCATAAAAAAGGAAAGGAACACAGACTTTATTAGTACCCTGTTAATTCTGCATACACACATTTGCTACCTACATCTAGAACCCTGGATTCACTTAACTAACTTTGAACAAATTGATGTTATTCTGTTCTGTTAATAAAATTCTACTTTAACATACAAACGATATACTTTTATTCTTCCAACCTTCAACCTTGATGATTACGAATAAACTTAAGTTGTAGGGATTGTTGGCTATGTTTGTGAAATGGCCTTGTACCAGGCATGGCTAGCCCTCACTACCTCAACACCATTACCTACGTATAATTATATGAAGCACAAATATAATTCGACTATATTTAAACATCACATTTGAGCAAACACATCAACAATATTTGAGCAGTAGTTCCGCTCTTTATCAAAGTAAAATTCACACTGCAGTGTTTCCAACTTTGCTGCAGTTTTGCCAGTAATTTCCTGCTGTTTTTTCCCGAAGCATACATTTACGGTGAAATTTCTACCATGTAAACTTTTATGTCAGATCAGATTTAATATCTCTCTTCTCTCCAATTATGGGTTAAATAACAGGACAGATTGGGTTCTATAGCTTTGGCTGGCAACCAGTCTACCGCAGAAAATAATAGCACCCTACTGCGGGATAATGTTTTGTCCAGTCAGTCATGTCTCTTTCGAGATATGATCACCCAAGCGTGTATCACGTATGGCACTTAACTGACTGACTGACTTTAACTACGGAAGGAAAATGTGACACTGAAATTCAAAGAAGCATTGGAATAGCCAAAGTGGCTCTCCAAAAGATAAACATAGAACTGAGAAATAGGAAAATTCCCTGAGAAATAGAAAGAAAAGTGCTGAACTGCGATGTAACATCAGTCCTATATGGTAGTGAATTCTGGACACCTTCCTGACAGATAAATGTGGTTCTACAGCAGAATGCTGAGAATACCATAGATGGGACATGTGAAAAATTAGGAAGGTTTAAGGAAAATGATAACAAAAAGAGCATTTTATTTTGAATTAGAAGGAGGCAGCTGCAATTTATAAGATACATAATGAGGAAAGGGGATTCGGAGAATTCAATACACGAACAATATATTGATGGCAAGAGGGATAGAGGAAAACAGCGAATAAACTTCTAAATGAACTTGTTTAAATGGTAGAACAGGAAGTGGGAGGTATGATGAAAAGACAAAACCTACTGAGAACTATAAAGAATAAAAAGTTGTAGAGAGCCATGCTTATCGATGCTTTGAAAATACACATAGAAGAATTGGAAACAAAGATTTTGTTTGGCCAACAAACTTGCTTCCTCGCTTTTTTCCCCCAAAACTAAATCTTACCCCTCAAAATTTGAAATTATGAAGAAATCAGTTGTCGCTGAATTGCCGCCGAATTGTTGGTAACACTGTATCATTTTTAATGGTGCTTTTTGGGACTTATAAAATCTGAGCTAGGTTATGATGTTTTTAATTTTTAGTTCAAACTGTCGTTTATTCTGCTTCAACCACAGTAAGTATCAAAAGTTGAAGAAGCCAAAAAATCCCGAATCAAGAAATGCCAGCCACTCACAAGGCTGAAAGCAAATGTAACAAAGCCAAAAGGAAACTACTGCCTTTCTCCTTCCTGCTTGTTGGAACTCCTCAGCTGTAGTCCTTTGAAGAAATCTGGTGAACCCTTTGAACCCTCTAACTATCGTCCTATTAGCCACTTACCACTTTTCAGCAAAGTATTCAATGCTCTAATCAATGCAAAAGTAATTAAGCATCTCACCTCTCACGACCTACTCCCTGACAAACAATATGGCATCCGCGTCGACAAGTCAACCGCTGGTGTGCTAACAGCCATCACTGAATATGTATACCATGCTCTTGATTATAATAGCGAAGCTAGAGCTGTTGCTCTAGATATCTCAAAAACTTTTGATAGGGTTTGGCATGCTAGCCTTCTCTGCAAGCTCCAGGGCTACATTTCTGGACGATTGTTTGATTTAATCTAATCGTTCCTACTGAATCGTGAGATGAAGCTTCCAAATTCTTTCACACGAACGCGGGTGTTTCTCAAGGCTCTATTCTAGGTCCTACGCTGTTTCTGGTCTTCATCAATGATCACCCTGATGTCATCAGTTTCCAATTAGACATTTATCCAGGTAACAGATTAATTTTAGAAGAGGAAATTGAACAGGCTGCACCAAAAGTAGTTTTGCCCAACACTGCAAATTGTTACAAAACTAAAACATAAATAATCTTCCTGATGTCAATAGGCATCTATGCAGGTGACACTATTATTTACTCCCATCTCAATAAGAAATTTGCCAAGTTTGACAAAGTAAACCTGGCGGTTGCTCTTGAAATGAACCTCCAATCAGTGATTAACTGGGGCAGGAAATGGATTGTAAATTTTTGATGTCTCCAAAATAAAACTGCTTTTTTTAACCAACATAGAGAAACTTTTGGCCATCTTCATGGCAGATGTAAGTCTCCATGAGGTAAACACACTGCATTTTCTTAGCCTCACTCTCTCAACTGACCTGAAGTGGAACCACTACACCGAATCTCTAGCTGCATCTACTGCTAGGAACGTTAGTTCACTGTGTCAGGCCAGGAAGTTTTTCATGTCAGAATCTATTTTGCACATTTATAAATCTACCATTCGGCCATGCATTGAATACTGTTGTCATATCTGGATGAGTGCTTTTTCTGTTCACTTCGAGGTTTTCGACAAAATCCAAAGAAGGAACTACAATGTAATCGGTCCTGACTTGGCGTCTCGACTTCAGTCACTCTCTTACCACCAGGATATGGCTTTCATCTGTCTTTTCTACAAATATTTTCATATCAACTGCTCTGACGAACTTTTTTCTGGTGTTCTGTCCCCGTGAATTTAAGTGTGCTACTAGATTGTCATCTAGGTTTCACCCTTTTACTGTTGAAATCGTTAAATGCAACCGCCACGTCTACCCAAAAAGTTTATTTTCTCGTTCTTCCCACCCGTGAAACTTCTTTCCATTTACTTGTTTCCCTGATAACTACAATCTCCGAAAATTCAAATTCAAAATCAATTGCATTTTTCTACACTCTTGAATCCCATTCATCTTTTATCCTTTCTTCAATAACCCCTGTACCCAGTCTTTACTCTCACTGTAAACCCCTGCACACTAGTGACGGTCCCTCTTTGCTTGGAGTGAAATGATTTTTTAAAAAATTGAAAACTGAAGGTAAGTTTTTACCTGAACACACATGTGATGCACAGGTGTCTGGGTCACAGTGACTAATGAAATACAATGTTTTGACAACTAAGAAAAACAAAGAATAACATCCCAACTGACATAATCAAATGTGGGTGGATTTAATTGGTTTTACACAAGAAATATTTTCTAAGTAAAACATTTTGAGATTCCTGATAAGTAAACTAGACTTACCGAGATTACAAGCAATACGTTGTGTATAAAAACTACAAATAGTGATTTGGTGTAATGTTCTTTTTGTGTTTATTAATCATTTCCAACATAACCAATTTGGAATCAGGTGAAATTCTAGCATTGCAGTTCTGACCAGACACCAGATTTGTTTGCATGATTCAGATTATTCTAGTCCAGTGGTTGCCAAACATTTTTTTCTGTCATTTCCCCCCTACATCCAGTTCAACCATCCAGATTCCCCCCTTCATGCGTATGAGAGAAAGAGCAGTTAAGACACACTGAGACTATTTACTAATTTATTTTTCAAATGTACAAATATACTGATAAACTTATAGTTACAGAGTAAATTGGATAGAGAGCAGTCAGTAACAATTAAGCATAGCCATAGAGAACGGTTAGTAACAAATAAAGGACTTTTGTTTGCTCTTCTACTTCAGAATTAAATTAGTGAAAAGGGTGATGCTGCTTCTTGTGCACCAGTGTATCAATATTAGAATTATTTTGACAAGCGCGCAACGTATGCCACATTCCACCTCCAGTTGGTTTCGTGCTTTGGGCTTGATTGTGAGTAAGGTAGAAAATCCTGACTAGTAGGCAGTGTAATTATTTCCCCCACCCCTGGTAGCTTCAAATTCTCTCCCCCCGCCCAAGGGGAATTTCCTCCAGTTTGGGAATCGCTGTTCTAATCAAACACAAATATATAAGGAAAATAAGTTAATGAACTTATGTTGAAACTCTAGGGAGATGGTTAAAGTTTATTAAATCGGCCTTGTGTCAAACATAACCGAACTCCATACAACTTACAGGTTTTATCAGAATCATCAGAAGATTATCAAAAGATGGATTTGTGGAAAAATAAAAGTATACCTTTTGTATGTTTAAACAGAAATTTATTTATAGAAAAGAATAACATGAATTGGTAGAAGTTAATGTTCAATTACAAATAGTATTAAGAAGGGTATCAAAAGTTCGTAGTAATCCTTGCAATAATGAGTTTATGTCTACGTAGGCAAGATCGTATGTGTGTATGTATGTGTGAGCGTTTGTTGTTGGGTAGGATAGTCTTTGAAGTTATCGCTCAGGGTGAATGGTGAAAAGGAAGGAAATGAGAGGTGAGAGGCGAGAGAAAGATAGAGACAATAATAATAATAACGATCGCTTGACGTTTGTTGAGGGACGTGTTAATTACTCTCGTCTTCTTTTCTCTCTGACGACGGTCAAACTTGGCTCGTCTTTTATTTCGTTTGGTAATTCACTCCCAGATGTGATTTTGGCATTTCTATTTTGATTTTAAATGTTTCTTATTTTTCTATTGGTCGAAAAATATTTCGCATCAAGGTGTGAAATTTCGCAAGTTTTGTGTGTGCTAAGCAAAGTTTGTAAATTCGAGAAATTTCGTTTATTTCTAACAAAATCAACGTCAGTACTTAGCATTTTAATTTTTAAATCTAGAACTTGTTTTGTTCACTACAATGTAAATGGTTAACAAATCAGGGATTAAGAGAGATATCAAAAAACAAATATTGATGAGAAATACAAAGAACAGGAAATTGTGAAGGGCCACGATCTCCCACGTTCTGAAGAAGAAGATATTTAAATTATAGTTTCCGAAATTACAACTAATACTTTGTGCAGAATAACTATAAATATTGACTTAGTGTATTGGGCACTCCATTTTTATTAATAATTTCCGACATAACCAATTTGGGACTAAATAAAAGGTTTTTGCTGTAAGGTTTTCTGCATTCAGCTACACAGCTAGAGCGTCCAGTCTGATCCTCTATTTAACCCATAACTGGGGGAGAAATGGATTTATACCTTTCCAAAAGCGATTTGTGCAAAAGTAAATTTCGAAGCCTCTTCTTTTTACATCAACTTTACATCCCACAAACTTTATCACTAATTATAAAATAACTGCCGTCATAATTCAACAGGAGAGATCAGGCTTCGGGCTTGTCAGTTTGGAAACTTCATTAAACAAATCTCACTAGCAATACCTTTCCATTAGGGAATACAAGGGCTAATCTCTGGCGTCTAAGGTGTTATGACACATGCACACATATGTGGACACATACACACACTCATATTCGCATTCACGCATATGTATGTAATAAATTTTCTTCTAACTGTATAGATTCGAATAAATGTAAGCTGTTCGCGGGTTGGTTTAAGTTAACCAATCAGAACTAACAATTTTACCGCCAAATCGTAAGGGTGTTTTGAATGCCTATTTAAACGATTTGCCGCATATATTTCGCCAGTTGGCACAAGAATCTTAACACGCACAACATGTAAGACCAACTCACCTTCTCTTACTAATCATTCTTCTAAACTTTACAAAGATGAACTTATCAACGGACTCAGAAATTTTCACCAACCTTCTAACAATATTATTCATAACACAACTTACATATGACACTGATAAATCTTCCAGTGACAAAGAACTTTACAACTTACCTCAATGCAGAGAATGAAAGACATTTTTAATCAGACACATTCAACGTCTGTACAAAGTATGTAATTCTTGTTATTTGTTAATACACTTTTATAAATACAAATAATGCTTTAACCGTTTTATTCTATGTTCCATTTGCTAATTTCATAAATGATTTCAACCGTATAAAATAATTGTTGGAATGCAGGAATTTAGTTAGGAAGTTTTTTGGGAAATGGCCTTGTGCCATGTAAAAATTCAAACCTAAATTTCTATGCATATGAGGCCCCAAAAGGGAAAATACTGAGATGGATGGACTACTTTTTACCTTTTTCCTGTTATTGTTAGTGTGCGGATAAATACTGATTTCGTCAGGCTTGTTGGTTTGGAAATTCATTAATTAATGAATTACAGTCTTAAGGAGTTGACTCTCTAGCCAATGACTGTTCACTGGAAGGGGACTAGACTTAATTCCTGGTTCCTGAGCCGTGGCCAGTGGAAGAAATGCTAAACGAGGCTGAAGTTTTTTTGGCTTCTGATCGGGACTTTCACTTTAAACTTGATCTTGTGCCACGTTCTGTTTGCGTAAGCGCGCGAATGAATACTGAGGTCACTAAGCACCTTTTATGTTGGAACTTGGTAGTCTTCTTTTCAGACGGCCACCATATTGGATTATTTAATTTTATTTGCTTGATTTTTGAAGATCGTACGTACAGTATGAAGACAATTTTAAAACCGTTCTGGCTAGAACTGTTCTGCCTCACAGAGTTTAACAGCTTTTATGAGTTATAAGGTAGGACATTTTTTAATTATTTCGTTTTGTTTGTTTTCAAAATTGTTAACGAAGACTTAGAGTTTAACGCATTGTTTAAAACATCTAAAAATGCGAAAATTAAACAAAGAAAAAAAATCAACTAAAAATGGCGAAAAATCAAACCAAGAAAAAGACAACTGGAATAATCACTACGACTTTTTTAGAATAACCCCTCCTTTATGTTTAATAGACGTTGTTGAATTCTAAGATCAAGGTCTTTCATGTTCAGATTTATTCAAGATTCTTCGGTTTCATTTATGTTTGGTCATGCGCTGGAACTTTCCTTTACAAATAAAGGAAAGGGCAAACCTATGTAGAATTGACTTCTTGTTTGACGCTATCACCTCGGCCAGGCTTTCTGACTGTGGCGCCGATATATCCATATTTGCTATCAGGTCTGAAATGAAGTCCGGTTGCAGAAAATCTTTTTCAACCTTAGAGAGAAGGGCCTTACAAGAAAGTGTCTGGTTTGGTCCCTAATTCCAGTAGTAGAACAATGCATTATGAGAATTGGAAAAAAATTATTCAGTTCATCGATGTTCTCGAGGAATCTCTTCTTTGCTGTCCTTACCGTGTACCAATCTGAGTTAGAAAGAGGTCGGTTTAGAATTTCTTAGCGTCATAGAGTTGTCATGGTACGTCGAATGATTTGTTGCATCAATTCTTTCAAGAGTTGTCCGAAGATACCAAAAATCGACATTCGTCAGCATATATTAGTTATGTTTTCTTGGCTAGATGAGAACACTAAGGGATAATGGCAAATCCTTTTTTTTTAATCATGTCACCCAAAGCAAGGCATTCTACTGCCACTATAGCGCAGGGGATTACACAGGGCGATAGATGAGTTAGGATGTACATAGGGGTAGAGAATGGGAGGGTTAGTGTGTTAGGAGGTGTCTATTGACCTTACATTTAAACTCCTGGAGGTTATAGCCGTCGGGGAAGCAAGCACGCGAAAGGGAATTCCACAGGCGGGAAGTGCGAGAAAAGAAGCTGTTGGAGTAGAAACTGCGGTTACATTTCATCGGTTTCACTCTAAAGGGTGGGACCTAGTTGCCAATCTAGTATCTCGTGCAAACTCACACCTAGTGGGCACCAGTGATTTAAATTCATCAGAGCAGAAACCATGAAAGTATTTATAGAAGAGGCACAAGGAAGCCACGTCACGCCGGTGGGAGAGTGACTGCAGGCGGTCAGCTAAGTCGGTATCAATCACATTACAGATTCTTCGCTGTATTTTGTCAAGAAGCCCGAGGAGAATAGTAGGGGCACCCGACCAGATGTAGCAACAGTATTGGAAGGAAAATACCAAGTAAGTTTTTTTTTCTGACTTTGAGAAGTGTTCATCTGAATAAAGAAGATTCTTGCTGCTGACCCCCAAATAAGTGTTTCATGTATCGTTAATTTCGACATGCTTTGAGTCATTTCGGGAGTAAAGGTTGGCAATTCTGATACCTGGGCGTTGTTTAGAAACGTATTATATAAGGCGTTAGTTAGGGAGACCGTTCGAGACAATTTAATCGAAACATCAAGCAATGCAGCCTGACAAAGAGGTTATGGTGCTTGGGACACTTGTAGGGATAAAATAAAAATACAAAATAAAATAAAAACTACGAAATAAAATAAAAATAAAATAAACATAAAAATCTCCCAGAAGTCCTCTGACAGGAAAGACAATTTACGCATGTGCAAAAAAAAGAGGGGTCTTCCTGGCGTCGAAAATATATCTTTACTGTTGGACTTTGACTGGTAAAAACGTGCCGACTGTTCGGAAAGGAATTTCCCCAACATGGGGTCGTTGGAATCAAAAAAATAAAATTAGTGTCCAAACTGTCCCTCTAGTGTCTCTGTATCTTTCCTTTTCGCTTTGCCTATTTATTTCAGCGACGAAAGCTATTCAACAAGTCTTGGATGTTTAGGTGAAAGAACCAACTCAGCAGTAATACCCATAATGGTAACCACCCCGACGTGATATCTACGCTCGAGTTTTCTGGGGGGGGGGGGGAACGGGAAGAGAAATTCATTTCTCCACCACAACTATAATAGTGACAACCACGCGAGGTGATATGAACACGCGAAATTTTTTTTTGCACTAAAAAAAAAAAATTAACAACTTTCCTACAATGAGTATACATTAATTGTCGCAATCTTTTAACCCCGTGTGACTTCGCCTGCTTCCCCCACTACCAAACTTTGGCTTACCATCCCTCCAACCACAATAGGTCAAGTGTTCTACTGTAGCCACACAACGCAACTAACGGACCTTGCTGGAATTGCTACATTTCAACAACTCAATATTTTGCTTCTATATATTAAAAAAAAATTTAAACTCTCCTAACGGTTCTACATACTTTGCTGTAACACAATGTAACAAATAGAAAACACAACTAGCGACGACGTGAACATTTCGCTAGATAACGTTGAAAACACAAAGTGGTAACATGACATGAACTTCCTTACACACACATAAGTAAACTCTGAGCTACAAAAACAAAAACAAAAAAAAAAAATACATGTGGCGACCCCAAAATGTACAACTCTCGTCCACAGCTCGGATAACTCGATGGCGAACAAGAAAATTCTCCATGATAGAGAAATCTGGGCCGTACCAAAAAAAAAAAAAAAAAAAAAAAAAAACGAATCAAATAAACATTTCTTTGAGTTATTCCAAAATCACTAATACAATTTAACAATTCCACTGTTACCAAAGAAAACTAAGGAAAATTTCTGAAGAGATCATTAAGCTGAACATACCACTCCTTTCTGAAGGACGCTTACACTCAGCTACGAAATCCATCATCAAAAAATCTTACTTCCAAGACCAATAATCGACCAGGAATATCCCGACCTGACAAAACATGACATAAAAAAAATTGCCAAAGAGATGCAAGAGTTGGATATAACCCTCCTTTCAGAAGGACAGCTACATACAACTCAAAAATCCTTTATACCTAAAGAACTAAAATCAGCAACACATGTATGGCTGCGAGCCGACAGGATTAGGAAACCTCAGGAATCTCCATATTTTGGGCCATCAGTCAGTTAGTTAAGGGCCATATAAAGTAATAAAACAAGAAGAAAAATATTTTATGATAGAGACATTGGCTGGTGATGAGCAAACGGTTTCAACTGAGCGATTGAAACCAGCAATATTCGCCCATACCCAGAAAAAGAATGAAAGCAAAAAACACAGCCTAACAGAAAACACATCATCACCAACACCTGAAACGCAGCAAGATTCACCAAAGGAACCAATCGTCACCCGCTCGGGTAGACGTGTGCGGTTTGCAATGACCATTTTTACTACACATAAAAATACACACATAAACAAAATTATATGTACATTGAAAAGAGTAACATACACACATGCACCTTATAAAAGACTAACTTTGCCTTCAATGCATCCTTACTGTAGCTCCGCTACATCGGGTAAAATAAAAATAAAAAATAAAATAAAAAACACTAAACAGAATAAAAATACAAAATAAAAACTACGAAATAAAATAAAAATACAAAATAAAAGTACAAAATAAAATAAACATAAAAATCGCCTGACAGGAAAGGCAATTTACGCATGTGCAAAAAAGAGAGGCTTCCTGGCGCCAAAAATAAACTCTATTTCTTTTTCTCTTAAACTTTGACTGGTAAAGACGTGCCGACTGTTCGGGAAGGAATTTCCCCAACATGAGGTCCTTGGAATCAAAAAAATAAAATCAGTGTCCAAACTGTCCCTCGAGTGTCTTTGTATCTTTCCTTTTCGCTTTGCCTATTTATTTCAGCGACGAAAGCTATTCAACAAGTCTTGGATGTTTAGGTGAAAGAACCAACTCAGCAGTAATCGCCATAACATCCATACACTCAGTAAAAACAAGGCTGGTGATTCAATGCGCGATCTGGGTCGGCAAAAGATCTTTTGCCGCAAGATTGCATGTTTTGTTAGAATTCGTCTGTTGTCGTAATCTGGAGGAGTCTATCGAATACTTCTTCTTTTACTACACAGTTATACACCCGTTATGTATGCTTATTAGCGTCTTAATCGCGGACAATTCTTTTTCTTGGAGACAATTTAATTTGTCGTAATATGGGTTCGTATTTTGAAGAAACAATGTTTCATAGGAGTGATTGGTGGTCAGACTTCTTTTATGGAAGGCCGTATCACTGTCGGTGTTGTACACAGTGAGTCGCATCACAACGGCTATACCAGTTTCACAAAGATAACGTAAATAAGACATGCACATTTTATTTGTTCACTAGCAGTATAGCCCGGCGTTGCTCAGGTGTAATGAAAGCTTTAAAACTAATCCATGGTCCTGGAGGTTAGGCTCTTTGAACGTTGGCACGAAAGACTAAAAAGCAATAGTCGTTTCCAGTTAAAGCGAAACCGTAGACTGAAAGAAAAATGAATGGATGTAAGTCAAATTTTGATTTCCTGGTATCGATATCAAATGTTTTTTTCGTGGTAAACTGAATTTCGAAGGCTAAATAAGTCCTCTGAGTAAATGGTATTAGGGCTGAGACTAAGAACTACAATTATACCTACTTAGAGCCAAACCCGAAGCAAAAACTAAAATAAAAGGGCTGAAAAAATACAAACATACAGGCATATAAACAGACACACACACACACAAACATCTTGCCTTTTTATATATATATATATATATATATATATATATATAATCGATTTCTGCACTATTGTAAGAACTGCAACCTTGAAACTTCTGAATATCGTTTCTTATGTCATTCTCTATGAGTGTATCAAATTTGATTAAAATCGAACCACTCCTTCTATAACCCGATTTTTTTGATTTTCGATATTTATCGGGGGTGCCTCGACACAAAACCTAGCTAAGAACACTCGCAGATGCTTATAGCACAACTGTGTATATTTTCAAGAAAATCGGTTCAGCCATTTCGGAGTCTATAGGTAACGGACACACACACACACACACACACACAGAGTTCCATTTATAAATAAGTTTAGATATATTTAGATAGACAGATAGATTTAGATTAGATAGATTTATTCAGCGAGACAATTCTGAGAGCTCTAGAAATCCTGCCAGGTTTCGTCATTTGCGGCCGAAATCTGAACAATATAAAAAAACGCAGGTGGTAGTGCTGATAGCAGATACAGAAAATAAAGTACAAGACCTTTTACAGGAAGTAGTAAAAAACGCGGAAAGAAAGGGATACATATAAATTACAAGAAAACTGAATGCATAATAATCAGTAAAAAGCGGATCCTAAAATGCGAATTAAAAGTTGGGGATAGTAAAATCAAACTGGTTCAGAAATGTAAATACCTGGGAAGTGTTTTAACAGAAGACGGAAAGTGAGATACAGAGATCTGAAGGCCTATTGGCATGATCAAAAACACATTCCGAAAGCTGAGTAGAGTATTAAGAAACAGGAAAATTTTGCTGGAAACTAAAAAGAGAGTACTGGATTGTTCGCTGGACAATCTCATTAAAGATAAAGGCAAAGGCTTGAAGCAACCGAAATGTGGTTCTACAGAAGGATGCTGAGAATATCAAGGACGGAACACGTGAGCAACGATGAGGATGGATACGAGAAGGAAACTGATACTTGACATCAAGAAAAGACAGCTGAAGTTTTTATGCAATGAGGAAGAAAGTCTTGGAGAACCTGATGCTCGCGGGACAGTTAGAGGCGAAGAGAGACAATGGAAAGCAATGCATGACATACTTGATGGACTTGAGCAGATGAACGATGGAACGGGAATTGAGTGGAATAACAGGAGAAAAGGTATTAAGAGCGACCAGGTATAGGAAGATGTGGAAGGCTATGATCGCCTACGTCCTGAAAGGACACGACACATAGAAAAATAATTTACCTATTAGACACATTTGTGAACAGAACATGTGAGCAACGACGAAGAGAAAGCAAATGGACACTTGCACATAGTACTAGAAAATCAGTTGCAATTTCTAGGGTATTAAACAACCAATACCCTGGGATGTGCGTTGTGGTGCAGTGGATATCGGCTCAGAACGATAAATCAGGGAGTCGAGTTCGAATTCCAGTAATTCCTTGCATTCACTTACGCACAAATACCCTTGAGAAAGGTATTAATCCGTCTATTCCCTCCAGTTATGGGTTAAATAACAGGACAGACTGGGTTCTATAGCCTTGGCTGGCAACCAGTCTACCGCAGAAAGCAATGGCAACCTACTGCAGGATAATCTTCTACCCAGTCAGTCATGTCTCTTTCAAGACATGATCGCCCAAGCGTGTATCATGTATGGTACTTAACTAACTGACTGAAATATTGGTAAACATTTTAGGATATACTTACTTTTATATGGATAATAATATCGGTCCTCGGTGAATACTGGACAGTCTCCTCACAGATGAAGTAGAGACTTGAAGCAACAAAAATGTGTTTTTTCAGAAAAATGCTAAGAATACCAAGAACTGAACAGGTGAGTAACAATGAGCTTTTAAGTAAAATGGAAACGAAAAAGACATTTACACTACGAATCAGTAAGAGACAGTTGAAATTTCTAGGGATTATGAGAAAAGTGGGCTTTGAGAATTTGACTCTCATAAGACAAATTGAAGACAAGTGGAAAACAGAGCGTAACCTATCCAACGAGCTTGTGAAAATGTTTGGCAGAGAATAGAAGAAATAGCAAACAGACAATATTTACTAAGAGTTACAAAGGACAGGAAATAATGGAGAACCATGACCACTCCTGATGAGACACAGTACATTCAATCGGTTTTTATGTATGGGACACAAAATAACATCTAAAGGTGAGTGGTTAATGATTTTGCTTTCCTACCAACGCTTTGAAAGCCCAGTCCATTTAAGTTCTAGATTCTCTTTTCTTCGCTTGAGAAGAAATGCTCAATAGCGGTTTTAATCATCTTCATGTATTGTGCCCCCTCATGACTTAGAGGATCATGGATCTCCACAATTTCCTGTCTTTTATAGCTCTTAATAAATTTTGTCTTTTCGTTATTTCATCCACTAAGTGTGTTATGTGCTGTCCCTCAATCTGTCCTGTGAGTATCACGATCACAAGTCCCGTAACCCATTAGGTACCAACCACATGTACTTGACGGAGTCCAACCTTCTCTAGCCGAATTTTTTCTTCTCGTAAACAGGTTGCCACTCAAGGCTATAGCTGAGACAAGAAGTTATGAATTCATACCTTTCATAAGGGTATTAGCATGTCATGAACTCGACTTGAATTTGAACACTGCTCTCCGATGCCCTAATCTGAACCGCAATCCATTACTCCACCGAGCCTCTATATAAGATTTTCCAAATCCTCCTTCTTCATGTTCCCTAGAAATTTCAACTCTCTCTTCCTGATGTTAAGTATTAGTGTCCTTTTTTTTTGCTATTTTCTCTAAAACCTCGTCGCTGTTCATATGTTCGGCCCATGTTATCCGCAATATCTTTCTGTAGAACAGATTTTTGTTGCTTCAAGTCTCTTCTTCATCTTTGAAGGGATCGTTCAGTATTCAGTGCTATTTAGAAAGACAAATAACACGCGACAGTCCGTTACTCTTTTCTTTGTTTGTAACGAAGTATTTTCTGGCTCTTAATAGAACTCAAAGCACACTGACGATGTAAAGATATTTTGCTTTATTCATCTATTTATAATTTCACCCCAAGTAAGGAATTAATGCCGCAAAGCTGCAAGGGGGTTACTCGGAGTGAGAGTGAATTAGAAGACTATTGAGGAGAAAAGACAATAAAAGAAAAAGATTAAAAAAAGATGGCGATTGATGTTGCATTTAAATTTTTGAAGAGTGTTAAGTATGTAGTGGGGCTAAGAAGTCTCTCAAACAAATAATAAAAAGAAAAATACATTTCAAATAAATTAAAACAAACGTTTGTTTATTTTCGTAAAAATATAAAATTGTCCGTACAGCTGTAGAAAAAAGAGAAAGAAAGGAACTGGGAATGTGAGAGGGAAAGGTAGGATGATGTGTAGCGAGCGAGATGAGAGAAAGAGAGGGTGAAAGAAGGTTCACGGATACGGATTCTGCCTGTTGTGTGAACTGCTGGATTCTCTCTGTGTGTATGCTCGAAACTGTCCGTGTGCCCTTTGATGTCAGCTTGTCGCTGGTCTCCTCTGGTTTGATGAGAGTTTCTCTCTTCCTTATATCTGAATGGTGAGGCTCCAGGGAGATTAAAAAATAGGTTTCTTATGTTGAGCCCTGATTGGTCAATAAATCATATTTTTGACCACGTGGTGTGCTTTCCACTACGTCCGAACTTTTGGGTGCGCCGTCCTTGTTTTTGACCCCACAGGGTATGATAAGGGGTGAATTCCCGCGAAATTGTATTTTTTTTAGATACACGTGTGTGAATTAATTTTTATTGCGCGTGTGTGTGTGTGGAAAATAAAATAAGAAACGGCACAAGTATTTACCCTGCCCCAACATACTGGAGTGAGATGTCACATAAGGTCGGTTTTAATGTGGAACCCGAGCGCGTACACTCGGGCCAGTGGTCAAAATTTACCCAGCTCCCCATACGTGATGACTGGGTAGTAATCTTGTTTTTTAGCTGGTCGTACCCACTAGCCTGTGGCGGGTAGGTATTCAAAGAGTGTTAAGTAGCAGAGAAGTAAGTCATAGGCGCATACAACCTGGAGATTCAAGAGACAATTCTTATAGAGATTTTCATGAACACAGATACTAAGGTCATGTATTTCGACACTAGAAACCTTTCAGTAGGTAAAAAGATAATCAGGAACAGAGAATTCAGTGGTACAGAGTTTAGGTTAGTTTCGCAGAGAACTGGAAAACGGAGAGAACATTCCAAGAGAAACGATTCTAATGCAGAAATTTTTTTATTGGTTAACTTGTTTCTTCTGCCATATTAGAATGAATGAGGTGTGGGGGGCATATACTCGGGGATTTTTTAGTAAAATATTCGTTCGTATTGTTGCGGTAATTTTCCTTCTTCTTTCATAATTAATATGCACCGCGCTTGATTGGTCATGTGACCTTTAACGGCCAATCAGCAAAGCCATGTTTTCAGAGTGCTTTCAGACGTCGTTGTATAGAGATATGTGGCATTGGCTTGTAAGGAAGGACAAAGCACTTTTTTTTTAATTTATTCACCCTCTCGTACTTTGGTAAGTAAAATTAAATATTTGTGCTACGCAAACGTAACTTGTTTTTCGCTTTTGCCATTGAACTAAAATTATCAAAGATTTTTAGCTGCAACTTAATTTTTCAAACTTAGCAGACGTATGTCAGCCAATCGAAAGCTAATGTGCTTTTTTCCACTTAAAAAACCCCAGCTTAGTAAAAACTTGGTTACGTTCTGCAAAAAAATGTTGTTCATCCAGTACTGTACAAGACTAAAGAACCACAAAGTTGAAGGTTACTAAATGATGTTGTGAACGTAAGAGGTCCAGTAGATTATGGGGATATTTAAGAAAAATCACGATTGAAGCGACGAAGAGGTTAATGTAGCGATTAGAGAAACATACTCTCATGAGTCTGTCCTACAACGTCGTAGTTAGTTCTTTGGAGGAAGCTGTCCGAATTGAACTTCCTTCTTTACGAATGGAATATGAAGAAAACTGGAATGATTTGCACCCGTGTACATGGTATGTTAGAGGTCTCATCAGTAAACTTTTGAACTAGTAAGGAATGTAGCTTGTCAGAACATTTGCTGCGGAAATATTGATAGAGTAAGTGATAGGCTAAAATCGTTTCTGGAAAAAGAGTTGGAGAGTGGAAAATAATCACTCACAAGGACGCAGACAGACGACTGTAAAAAATTTAATCAATTTCGCTATTTTTCACTCAATAATCATTATAGCCGATGAAAAATTGGAAGTTACATTTCAATGTAACAATGTTATGATTGATCGCAGCCGTCAATAAGTTTTACATTAAACTACGTCCTACGATAAAGGATTTTTTTTTTTTTTTTTGCCATAGCTAAATTAATTTACTGGTATATACAGTAAATAAAAAAAAATGCTTACTCCAAATACTGAACTACTAAAAAACCTCTACTGGATGTATCGATACCCGATAATTTGCTGAAAAAGACTAAAAAGAGTATACCATGAAAAAGTGTCCCAAACATGATAAAATGCAAACTTTTATTGTCAAAATCATTAAAGAGGAGAGACCAAAGTGTTTTTGGATTATTTTTTATTTATTTATTTTTAATTCTTTTAATAATTCCTAGCACGTTCGAAATTTTGAAAACATTGATTTGGAAATTCTTGCAATATAAACTTTTAAACAAATAACTGTCGGATTTTAATTAAACTTTCAGGACTTTTCCATGAAATTATTTTAGAATTTTTTTTTTTATATAATCCAGGTAATATAATTATTTTTTTTTTTACATTTGTTACATCTCGCTTAATTTTATGAAGTTTCGAGAAATTAAATTTTCACCTGCTTAATAGCTTTATTAGTTAAAAAGCTGAACTTGGAGAATTTAATCAAATTTTTGTAAAACAGAAACACCGTCATTGCCATTTACCTAAAATCTGCTCGGAATCGTAAAATAAAAAAAATGTAAAACTACATTATTTAATTTTCTAATTAATGTCGTAGTTTTATTGCATTTAAGATTTATAAACGACTCTATTGTCTCAAAACCTTACTTTTTTTTCTTTTTTCTTTTTTTCGATGAATAATGAATTTTAAATTCTTTTCATATTTTTAAAAATGTTAGAATAATTTAAGTTTTAAAATGTTCTATTAATTTTATCCTTTTTGATTAAGTAAAACCTACATCAAATATCTGAAAAAAATAATTTTGATTATTTTTTTTTAAAACGTGCCGTTTTTTGTCGATACAAATGTTAAATTCATTTAGACCAATAGTAAATTTGAAGTCGAAGTATCTCAAATTTAATGAAGCATATTACGGAAAATATTTTCATTAATTTTTAAGATTACTGAGTACTTTAAAATTTTGTGAAAACGACATTTAAATTCAATTATTTTCTATAGTTAACCCCCCCCCCCCCATAAAAAAACATTAAATTCATCTAGGTACCGCCACTAAAATTGCTAAAAACCAGCATAGGAAAAAAAAGGGTCCCAAAATTAATAAAAAAAGGTTTTCCATCGAAATGTTTGTTATTAGAACAAAGTATTTTTAAATTGTTTTTTTTTTTTTTTAAATTTTTTATTCTTTCTAACAAGTTTGAAATTTTGATAAAAATCTTTTGATTTTAGTTAGCGTGTAACCAAATACGAGAGTTTACAATGGAAAGTATTACGTAACTTTTTTTTTTTTTTTTTTTTTTTTTCGGTAAAAAAAACAACTTAATTTGGAAATTCTTGCAAAAATCAAATAATTGTCGGATTTTAATGAAACTTTTAGAACTTATTCACAAATGATTGAAATTATTTAAAAATATTTTTTAAAAAAATCTTGGTTTTATATAATATATAAGGACAGAAAATCTAAGCAAGAGCCAACAACCTACCAAGGTTTCACTCAAGAAGGGCTCGTCAGGGAACTTGACTCTTCTTTCGTATTGAGCGCTTTAAATCATCTATTTGTTTTTTAAACATTTTGCCTTTATTTCCAAAAACCTGCTCCCAATAGTAAAAATAAAAACTGCAATAAAATGACATAATTGAATTTGATGAGCTTTTAATTGCATTAATAAATAGATTAAACGCATCATAATCTTAAGGATTTCTTTTTTTTTTTTTTTTTTTTTTTTTTTTCCGATTAAAAACATTTTCATATTTTTAAATTATAATAATTTATAAAATTTCAAAAATATTTTTTAAATACTTCAAAAGATGTCGTTAGCTTATTAATTTATCAAGTGAAGATTATATTTACTAATCAAAAATTGAAGTTTTTTACAAATCGTCAGGCCTTTGAATTTTTAAAATAATTGTTAATTTTTTTTGCGTATTTGAAGTTTTTTTTTATACTAATTTCTATGTGTACATTAAAAGGTCATTTTTTTTTTTTTCACCGTTTCTTCCCCTTAGAGGAAAAAATTGTAAAATTATGTCACTTGTTATTTCATACACTTGCATCTCTCGAGCTGTCATTACATTTCAAATAAGGGGGAAACTGTGTTTAAGAAATAATTTTATTCTAAATTTCATGCTATAAATAACACTTGTGTAAATAAAATTAATTTAACATTAAATTTGTTAAGTTTCCAAAAATAATGTGTCCTAGATGCATATTTTATTTTTGTAAGATTATTTTAAAACCGGGAATTAACTTTCGTTTACAAAAGTGCCGATTGCTGAAAAATGTGAAGATTTAAATCAATATAATTTCTGTTTGAAATATAACAGAATATTTTGCTTATTGGAAATAGTAAATTTAATCATTTAGCTTTCAATTAAAATTAAAAAGTTTCAAGAAAACTTTTTGATTTTTAAAAATTCAATTTAAAAGTTAGTCATTGAAAATGGGTGGAGGTACCTAGATTAATCTGTCAACATCTTAAATAAAGGGCTACCACTATGGTAAAAAATGCATTCCTATAATATTTTAAACTTAAAGTAAATAACTTTTATTTCAAATCAGATTAATCATACTTTAAATTTGCTAATATTTCTCAGTTAAAGTTTCAGAAAAAAAAATATATATTTTTGAGAAAAAAAAATCCTTCCAGTTAATTTAAATTAGACTTGAAATAGAGCAAAGTAATTTGCTCATTTATTAAAATTAATCTATAAGTTTGAAATTAAAACTAAGAGCTTCAAAAGAGATTTTTCTTTATTAAAAATCATTTTAAACATTAGGTATCGCGAGAAATGTACATTTGCCTGTTATGTTGAACTGTGGGAATGTATATCCATTATTGCCTGTGGATTGTTGCATTTTCAGATAAAATACATTACATTGCATGAATTGATATTTTCTTTTGCCATTCACAGTCACTGAGATTTTCAAAGACTTAGACATTGCTAGTCTGACAATTACAACTGTTGAAATTATTATTCCTCAAGTAGTACAAATCAAATTCTTGTCCTGTATACTTCTTTAACAGAACTCTTTTGCACTCTAAATGAAGACATTTAGCAATCGAAGAAAAAAAATGTCTACACCAGGTTCGAGAAATTGAAGAAAACTACTAAATTGAAATTTTTTAGGTGTGAAAGATAGCTGACAGATTTTTAGTTTTTGGATGCCAAGTTCTTTTAAGACAAAGGTGATCATGGCTATCTGCAATTTTCTGCCTCTTGTTGCTCAAATTAATTTTTTATCTGTTACTGTTTGTTTTTGTCTGTTCTGCCATCCATCACACACTCACTCTTAAGTAGATAACTTGCTGTTTTCTTTCATTTAGTTTGTGTTAAGTATGTTCTGTGAGTGTTAGTTTTTCCACACCCTCTTTCCTCTGTCTCTTTCTGATTGTAACTATGTTTCATTAAAGTTTTAATATTCTTTAAAACTGCTTGTTGTTCACATGTTCTCTTCATCATAATATGAGCATTGATCAGTAGAATCTCGTCTCTGTCACTTCAAGTAACTTATCTGGGAAAAATTATCAGGAATTCCATGCCATGTAGAAAATTAGATATTAAATAAGTTTAGCAATCTTTTCTTTGCTTATAGTGAAAACTTTCTATCTTTTCATACTTTGTTTTTAATGTTAGGTTTGATAAACTACACAAAGCAGTAAGCTCCCTGATCAGAAGATTAGAGGTTTTGAGATGTGTGTAACCACCTCTTAATTGCTGTTGTTCCCAGGCTGGCACTGACTCGGCATAATAGTGCCTGTTAGGGTCCCAGTTGGTCAACCACAAATAAAAATCAAAACACTAGGAAAATATACATTTTTCTATAAAAAATACCAGCAATAAACTTTTATAGCAACATGACTAACAATACATTTTATGAAAAAATTGAAAACATAGCATCAGTCAGTCACTTAAGTGCCATACATGATACACATTTGGGTGATCATGTCTTGAAAGAGACATTACTGACTGGGCAGACAATTTTCTTGTAGTAGGTTGCCATTACTTTCTGCGGTAGACTGGTTGCCAACAAGACTATAGAACCCAATCTGTCCTGTTATTTAATCCATAGATGAAAGGGAGAATTGACAGATTGATACTTTCCCAAGGGTATTTACACATATGTGAATGTAATGAATTCAACTGAAATTGGAACTTGGTTTTTTTGATTTCTTATTTTAAGCCAATATCCACTGCACCACAACACACATACATTGTCCAAAAAAAAAAAATTGTGTGATTAATTTCTTGTATTGATTTTTCACTCCATGTTTGATTTGATAAAAAAAAATCTAGCTAATTATAATTTAATCATAAAATAATCTCATTCTCTTGAATTAATTATAAACTTTAAATTTTCATATTTAGATTTTGGCATGAAATAACCCATACATGTTGACGAAAAAAAAACAGCCAAACAAAATATTTTTCTCATTTTCAATCATCTTTTACTACACTACACAGGTGAATGCATGTATCTGCCTGAATTTTGGAATCCCCAATATATGTATTTTTTTTTTTTTTTTTTTTAATCATATCACCCCAAGCAAGGCGATAACGTCACTGATGCGCAGGGGGCTACGTAAGGGTAAAAAGAATGGGAAAGAGAAAGCCAGAAACCACATCCTAAACAGGGAACAAGGGATGGGCCTCTTCACCTGTTCAATAGACGTGGGTGGAGTGTTTACATCTTTAGTTGTCTCTTTGCTTACAACTATGGATTTTTATTTTTTACAGTTAGTATTCATTCTTTTTTTCTGTGAAAGTCACAAAAATTGAAAATCTGAGTATAATGGGTAGTTTTTTGTCCCCCCCCCCCCATTAATCAATTCCCCTCAAGCAAAGCAATAATGCCACTAAGATGCAATGTTGCACTGGGAGTGAAAGAGAATGAGAAAACTTTAGAAGGGATAAAATAAAATTCAATCCTAAGGAAGGGATAAACCTTTATTCCCATTAAAAAGTTTAGTTTCTAGGCTTTATTGTATAAGTTGTGATGCATTTACAGGTATTAGGAAACCAGTGCTGAATTCAGATATAAACAGACAAGAAACATGTTAGGTTCTCTTAATCTATTGTGCCCTCAAGAATTACAGATTTTGCAGGTTGAGTGACTTAAGATTTCAGGGGAATTATTTTTTTTAACAAGGGGACTTCAAATTTCATGTAGCTTCAAGCCTAAACAAGTTTAAAGTTTACACTAGGAGAACATATTTTTGGTTGGAGAGAGGCAACATTTTTTACATGACAAGATTTAATTTCCCTCTAAGCAAGATGATAAAAGCTACTAGGATGCAAGGGGTTACTGAGAGTAAACAAAACAGGACAATAAAAACAGGATTAAAGGCAACAGAAGATGATGATTGATATTGCATTGAAACTTTTGAAGATCGTAGTTGACAGGAAACCAGCAAGCTGGAAGAGTGTTTCACAAGTGAGAAGAGTATAAAAAATTATGTCACCATATCTTGCCAAAAAAATCTCCTGCTAAACGAAGAGAGAAGAAACTTATCAAATTTGAACTGCTTACTATCCAAATATTTTTTTGGTGGTTCAACAAAAAACAAGTTTATCTAAGAAACAATCTCTTGGTTATAGTCTGCCAATCAGAAATATAAAAATAAATGTCATAAGAGGAGACATTCAGTTTGCTAATTAAATTAAATCCTCCCAATGCCAGCCAAAAGAAAAAAAAACAGTACTTGAAGCAGTAAAAATGTGGTTAGAATCAGAAATGCTTAAAATCAGAAAAAGAATGCTGGATTTTTAAGGGTACATAATGAGAAAAGGGGACTTGGAGGGCTCAATCGGACATATTGCAGGCAAGAAGGTCAAAGGGAATCCACTTGTGTAAATGGTTGGCAGAACAGATTAGGAGGAATAGGAAAAAGACAAAAGAGCTACAGAAGGCAGGACGTTGTACAGAGCCATGATTGACAATGTCTTGAAGGACATGAAAGTGAAAAGTTAATTTTTTTTAAATGCGTATTTGTTATGGGGAAACACACCTATTCTATAGTGAATAGACTCTCCCACCTAATTTTTAGTAGGAGTAGTAAGAGGAACGAGGGTCGTTTGATGTTGGACAATAGTAATCGACAGTTGAAAGTAGTAGGCGACCTTGCAAGATTACACTGTGTAATACATATTATATCAAGTTCCTAACGTTTTGTTCATCGAACCTATTAGGACCAATTTTAGCACAAATACTAGCTTCCACTGCGGAAATAACTCCACATTATTTCATAGCTGTTTTGAAATTAAGACATTTTGTATGTAAGCATTATTTTAACAACACAGCAGGTCAGAATATGCTTAAAATAATATAAATATTAACCTTTTTATTTTAACTTTGATTTATTTCGACTTTTGTAAGATATATTTTATCACATTAGTATATTTTCCTTTTGCCTAGGGGGATCAATTTACAATGAATTTACATAACCAACTGAACCCTCTCTTTAGTCAGTCAAGTGCCATAAATGATACCCACTTGGGCGATCATGTCCGTTTTTATTCATGACTGACTGGCAGAGGATTTTCAAGCAGTAGATTACCATTTCTTGAGATTGCTGTAGACTGGTTGCCAACCCAGGCTATAAGACCTGTTGTTCAACCTATAACTGGGGGGAAGAAATATTCATAGCTTTCCCAAAGGTATTTTTGCATAAGTGAATGAAACAAACTTTACTGGAATTTGAACTCTGCTCTCCGATGTCTCATTATGAGCCAATATCCATTAGACCGCAAAGCACATTCAAAACCCCTCTTAAACTTAAAAAAATGTATAAAAAAATATATTTGTTATCTGAAATGCTTATTAGATAGAAATATGAAAATAAAATATTGCGTGTGGGGAGGTACTTCTTTTTATTTTGTTTTGTTTTTTAATCATTTCACTTTAGGCAAGGTGGGAATGGCACTAGAACATGGGGGTTTATAGAGAGTGGGAGAAAAGTTTGAGGATGGGAAGGATTGCGGAAAGGTCAAAAGAAAATAGAAGATGGCAACTGACATTATATTTAGATTTTTAAAGAAGTAAGTCAGGGAAGTAAGTAAATGATAGGGAGTTCCACTGACAGGAAGTGTGAGAAAAGTAACTACTGGAGTAGAAGTGGCGGTTGCATTTAAAATTTTCAACAAAAAGTGGGTGGAACTGAGATGTCAATCTAGTAGCATGCTTAAATTCAAGTAGTCGGTGCGCCAGGGGAAAAAAAGAAATTACTTTTTTTTTCTTTATAACATAGACTGGTTAATTTGTAGTGAACTTTCTGAACACACTTCTTGACATTTAAAACATATACCCAAGATAATGCCATACTTTTCTTATGTTTTCTTAAAAATAATTGTCAGTTGTTATCCCCCAAGGATTTGTCAGGGAAACAATACTGGAGACTTTCAGTAGAATAGTTAACTACAAATTTCACATATGCAATGATTTTACAAAGTTCGCCAAAAGGAAGGAAAATTTGGCACTTGTATATGTTTTTACTTGCCAGGTCTTTATATTTCTCTGGGTGTTTCTGTTTAGCCAACTTTTAGATGCCAGGTCTTCACATTTCTCTGGGTGATCTACTGCCCAACCTCTGTTGTATACACATGTTATCTGATCACAACTGACATGTTCTCAGAAAATGTATTTTGGTACATTAACCTCTTTCTTGTGTTTATGCTTATGATTTCATCCAGCTGTTTTCTTCTCCCTTTTTAACAAGAGAGACGACAAAAAGAACCCAGTTGGGATTTAATGTTATTTTTAATAACAAAATCCTCATCTCATTCAAGCATCTTGCAACATCTTTTACAAAAAAAAAAAAATCATCTTTTTGCTCAATTCTTTTTTTACACTCTTTTATCCACCTATATCTGTCTGTCTGTATCCATCCATCTGTACCTGTTTACCTGTCTCCATCCATCTATACTTGTTATCTCTCTCTCTCTCTCTCTCTCTCTATATATATATATATATACACACACACACACTTTGCAAAAGTGTGTTTGATTCTGGGCAAAACTTCACGATTATAATCAAATCATTTGTGCAAGTAGACTGGATGTTCAGTTCTAAAAACCAAGTTGCTGTACTCCATATATCAGAAATGATGGGAGAGTCCAATATATCAATCTTCTATGTACTGTACCTGTTCAGGACGTAGGCAATCGTTGTCATCCACATCTTCCTATCTCATGTAGCTAACACCCCTTCTCTTGTTATCCTATTCAACCCCTGCTCTGCCATCAATCCCCCCAAGTTCAACACATATGACACACATTGCTTTCCCTTATATATTTATCTTCTTTTTTTTTCTCAGTAATTGAAATGAACACTTAATTAAAATCAATACAGCTTTCTTAATACCAAACTGGCAATAGTAAATTTAATCGAATTCACCCTAAGCAAAGTAGTAAAGCCACCAAGATTCAAGGAGTGAGTGAGTGTAAAAGTATTAGAAAACAAACATTATTCAGGAGAAAGAATAGAAGAGTAATCAGGAAAACAGCAGATAATAGCTGACATTGCATTTAAATTTTCAAAGATCCAAATTGACTGGAAAGCATGGAACCAGAAGAGAGTTCCTCAATCAAGAAGTGTGAGAAAAAGTTAGCTTAAAACTTAGTTACATGTAGCCAAAAGAACATTTGTGTACAAACTGTCGTAGGAGGCCATAAATTTGTCTCTGGAAGAAAATTCTAGAAAAACTGAAAGAGTCAGGGACATTATACGTGGACAATGCATCAGACACAGGTTGAAAAAGCTCGGCCAACCACTTAGCACGGAGCCCACCATAGATAAAATTGGTCTAAGTGAGACTCCTTCCTTATGAACCTTTGGAAGGCCGTACATCCTGGGGTGTTGCGAGCCTACGGGCCTGATTCTGCTATTGATGTCTTTGGAAATCAAATTGTCTTTATACAAAGACAACAGCCAATGTTGAATTTTGGCTTCTACTTTACCAGTGTTATCAAATGTATCGGCAGGACTGATCACTGTAAACTTAGAAGGATCATCCAAAAAATGCATTTTAGTTATGTAATCCGTTAATTGTGTTTCATCCGGTTATTTTTCGGTGCAGCTACATGTTGTATTTCAGACAAGACCTGTGTTTCTATCCTTTAGTAAAGACAGGTTGTCCTGTTTTTGGAAAAGTTCTGTTTATAGATTTAAGTGCCGCTGCGATGCGGCATATATAGGACAAACCAATCTTAGGTTGGAGATGCGGGTAGCGCAACACGTCCCTGCAAATATATGTTCAGGTAGCCCTAACAGACATATAAGAACAACCCAAGCAGTTCTGGATTCAGCAATTGGCCAACACCTGCTGGACAATCAGGAATGTGCCTCCTCGTATGAGGACAATTGGTTCACTGTTTTGCAGTGCTCAATTGGCATATCATCTTCATGTTTTGGAGGCAATTTGCCTAAAAATCCAGCAGCCAAGCCTGTGCAGGCAGAAAGAGTATTTCCTACATTCCTTACAATTACTGGAGGGATTGTGAGTGTAAGTTTTTCTTTTTTATTTCACTCTTGTGGAATTGCATGTTTACACCTCCCTTACATTTTAATATCTATTGAATAAAGTTTATTTTTAATCAAATTCCATCTTCTCCCTGTATTGTAAGTTTTTCCATTGTATTCTTGTTTTGTTTTTTGTCCTCTATTTTTGACCCTTTCTAATAAAGCCAATGTAGCCCTTGACAAGTGTTGGCTGAAAGGTTCCGCGGGACAATTATGACGTCTATTTTGTTTAAGGAGATATATAAGAAAAATTAAGGTAGACACATTATTTCATGGTAAATCAGAAGTATAGGCCTATTTCAGGCAAACCATCAGCTTCCATCTTTATTTTACAATGGATTTTACACGAACCTTAATCCTTTGTAAAATAAAGATGGAAGCTGATGATGGCTCGCCTGAAATAGGCCTATACTTCCGATTTACCATGAAATAACGTGTCTGCCTTAATTTTCCTTATATTTGCTTTATATGTATTTATATACATGTATATTTAAAGCTCTTTTAGAAATATGCTACCACTGTATGTACAGGATACTCCTTTGGATTCTTCTATACCCACACTGCATGCTGATATATATATATATATATATATATATATATGACCAAATATTTAGACCAATTGCAGCATGACCAACCTGCCCTACAAGCAGACTGAGCAATTTGATAGATTATTATGACCATACACCACAAAAATAAAAAGTTACATCAGAGACAGCATACATTTCCTAAGCTTCATGCCACAAAAAGTAGACCCAGATACACTCAGTAACTTTTGACATGAACAGCCTGTACAGCAACATACCCCATGAACTAGGAAAACAAGCCATTACATTTTGGATAGAGAAACACCCAGAAATACTCCCCACATGCTTCACAAAAGAATTTATCATACAAAGCATAGAGCTAATTTTACACAACAATTCCTTCCAGTTTAGCAACAAAAATTACATGCACAGGTCCCATGATGGGAACAAAAATGGCACCGACATATGCAACACTCACCCTGGCATATCTAGAAGAAAACTTATACAACCAAATATGACATAAATATTGGGAAAACATAAAAACAGAATTCATGAAATCATGGAAGAGATTCCTAGATGACTGTTTTATCTTTTGGAAATCAACATGGGGAGACAAAAACAAACTACATAATATATTACAACACTTGCACCTCAAAATCAAGTTCACACTAGAATACAGTTATACAGAATTACCATTCCTAGACATACTCATAAAAAATGAAAACAATCACATCATCACAGATATTTACCACAAACTCATGGACACCCAACAATACCGCTACTTCAAGAGTCACCATCCAAAAAACTGTTTAAAATCCATCCCCTACTCTCTAGCATGACGAATTTGCACAATAGTAACTGACAAAACTCTCCATAAAATACGCCTAGAAGAACTATGAAAAATATTACAAATAAGAGGCTACCATACCCCACTAATAAACAAGGGTTTTAACTAGCAGAAAAAATACCATTAGAATCCCTCTGTAATACAAAAAGAAAAGAAAAGAAAAACACGAAAAAGAAGAAAACATTCTAGCATGCGTTTCCACTCACAACAAAAACAATCCAGAATTATTCACAAAGATCAAAACACATGGAATTACTCAACAATAATGAAAAATAAAAGAAATCTTAAAGACAACCCAAATAATTAACAGCAAATGCCAGCCCAAAAATTTAAAAGACATCCTAACCTCATGGAAATTTGAACAACAACACACAACACAGGGGGTCAGAAAAGCAACAAAAAAAAAAGATGTGGAGTATGCAACATAATAATAGAAGGAAAACACTTCCAGTTTGAAAACGCAACTACATTCAAAATAAAATCGGATCTGGCATGCAACTCAAAAAATGTAGTTTACACTCTAAAATGTGACAAATGCGCAAAGATATACGTGGGAGTGACACAATGTTTGAATAATATAATATCCCTTCATAAAAGCAATATAAGATTATCATACAACAGGAAACTATATGTCTCCCAACATATGCATGAATGTAGTGATAGCAATTTCAAAGTTGTACCTATTTACCATAATACAGACTACGAAACATTAATAATGCAGGAAGAAAGATTCTTAAAAAAATACAAGCCTTCACTCAACAAAACGACATGAAAAACACACACACACATACACACACACACACACACACATAAAAAAAACAAGAAAACCACACACACCCAAAACACACACACACACACACACACATATATATATACATACCAAATTCAAATGATAACCCCAAACAATAAAAAAGAACAAAAATAATTCTAAAGTAATTCTAAAACATAAAGACGAAATCAAAGAGCACTCTCACGCACACACACACATATGCACCAGATTTAAAACACCATCAAAGCAATAAAAATGACCAACTGAAGACCTGTAAATAAACAAAAGAAGGAAACCCTGGACCAGAATCATTTCAAATTAGGAAAAGCACTTGATTCATTCATTTATTTATCCATTTATGCATGTGCTGATGTGAGAAAACACAGACTATTCAACAGGCCAACATTTGATTTATTGGACAGACTTTACTTTTTATTGTTTACTTCACTGATTTGATTTATTTCTTTATTCTTGATTTTTATTTTAATTTTCCACTTGCCTATATATAAACAAGAACTTGGCCCTCAGAAACAAAAGGAACTCGGCATATAAAGCCACAAATTTATTCGCCGGAAGAGAGTCAATCTTAGACTCGAAACACGTGTAGCATCACAAATACCATTATGGACACTTAAAATATCATATGTATAAAATCTCAGAACGAGAAATTGGGGAGCCAAGTTCGAATTTTAGTTGAAGTCATTCACTTGCGCACAAATACCCTTGATAAATGTATTAATCAGTTTCTTCCCTCTAGTTATGGGTTAAATAACAGGACAGATTGGGATTTATAGCCTTGGCTGGCAACCAGTCTACCACAGAAAGTAAAGACAACCTACTGTAGGATAATCTTTTGCCCAGTCAGTCATGTCTCTCTCGAGACATGATCGCCTAAGCGTGTATCATGTATGACACTTAACTGACTGACAATTATTTCTGTTCTATGCAAAAGGAAAACTATCTTCACCAACGTGTTTTGTCCTCTGTGAGACTTTGTCTAGGCAAATGCAATGATTTTATTTTGTAACAAGTATTTCTATATAAGAGCCAAAATGTTATTGGTTTTAAAGTCAGTTAAGATAAGTTTTCCTTACGTTTTTATTTATATTTTCCTTTTATGAATACACTCTATCCGAATTTTTATAGGGGTGCACACACACACACACATAAAAGGATGGCCCTCGTCGTAACCCAAGTTCCACAAAATAATCGGATTACAACTAGAGCCATCCTTTCATAGGATTTAATGTTGTTAAGCATTTTTTGTTCTCTATAGGTAATCAAGGCTTTGGGCACTTTATTTAGTAGGCAGATTTGCCTTCAGGCCTTTCTTCTATTTCTTTTTTCAGTATTGTCGTTTTTGTTCGAAGCTTTATCTGGATAAAAGTTTTAGCTTTTGACAAGTTGTTTGTTGATTCCATCAAGGGTTTTGATTTTTCTTGTGTATGTGTGAGAGTGACAGTAATCAGTGGTGATTGTGGAACACTGAAAGTGGTGGGGGAAACTTAGGGGCCGAAATTTTTCTGATAAGGAGGGAAGTAAACTCAAGTAGCATCTTCATTTTCATACTACACCCCTCCCCTTATCGTATACACAATTTAGGGGTGAGTTTGAGTATAAATATGTTATTTCACTAAATTAAACAAAATTAATAAATTTTCATTCATGGTAGTAGTTCTAATCTATTCTTGCCCTCTTTTCCACTCTCGAGTGTTGAAACACAAAAGAGTATAATTTCAAAACAAAATCAAAAGGTTAATACTAATGTCAATACTAGCAGAACAGTGTATTTTGTCTGCTCTGATTTTGTTTTTCATCTACAAAACTCTGTACGTGTCCTTGAAAAATTGAAATGAAAATAAAAAACACAGGGGAAAAGTGCTGAAGATCAAATCTTATCAAAATCACTAATCAGTTTCATAATTTTTTTTTTTTAAGCTTATGAAAGTGAGGAGGCCAAGTGAGGAGGCCAGTCAAAATAGGGGGTAACCTCCTGTAGAATCGCCACTGACAGTAATACCTCTCACATAATGGTAAAACATTATCTAGATGAATACACCATTGCCATTGACGTCTTACTATTATTGGTCAGATGTAAGGGGCAATGGTGTATTCATCTAGATAATGTCTTACCATTATGTGAGTGGTGTTTCTACTATACTCTGTATATAAAATAAAAAAAAAAGGTTTTACAATAAATAAATATTCTTTAGAGAATATAAAGATTTGCAAAATGGGAAATCTTGGAATAAGATGTGTTTTTGTTCAGCAAGAACTGTGACTTTCCTCTCCGATGGAACAATAAAAACTGGGTAGTTTTATGCAAGCAATATAAGAAACAACCAACATAACTTTAAAAATATGAAAAGAAAAGAGCTAAGGAAAATCCACGAGCTCAGTGTAGGATGTTAAAAATTTCACTTCCTGTTCAAGCAAATTACGTATTCAAGAAGAAAAACAAAACCTGTAAAAAAAGAGAATGATTCTCTGAAAGTTTTTTATTTTATTTTTTCTTTATTTTTTTTATTTCCATAAAAATGTGTTGCTGGTACTTTTACTATAAAAATGTATTTTTATACTTTCATAATGTTTTGTTTGGAATTTCCTTATTTGCCCATAGCTTGGGCCCTAACAGGCACTACCATCCCGAGTCAGGAGTGAACCTGGAACAACAGCATTTAACAGATGATTCCACACTCTTCAAAACCATCAGTTGCCTAATCAAGGACCATGTTACCAGGTGTACTTTAAATTATATATAAAAGTTACATAAATTGTTCACTGTGAAATGTTGGATCTTTTTTTGTCATTGTCAGCTTGTAGATTTCCATTGTTGTTCAGAACTATCCGACATCTTCCTTGTAAATTCTGAAATTCTTCTTTCTTCAAGTTCAGCTCCCAGTAACTTTGGTCTGTGAAAGCCAAATCTCTTCTGCTTTCTGTTCTTTTCTTTCTTTCTTCCAAGTTCAGCTCCCAGTAACTTTGGTCTGTAGCCAATCTCTTCTGCTTTCTGTTCTTTTCTTTTCTTTTCTTCCAGAAGTTCAGCTCCAGTAACTTTGGTCTGTGAAAGCCAAATCTCTTCTGCTTTCTCCTTCTTTTCTTTCTTTCTTCCAAGTTCAGCTTAATGCTTTGGTCTGTGAAAGCCCAAATCTCTTCTGCTTTCTGTTCTTTTCTTTCTTTTCTTCCAGATTCAACTCCCAGTAACTTTGGTCTGTGAAAATAAATCTCTTCTGCTTTCTGTTCTTTTCTTTCTTTCTTCCAAGTTCAGCTCCCAGTAACTTTGGTCTGTGAAAACCAAATCTCTTCACTTTCATTTCTTTTCTTTCTCCTTCCAAGTTCAGCTCCCAATGCTGGTCTGTGGCTTCAGCTCTCTTCTGCTTTCTGTTCTTTCTTTCTCCTTCCAGATTCAGCTCCAGTAACTTTGGTCATGAAAGCCAAATCTCTTCTGCTTTCATTTCATTTCTTTCTCCTTCAAGTTCAGCTCCCAGTAACTTTTTGGTCTGTGACAAATCTCTTCTGCTTTCTGTTCTTTTCTTTTTACTCTTCCAAAGTTCGCTCTGATTACTTTGGTCTGTGAAAACCAATCTCTTCTGCTTTCTGTTCTTTTCTTTCTTTCTTCAAGTTCAGCTCTGACAACTTTGAATGTGAAAGCCAAATCCTTTCTGCTTTCTGTTCTTTTCTTTCTTTCTTCCAAGTTCAGCTCCCAGTAACTTTGGTCTGTGAAAGCCAAATCTACTTCTGCTTTCTGTTCTTTTCTTTCTTTCTTCCAAGTTCATCCCAGTAACTTTGGTCTGCTTCAAGCCAAATCTCTTCTGCTTTCTGTTCTTTTCTTTCTTTCTTCTGATTCAGCTCCCAGTAACTTTGGTCTGTGACAAATCTCTTCTGCTTTCTGTTCTTTTCTGCTTTCTTCTGAATTTCAGCTCCAGTAACTTTGGTCTGTGAAAGCCAAATCTCCTTTCTGTGCTAACACTGCTTTCAGGATTTTTCAGCTCCCATCAGCTTTGGTCTGTGAAAACCAATCTCTTCTGCTTTCTGTTATTTTCTTTCTTTCTTCCAAGTTCAGCTCCCAGTAACTTTGGTCTGTGAAAAGCCAAATCTCTTCTGCTTTGTTCTTTTTAACTATTTCTTCAAGTTCAGCTCCCAGCTGCTTTGGTCTGCTTTAGAAAATGGGCTCCTTCTGCTTTCTGTTCTTTTCTTTCTTTCTTCCAAGTTCAGCTCCCAGTAACTTTGGTCTGTGAAAGCCAAATCTCTTCTGCTTTCTGTTCTTTTCTTTCTTTCTTCAAGTTCAGCTCACAGTAACTTTGGTCTGAAAGCCAATCTCATAAAAACATTTCTTTCTCTTTCTTTAAGTTTAAGCTCCCAGTAACTTTGGTCTGTGAAAGGCAAATCTCTTCTGCTTTCTGTTCTTTTCTTTCTTTCTTCCAGTTCAGCTCCCAGTAACTTTGGTCTGTGAAAGCCAGTCTCTTCTGCTTTCTGTTCTTTTCTTTCCTTTCTTCCAAGTTCAGCTCCCAGTAACTTTGGTCTGTGGCTTAAATCTCTTCTGCTTTCTGTTCTTTTCTTTCTTTCTTCCAAGTTCAGCTCCCAGTAACTTTGGTCTGTGAAAGCCAAATCTCTTCTGCTTTCTGTTCTTTTTCTTTCTTTCTTCCAGTTCAGCTCCCAGTAACTTTGGTCTGTGAAAGCCAAATCTCTTCTGCTTTCTGTTCTTTTCTTTCTTTCTTCCAAGTTCAGCTCCAGTTACTTTGGTCTGTGACAAATCTTCTGCTTTCTGTTATTTCTTTCTCCTTTGGGGTTAGCTCCAGTAGCTTTGGTCCATGAAAGCCAAATCTCTTTTGCTTTCTGTTCTTTTCTTTCTCCTTCCAAGTTCAGCTCCCAGTAACTTTGGTCTGCGGCCAAATCTCTTTAAAAAAAAAAAAACCTGTTCTTTTCTTTCTCCTTCAAGTTCAGCTCCAGTAACTTTGGTCTTGAAAGCCAAATCTCTTTTGCTTTCTGTTCTTTTCTTTCTCCTTCCAAGTTCAGCTCCCAGTAACTTTGGTCTGTGAAAGCCAAATCTCTTTGCTTTCTGTTCTTTTCTTTCTGCTTCCAAGTTCAGCTCCTAGTACCAACCAACGATGAATTTGTGAACGCCAAAACCTTTCTGCCAGTATGATAAGCCAGACTTCTTAAATTGCCATAAATAGGCTCTGAATTGAATCAAAAATTGAATATTTGTAAGTTAACTTTCTCATTAGTTAGAAACATTACCAAAATATTTATCTTTAAACACGCCTGTTTAGAAATTTAATTATGGCAGGTTTTCAAACAATCAGAATTGAGCCACTTTTGGATTTTCCTTTTAACAAGTTGAGAAAAACAAATTTTATTTAAGCTATTTTTACTGATTGTCCGGCTTCATTATAGCAGGGTTTTTTAATTATTTCACCCCAAGCAAAGTGAGGATGCCACTAGTACACAGGGGTTTACAGGAGTGAAAATGAGAAAAAAGACTGAGTATAGAGAAGATTTAGGAGAGTAAAGGACCTTGAATGGGTTTCTTGAAGATTGACGTTTCATTTATATTTTAAGATTGTAATCAGGTAAGCAAGTAAACAGAAGGGAGTTTCACAGGTGGGAAGTTTTTGTTTGTTTATCGTATCACCCTGAGCAAGGTGGTAACGCCACTGATGTACAGGGGGCTACGTAATAGTGAAAAGATTGGAAAAGAGAAAGCTGGAAACCACATCCTAAACAGGGAACAAGGAATGAGCCTCTTCACCTGTTCAATAGACGTGGGTGGAGTGCGAACCGGGTGATAGTTTAGTCTATCTACTCCAATTTTTACCAGTCATTTTGTGAAACTAGACCGTAAGATGTTTAATGTATTATTGCTCTGTAGTGTCATATCTTCCCACATTTGCTGTTAACTTTTATGAAAGTTAAGAATAAATTTTCTCCTGGAGGCCTTTTGAGTACGTGAAAGATTTCTCAGCTAAGCTGATTGAGTTTTACAAAATTTGATTTTTTTTAAGATTGCCTGATTTTGCAGGGATTTTTGCCAAACTGAGAAAATTGTCAGTACCAATGGTTTTCATTGCTAGTTTTTGGCACAAAGATTTGATGCTCATTTCCTTCCATATTGTTGGTGATTGATTTTTATTAGAATATAGAACAAGAGCTTTTAAATTTTCTGTTTTAAAAGAAAAACTGTTTTTCAAATAAAATATTTCTTTTAATTTTTTAAACATTTTTTTCAATAAAACTATTTTATTTTATTATGAGTTAATAATAAAGGGTCTTGTTTGAAATAATTTACATTTTAAGCACATTTTTATTAAATTCTTTTTGAACTGTTGAATATACTTGTCATTACACAATTAAAAGGTTTATTAAACCAAATATTGCAAATAAAGTCAAGACAAAGACTGTCAGGAGCAACAAAATATATGTACCTTCTGTAATTTCAATAGATATGCACATCTTACTTTGCATAGACAATTATAAATAAAATAATATTGACACATCAACAGTCAAATTTATAGATTCACTATAATGTGTATATATATATACACACACACACACATATATATATATATAGGACGGACAAGTCTTATGTTAGAGTTGAGAATAAGCCAACATATCCCTAGCTATATTCGATTACATTTTATGTGATCATATTTGTGTTGTAATCAGTGCACGAGTCTTCATTTGGACAAAACCTATTAGATAATGAATCATGCTTGTCTTGTTTTTTGACTGACTCATTTACCATTTTGCATACAGGCAGATCAACACACTACTTATTAATTTTGGAAGCTTTATGCTTAAAATTATTTTATCCTCTACTGTGCAAGCAGAAGGAAATTTTTCTAAGATTCTTGCGTCTATTCGGAGATATTTGAAATTTATTTTTTCTTTTTATCCTCCACTGGATCATTTTCTTTTTCTTTATTTACATATTTTAATTGTAAATTTATTAATCTTTTTTTATTAATTTTATGTATTTACAATATTCGTAATTTGAAGCATGTTCCAGTACTATCTCTCACAATTCTTTCTTAAACAATCCGACATAACTAAAGTTGCCAACAACTGGTCCCTGATGAAGTGTTGACCAAAAGTCATCCTCGGTCCAGACATTTAAAAAAAAAAAAATGATCGTGAAATTGTTTATATATATATATATATATATATATATATATATATTTTTTTTTTTTTTTAATCATTTCACCCCAAGCAAGGCATTCCACTGCCACTATTGCGCATGGGGCTACATAGGGGAAGGTAAAGAGAAGGAGTGGTTAGATATAGGGAATGTCAGGAGGAAGGTGACAGATGAGTAAGGATACCGAGGATGAGGGTTGGGCAGATGGGAAGAGTGTTTGATAGAATGGGAGCAGGTTAGTGTTAGGAGGTGTCTATTGACCTTACATTTAAACTCCTGGAGATTGTAGCCGTCGGAGAAGCAATCGTGTGGAAGGGAATTCCACAGTCGGGAAGTGCGAGGAAAGAAACTGTTGGAGTAGAAGTTATGGCTGCATTTTATCGGTTTCACTGTAAAAGGGTGGGATCCAGTTGCTAATCTAGTATCTCGTGCAAATTCGTATTTAGGGGGCACCAGTGATCTAAGTTCATCAGAGCAGAAACTGTGAAAGTATTTATAGAAGAGACACAGGGAAGCCACGTCACGCCTGTGGGAGAGAGACTGCAGGCAGTCTGCCAAGTCGGTATCTATCACATTACAGACCCTCCTCTGAACCTTATCGAGAAGCCCGAGGAGAATAGCAGGGGCACCCGACCAGATATGGCAGCAGTATTCAATGTACGGGCAGATGGTAGATTTATATATGTGCAGGATAGATTTAGACGGAAAAAACTTCCGGGCCCTACACAGAGAACCGACTTTCATAGCAGCGGATTTAGCAATGGATTTGATATAGTCATTCCATTTGAGGTCTGCTGAAAGTGTGAGACCAAGGAGGCATAGTGTTTTACTCTCTGGGAGGCAAGCCTGGTCCATGCTAATGGGAGGTAGGTGAGATTGTCGATAATTGAGAGTAACTTCGTTTTAGAAGCATTAAAATTTACTAGCCATTTCTTACCCCAGTCCACTATGGATTGGAGGTCTTTTTCAATGCGAGGTTAGCTTTGACGCCTACACCAGATTTTTGTAGGAGGCGAGAGTAAACTGTGGTGTCATCGGCGTACAAACCTACTTGGGCTCTTATGGAATCAGGGAGATCATTAATGTATATCAGGAAGTGTGTAGGACCTATATACACATAATCAGCTGAAAGACAAAAAAATACTCACCAGTTCTGTTAAATCAATAAAAAAAAGACACATGGATTAAGTACAACCCGAATGTAGACAAAAAAGTTAACTATTATACCAGGAATATAAGGAATTGGTTGAGATATACAAAATCTATAACTGTGTTTTACTTCATATTGAAATACATAACTATCTTTTTCAACAGACACCTTCTTTCTTAGGCTGTGTTCAACTCCCTTGTGAGCAAGTAAATCCACTCCCATAAATACTTATTCTTCGCTCTTGTGGTGATACCGAGCAAGCGAGAGACCGGATGTTTGCCCTCAGAGATCCAGAAAGCAAATGACCAAAACTGGTTTTTGAGCATCTGGGCTCCATGCAGAAGTTCTGGAGGTAAACCAAAAATAACTAAATATCAAATTCCCTTTACGGACATGTAGTGGAACTCTGGATCCTGATTGGTCATCAAATCGCAAAATTTAAAATACATCAGAGAAACGGTTTTCCATAGCTCTTAACAATTACTGCTGCAAACAACTTTATCATGGAACACGAACTTAACTCATAACTTCTTACTAAGGCTTAGAATTGAACACTAATTTCTACAACTCTTGTGATTCCTTCTTTTAATGAATTTTTATTTTACATTCAAAGTGTATTTTATTATTCCACTCTTCTACACTAATCCACACATTCCGACTGCCGACAACCAGCCTTTTGATGAAAACCCTTCTGATGAATATTATTCAATATAAATCCTGTAAGCTGTAGTCAGTTCAGTTATGTCTGACACAAGGCCAAACAAAAGAAACATTAACCAGCTCCCTACACTTCACTCTCACTGGTGTAGGGTCATACATTTAAGATTTTAGTAACACGGAAGATGTTAAAAATGTTTTTCTCACTATTGTTCACCCAATGCGGGGTCCAAGATTTCCTCAAGGTAGAGCGCTACTGAATAGTCTTGTTTTATGGACTTCAGCATTGTAGATTATGAGGATATGTAGGGTAGATGCAAATTTCCTCTAGTACTTGAAGAGGTTAAAATTGTAAAAGGTATCCTTTTGGAAGTGTGTTTTTTTACAAAGCAGCAATTTTTGAGAAAGGCTGTTCAAACGAAACGTCCTTCTTACTAATGAAATACAAAGGAATGACGATGATTTGCCACTGTGTACATAAGAGTGAAGAGAAAGAGAAACAGGTTACAGGTAGTGTTGGAAAATGGGTAAGAGAAGGATGAGAACAGTAGCGTGAAAAGAGCTGCGTGAGAGTAGTGGAAAGGGAGAAGAAAAAGATGCAAGGGGTGTCGCAGAAAGGATGAAAGTCAAGGAGATAAAAAAATGGCAATTGACATTGAATTTAAACTCTTGTATATTGTAGCTATCAGGGAAGCAAGTATACAGAAGGGAGTTCCACAGGTGGGCAGTATGAGAAAAGAAGCTGATAGTGGAAGTTGCGGTTACATTTAATTTTTTTTCACTGTAAAAGGGTGGGACCTAGTTGCCAGTCTAGTCTAGAGTAAATTCATGAAGAGGGGGCAACAGGGAGCTAAGCTCGTCAGAGCCACAACCATGAAAGTATCTGTAGAAAAGACAGAGGGAAGCCACATTACGTTGATGAGAAAATGACTGGAGTCGAGCATATTCTTTGGATTTTGTCGAGAACCTCGAGATGAATAGCAGAGGCAACCGACCAGATGTGACAGCAGTATTTGGTGCATGGGCGAATGGTAGTTTTGTATATGTGTAAGATAGATTCAGACAAAAAAAACTCGGTGAACTGACCTTCTTAGCAGTAGATTTAGCTATGAATTCAATGTAGTCATTCCACTTGTGATCGGCTGAAATAGTTAGACCAAGGAAGCATAGTGTTTTGCTTTCAAGGTGACCATCTTCATCCATGCTGATGGGTGGTAGGAGTGGTTGTCTATGGTAGTTAAAGGATGGCAGCTTCATTTTGGAAGCATTAAAATTTACAACATGGTGAATTTTAGTTGTAAAGGTCTGAACTAGTGAAACTAAGGAATGTAACTAGTCAGAATATTTACTTATGAAATAGCGGTAATGCACCAAGAGGTTTGCAGTATTTTGTCTGTGGAAATTGAATTGTTGGGTAAGACAAAATTGGTTACAATACCAAATAAACACTTTTGAATTCTATTAAGACAGGAAAGTGGGGATTTGTGTAACCCCCTACCATTTTCAGTATGATCTGACTCTTGTAAAGATAAATCATAAAGAGTATGGGTAAATAATTATACAAGGTGTAATGAAATGGATCACATTAACAACAGCTTGAGAGAACAATTCAACAATATTCATCCTGAGTATGTTATTAAACTGCATCTGGCAGTAAGGCTTCTGATTGGGAGGTTGTGAGGAGCATGGAACCATCTCTTAATTGCTGTCGTTCCCAGGTCCATCATGACCCGGAATTGTAGCACCTGTTAGGTTCCCAGCTATAGGCAAATAGTTAACCCCAAACTGGGGTCAAAACACCATGAAAGGAAAGAAATAGACTTTTATAGAAATATATACATTTTTGAAGGAAAAATATTACCAACAATACATTTTAAAGAAAAAAAATATTGCCAAAATACATTTTAAAGAAAAAAAATATTGCCAAAATACATTTTTGAAGGAAAAAAATTATTACCAGCAATACATTTTTAAATACAAAACGAGAAGACCTCTTCAGTTTTCTAAAATAAGCACCAGACGAAATCAACTTGCTCATAATAACCAAACATTGAAAAACATACCTTAAAACCCCATCTTTTTGGTGTTAAATAACCCACAGAGGTTGATATGCCGTTAAACAAAACCCAAACACAACAATATTGTGAACGAGAAAAAAAAAAATATATATATATATATATATATGTTAGTGGGTGCAAAAAAAAAGAAAATAGTGCAAAAAAATATATTAGTGGGTCCAAAAAAAATATTAGTGGGTGCAAAAAAAAAAGCATAAAATAATTAACAATTTCTTTTTCTTTACTGATGGGCTAAAGTGATGAAAGGCTACTTGCTTAGCATGTTTGAGAAAACTTCTAGATTTGTCTATACTTCTGAGATGAGGAAGTATTTACATTCTTCAGAATGTTGTTCTCATCTTCATTACCATGTTTACAATGTTTTGGCCGTTGTACACTCCGGCCTTCTTCAGATACTTTCAGTGATCAAAATAAAGGGTTTTGTTCAAAATTCGTAACAGTTGAAGAAGGCCATGGCATACAATGGTGGAAGCATCGTAAGACCCAATGATGTAAATAATTTAAGAACTTCTAGAGTTGATACTTTCAATTACCTAATATTGGATGACAAAAAGCAGGTGATAAACAGGTTGCATTGAGTATAAAACAAAAAAGATTTATTTATCTACTTATACTCTTGGCCCCCATAGGCAAACTATCCGCACATGCCCGAGATGGTGGGGCATAAAAGAAATTAAAAAGAAATATATTGAAGTTTTTCAACGTTCCTTTATTTGTGTGTAAAGGAAATATATTTTTGCATTGATTCAGCTTGTAAGATTAGATGCTGAGGATACTATGGGCCAAACATGTGAGAAACAAGATTTTGGAGGGGATCGAAACGAAAAGGAAACTGATACTTAATACTGAGAAAATACAGTTGAAGTTTCTTAGAGATAAAATGAGGAAGTGGATGTGCATTGTGGTGCAGTGGATATCAACTCAGAATGACTAATCAGGAAGCTGAGTTCGAATTCCAGTTGAATTCCTTGCATTCACTTACACACAAATACCCTTGGAAATGTATTAATCTATCTCTTCCCTCCAGTTATGGGTTAAATAATAAGACAGATTGGGTTCTATAGACTTGGCTGGCAACCAGTCTACCGCAGAGAGCAATGGCAACCTACTGCGAGATAATCTTCTGCCCAGTCAGTTATGTCTCTTTCAAGAGAGCATGTATCATGTATGGTGCTTAACTGACTGAATGGGGAAGTAGGGCTTGGAGAATATGATATTCACAGGACATATAGAGGGGAAAGTGATAGAAGAAAGCAGTGCATGGTATACTTGATGGGCTTGATGGCAGAGCAGTTTTGAAGAAGTAACAAGAGAAAGAGTGTACTACAAGATAAGATGTTGAAGGCATGATCACCTACGTCCTGAAGAGACACGGTACATAGAATATTAAATTCCCTGAAATCGGATAAATGTGAAAGTAGGCTGAATTGATTTGTGAAAGTAATGAAAAAAAATACTATAAAAGTTGAATTGAAAAAAGCTCTTTCTTACTGTTAGAAACAAAGCATTTTTATGTCTCTTATTTTTGTTGTTGTAAAATGATTACCTAGACTCGCTTAACTATGCATTTAAATATTGTTTTCATAAGATCAGCTTAAATAAAATTGGCCCAGAAAGATGTTTCATTTTTTTTTTTAATTTTTTTTTTTTTTTTTACAAGCTTTTACATTGCTGAAAAACGATATTATTTTTTTTCTCAATTCAATTTCGAGCCGATTTTGAATATAGTCTTTCTTGGAACGAGAAACCAGAGAGCCCAGTTCAAATTCCAATTGAATTCATTGCATTTACTTATGCGCAAATACCCTTGGGAAAGGTATTAATCCATCTCTTCCCTCCATTTATGGGCTAAATAACAAGACAGGTTGGGTTCTATAGTCTTGGCTGGCAATCAGTCTACCGCAGAAAGGAATGGCAACCTACTGCGGGATAATCTTCTGCCCAGTCAGTCATGTCTCTTTCGAGACATAATCGCCCAAGTGTGTTTCACGTATGGCACTTAACTTACTGACTGACTTCTAAGTTAGAATTTTTAGTTTTAGTTTTTAATTTGCAACATGTTACAAGCCGTCAATATGAAAACTTCTGTTAAGATATTTATTTTATTTTATTTTATTATCAGGGTTCTCTGTCTAGTCAAATGGCAATTCTTGCTGCAAACCAGATCCACATTGCCAATTCACAATCAGTGAAAGCCATAATTACAGTAGTTCTGGAATTATACAGCCAATATATTCATTTGCTAGAAAAAGGAAGAAAGCAATACAAATTTTGTATTCTGAATCTGGGGAGTACACATAATTTTTACTGTTTTGGAAGGTTTCTGTAAATTAATTGATAATAGTGTTTAAGTATAAAAATAAGTATCTGTGATCCAATCATTGTTAAGTAAAGTGCAGACACATGAAAAGTTTTTTTCTTTTGTGTGTGTGTGTGTGTGTACAAGATCTAGTATATTCTACTTCTTCTATGTGCCTTTAAGAGCTGGGTGATCATGATTCGCTTGGGACCCATAGCAGTATTTTGCCCTTTAGCAATCCTTCTGCCCCAACCCAATGTTTTGCTATTCAATCACGCAAATTCATCAGGTAGATGACCTGTTACCTTCCTTCATCTCACTTGACGCACCTCTCGATATGCCCCGTGAGAGTCATTCTCCAATCCTTTCATTATGTATCTAATAAACTTATATTGAATAAACTGTTATGAAAAGGTTACAGAGAATGTGAATAAAGAGAATATTCATGACTCTTTGAAAAAAAACAATCTATAACTCCGGGGTTCTAACGGCGCTCACACAATTCAAGTCATTTCAGAAGAAAGTTCAGACAAGTACGGTGCGATCAAGAATTATATGTACTACAGCTTTCATTTAACCATTTTTTTTTTTTATTCTACACATTCTCTGACACAGGCAAAAGTAATGTTCGATATCTAGTCAGTTAAGTGCCATGCGTAATACACACTTAGGCGATCATGTCTCTTTCAAGACATGACTGACTGGGCGAAAGATTTTCTCACAGTAGGTTGCCATTACTTCTTGCGGTAGACTGGTTTCCAGCCAAGTCTATAGAACCCAATATGTTCTGTTATTTAACCTACATGGAGGGAAGAGGCGGATTAATACCCTTTCCCAAGGGTATTTGCACGTAAGTGAATGCAACATATTCAACTGCCGATATCCACTTCACCACAATGCACATCTATCAATATCTAAGCATAGCTTATAAATCTCTTGGTGATTAAATGTTTGTCTTATTGGCTACATTCAGACAGTTCATTTTTATTTAAAACCAAACTTTGTATATGGGAACATCTTTCATGCAAAATTTGTCAAATTTTGATAGCCTTTAACGAGTTTGCAGCAATGTTGATACAATGTTAGATTTAACAAGAGAAAGCTTGATTTTATTCTTAATTTGTATTGTTAATCTTGGCCAAAACATTTCCAAAATCCGAAGCTTATAATGGCATTTTCATATAGTTACAATATTCAGCACAAATACAACCAATTCAAGCAACATTTTAATTCCAAATAAGTGGAGTTATTTCATCTGCAATATGTCCTGTATGTAAGGAATTCAAGATTAATATTTAGGGTGACAACAAATATTCAGTTAAGTTTGTTCCAAATTCTGTAAGCGGATTAAAAAAAATTTAGTTTCCAACAATGCCATGATTGAACGAGAAAATGAATTTTTAATATACAGTAAAAAACAATGGTAGTGCTGATAGCAGATACAGTAAAGGACTATAAGACCTCCTACAGGAAGCAGTTAAAGAAAGCGGAAAGATAGGACTAGATATAAACTACAAGAAAACTGAATACATGGTAATCAGTAAAAAGAGGAGCCTAAAATACCAATTACAAGTTGGGAATACTAAAATCAAATAAGTGCAGAAATTTAAATACCTTGAAAGTGTTATAACAGAGGTGGGAAAGTGTGATACAGATTCGAAGGCATATTGACATGGCTAAGGATGCATTCCAGAATCTGAGTAGAGGATTAAAAGACGGAAATTTTGCTAAAAACAAAGACGAGAATACTAGATTGTTATGTAACATCTGTCCTTCAATATGGCAGTGAATGAAGGACAATCTCCTCAAAGGTGAAGGAAAGACTTGAAGTAACCAAAATGTGGTTCTACAAAAGGGTGTCGAGGATACCATAGACACGAGATATGAGAACAACAATGAGGTTTTGAAGATGATGGACACAAGAAGGAAACTAATACTTAACATCAAGTAAAGACTGCTGAAGTAAGAGAGTACTGGATTGCTACGTTCTGTCCGTCCTTCAATATGGCAGTGAATGCTGGACAATACCATCAAAGATGAAGGAAAAATTTGAAGCAACTGAAATGTGGTTCTACAGAAGGATGCTGCGAATATCATGGATTGAGTATGTGAGCAATGATGAGGTTTTGGAAATGATGGAAATAAAAAGGAAATTAATACTGAGCATCAGGAAAAGACAGTTGAAGTTCCTGGGACACGCAATGAGGAACGAGGGCTTGGAGAATCTGATACTAACAGGCCAGTTAGAGGGGGAAAAAGAGACTGGGGAAAGCAATGGATAACATATTTGAAGGACCTAATCAGGTGGATGACAGAACAAGGATTGCATGGTGTAACTGGAGAAGGTGTGCTCAGAGCCACCAGGCATAGGGAAAAGTAGAAAGCCATGATTGCCTAGGAAGAAGGGCTTAGAGAACCTGATTCTCATGGGATGGATAGAGGGGAAGAAAAACAATGAAAAGCAACGCATGACATACTTGAGCAAATGGGTGGTGAGGGGAATAACAAGAAAAGGTATTAAGAGTGATAAAGGATAAGATGTGGAAGGTGATGATTGCCTACATCCTGAAGGAATACGGCACATAGAAGAAGCTTATATATATATATATATATATATATATATATACATATATATAAGCAAAGGCTCCTGATGAGTAAAGACATTACCCTCACTAAACTTCAAAGTCGGCATGACTGAAATAATATTGCTAAGCTGAATGACAAGTTTCTCTACATTAATTCTATTAACGTGCTATCCTTATCTTAATATTGAACACTTTAACAAAAATCTGCTTGCCTAAAATGCCTTTTCACAAGTAAACTACTGAAAAAACAAAACAAAAGTAAACAGCAATTTTGTCACTCAACATCACTACAATGTAACACATTATATATATAATATTAGACAGATTTTAGTTGATAACACAATACTCTCTCATACACACAGTAAAAAGAACCTTCAAATATTAGAGGCCATCTACATTAAATCAGAACAACCCTCACTTTATAAAATCACATTTCAATCTGGTCATAACACATTACATTGCATTTAGACATATGGTTCTGTTAACATTTCGGTCTCACATGCGGTGTGACATCATAGAACCGCATTACTAATTTACGAACTGTCTTTCTATTTGGTGACTGTTATTGTTGCATATCAATGTTTTATGTCAACACATGATAAAATGATCTATGCTGGTGGGTAGCTTTATGTTAACGTCCCTGTAAATTCACTGAAGATGACTCCTGTGAGCCGAAAGTTTAGAACTAGCATAATAAAAAAAAAATATCCAAATGTTGGATAACTTTTGTATTTATTCTCACCTGAAATTAAAGCCAAAATACAATGTTTAGAACTTCTCATGATTAAACATAAGACATTCATTCTCTGTTATATTTAACAGTGTGTGTGTATATATATATATATATATATATATAACCACTCGTATTCGATGATGCTCGTCTTAGGATGGCTATCTAATCTCTATTGCAAATGCCTTCTCAGGCACATTTGTTTGCACCTATTGAACCTACCTGTGGTTTATACTGCAACTATACTGAGCAGACCTTAGTTAGAGTTTGTGGGAGAGAGTTCATTATCTAGCATGGTCAACAGTCTAAATAAGGCCAGTACGCTCAAACCCTCATTCACAATGACTTTTGACTTCGTTTGAGCACAGCTATCAATAACTCTCAAATAACTCTCAAAGGATTCTGTCTACCCACTTTCTCTTACAAGGTTTGAGTTAACCTATGGTATGATTTTCAGGCACTTTCCAAAGAGATTCCACATGGTGAGATCACCTCCTCCAGGCTGATAATATCAAGGTCAACTTCCTGACAAATTACATACACATGCACACACACACACACACACACACACACACACACACGTACAAATAGACATTTAAAAAATAGCCACATAAAAAGCTTTTATAAATCTTTTTAGCATTCACCATTTTTAATTTGACTTTTGGTCAATTAAAAAGATTCTTTAGGTAAGTGTGTGTGTGTGTGTGTGTGTGTGTGAAAAAGATTGTATATGCTGTTAAGAAAAGGGAGGTTTATTCATCTTCAGAAGAAGAGTTACTGGCTGGTGTTTCTGCATCTGTAGCTAGCTTTTGATGAGTAACGATTAACCAGGTTTCATTGAAGTCGACACAGTACCAAATAAGTTCTTTTAATGCAAATGAACTACTGACTTTTCCGTGTTGCCGGCTCACTGTTTTTAAAAACTAATTGTTTTAAGCAATGTCTGCTAAAAAGCAAGTTGGCTCAAATAAAGTTATTTCTCTCGCTTTAATTTTTTTTTTAACTCTCTAATTAATTGTTAATTGTTTATGACTTCTGTCATTGATCAGTTGTTGTGGGGAGATGTGTCTACACACAATTCCAACATTGCAGTGCTTGACATTCTAAACTTCTAGCTTTTTTTGTTAGAAAGCAGTGAGCAGTCTGTATGAGTCAAAAATGACATGACAGCTTTTAATGCCATGGGTTGTCAATGAATTAAGTACTTGCACAAACTTCTGCAACAGCTGTTGCAACAGGGATATTAAAAATGTACATTTTTGTTGCTATTGTTCACCCAATGTAAGGCTCAAGAGCCCCTCAAGGTAGAGGGTTACTGAAAAGATTTGTTTTATGGACCTCTGCATTGTAGATTATGAGGATTTGTAGGTTAGATAACTGTTGACTTTAGTATTTGAAAGTGGTTAAGATTGTAGTGGTCGAGAAGACATCCTCTTCTGAACTATGTTTCACAAAGCAGTAATATTTGAAAATGGCTGTCTGAATAGAATATTCTTCTGAAAGGGGTGAGGGTGGTTTGCTACTGTGTACATAGCATGGCAGGCTTTAGGTCTGAACTAATGGAACTAAAGAATGTAACTTGTCAGAATATTTTCCATGAAAACAGAGATCAAGCAGTGAGAGGTTTGTGGGAAAGGGATTGTTGGTGGGAAACTAATCAGTTACAAGGCCGTGTAAACACTTTTGAATTCTGTCAAGGCTGGAAACCAAGGATTTGGGTAACCTCAGCTCATACATGACACCGATATTCCATTTTTGATATCATCTGACTCATGTAAAGATAGATGATAAAATTAGTCAGGATAAATAATGATACAATGTGTAATTAAATGTATCACATTAACGGCAACATAGCTGGTGCAAAGGTCTCGTATACACCACCGAATCTGTTACGATGTCCCCACCAACTCTACATCATCACAATTTTGATAAAGGTAGTATTCATATAAAATGCAAATTTTATTGTAACCTAGTTCGGTGCAATACTAGATTGTTTTTTTTTTGTTAATTTTTAATCGTCTCACATACAATGCTGCTACTAGTATGCGGAAGGTAGCTACATAAGAGTAGAATGAAAGGTTGCGTAGGAGGAGAGCAAAGAAAAGGAGGAAATAGTTACAGAGGGTGTCAGAGAAAAGGTAAAAGAAGGATCGAAATACTATTGTAAAGAGAGCTGCATGAGAGTAGAGTAAAAAGGGAGGAGAACAAGATATAGGGGAAGGATAAGAGAAGGATGGAAGTCAAGGGGATAAGAGATGGCAACTTAAATTGCATCTCATCAGAGAAGCAAGTATATGGAAGAAGTTCCATGGCAGGAAGTGCGAGAAAAGAAGCTGAAAGAGTAAAAGTGATGGCTGCATTTGTTTGTTTTTACTGTAAAAGAGTGGGACCTTGCATATGCAATAATAATGTTGGTGAAAAATTCAAACAGAAAAAATGTATCGAAATACAAATTGGGTTCTATAGCCTTGGTTGGTAACCAGTCTACCACAGAAAGTAATGGCAACTTACTGCGGGATAATCTTCTGCCCAGTCAGTCATGTCTCTTTTTATACATGATCATTCAAGCATGTATCATGTATGGCACTCAACTGACTGACTGTAACAGATCATTCCATCTTAAATAAATCAATTATGTTTTGCAGTAATTTTTAACATCAACAAATTCGACATTATGGATTTTAAAAAATAGTGGATTTTATAGATATTTTTTTTTTTTTTTTTTTAGACTTGGCATGAGTTAAATTTATGGATCTGCAGGAAAAAGTTCAAAATAAATCAAAAAGCTTAGTACAATTCATCAAACAGCAATATTTTTAAAAGAATTTTTAATTTGTTTGTATGTGTATAAACATGCCGATTTTTGTAGATATGGTGGGCCATATACAACATTATCAGAAAATAAGAGCAATAACTATTTTAAATTTAAAGCCTTTAATTTTATCTAAAACATTAGATTGAGGATAATATTTTCCTAAATTTTAAATTTTTCTGATAACTTAGAAATGATATAAAAATAACTGTTGTGCTATTTTTCAATTACAGCTAAAGACCCCACCTCACCTCATAGAACACATTAGATAAACCTCCATCAGTAATCAAGCTGTCAACACACAAATTAACAGCTTCAAAATAAACAGCTACCACCATGTTAAAAAATGAATTTCTACGATATTTTAAATTTGAAGTAAATAATAAGTTTAATTATGCAGCTAATAATCCTCAAATAAAGTTTCAGAAAACTTTATTTTTGGAAGATGTTTTTGAAATACCTTGCAACATTTTTAATTACACAGCGACAAACACAAGCTAGAAATGTCGCTGAAATCAGCTATTTTAGAAGAAAAAATTTAATCTTTCCAGTCAGTTTAAATTAATTTTGAAATATAGCAAAGTATTTTGCTTTTTGGAAATATCAATTTCAAGCGTCAATCTATCTTGAAATTAAAAATAAAATAAAAGCTTCAAGAAGTATTTTCCCTTTAAGATTCATAAACCATCACGAATCTATGGTGGGTAATTATAAAATTTAATACCATGCTTATATTTACTTTTTATGAACATGATTTATTTTGATTATAAAATTTACGATTATCACGAAAAATACACGCTGCGGAATAAAAACAACATTCGAAATAATTAGTTTCTTAGTTGTAACTTGTAACCTTTGGTTTGTAGTCACTACTCGAGAACTTTTTACGCTTAAGAAAATTCTTTTGAAATCTTGGACATATTTTCTTTGCAGGTGACCTTTAAATCATTAATGATACAAGTTTTTGGTCACTGTCACTAAGCTGGCAGCAAGATGATCAAATTTGAAACCGAAGTTGTTTGTTCATTTAAAAGATTATATCTATTAGAAAATATTTTCAACCAAAATAAAAGGGGAGGTAAAATTTTTTTTCCAGAGAGCCAACTTTCACTCTTTACTTAGAAATTAAAGTTTAAAGTAGCCATTGTGACATGGGGGTCCTTTTCAATTTCATTCTGACTTTCAGTATGTACGTGTGTGCATGTTTATTTTAATTTAACTCAATGACATATTTCTAAATTTTTTAAAATTCTATTTGTTACCTAGTAATTTCTGAAAAGTGGAAAAAAAGAAAAACAAATCTTATTAGGAATCTTTTCTGTTAATTCACCCCCAAATAAAAAGAATTTCATTCATATGTAGCCGTAGGGAGCTGGTTAATGTTTCTTTGATTCGGCCTTGTGTCATACATAACGGAACTCCCTACAGCTTACAAGTTTTGTGCAGTTATCATCATCAGAATTATCAGAAGGTTATTTTTGTTATCAGAAAGTTTGGTCATCAGCAGTTTGTGGGTGACTTGGGAGCAGATCAGATTTTTTTCTTTGTAAAACATATTCCTTGTGATTGTCAGATTCGTAAAATTTGATTGCTCACAAAATCTACACACTGACACCATTTCATGAGCCAACTGAAAAAGGACATACATTCATTCATTCAGCAATAAAAAACATTCTTTTCATGAAAAAGTTGGCTAACCAAATTTTACCATGTGTGAACGTTTTTGGAAATAATTTCTCATTTATTAACCAATCCGGATTTAGTGAAAAATCTAAAAGTTCATCCGAATCTACCCCTCAAAAACACATAAATAGAATGAATTTTTGCCCACTAGTCAGAGAGCAGACTGGAAGTATCGTCATGCATTTTCTCACTCTCTCACGCTGCAGTCATTGATTCTCCTCCTACTGGCAACAAGAGAAAGAAGATCAAAGACATCACTTCTGTCCTCTTTCTCATTTAGAATATAACTTTTTGCTTACAATGTCGCTTGCGCACACACATACACAGCAAAAGAGACGTTTTTTTTGTCTTTCATAAATTCATTTCACATCATTCAACTGACTTACAAAAAGGAACTTACAAAAACACAAGGAAGAGAAACTTTATACAGACTTTACATACATTTTAAAACAACAAATTAATGTCAATTTATTTTGTTAAATAAGCCTTACATTTATTAATAAATTTGAGACCTTTTTATTATTTGTGCATGGATGTTTCACTTGAATATTATTTTAATGTTGGTTTCACTTGAATATTATTTTAATGCTTGGCACAAGGCTATTCACAAGCATGGCTGTTGCTCACCAAATAAGTACCTCATCATCCACACTTATGAAATGTGAATAACTTGATATTTTTTTTTCCTTTTTTTTTTTTTTCATTATGAGGATTGGAGTTGTTGTGAGGCAAGTTGAACAAATTTTGATTTAAAATTTATATTTTCTTGGGGAGGGTTAATTAATATTTGCAATAAGTAACTTATGCTATTTGGGGTGACTTAACAGAAAAGATACCTTATGAGTATAATTGTTTATGATTAAAAAAAAAATAATGCTTGTCTCTTTTTTTTTTTAAATCATATCACCCCAAGCAAGGCGGTAACACCACTGATGTGCCGGGAGCTACGTAAGAGTGAAAAGATTAGAAGAGAGAAAGCTGGAAACCACATCCTAAACAGGAAACAAGGGATGATCCTCTACATCTGTTCAATAGATGTGGGTGGAGTGTGAACCAGGCAATAGTTTAGTCTATCTACTCCAATTGAAGAAAAAAAAAGTAAAGATTGGAAGAGAAAACCGGAAACCACATCCTAAACATGGAACAAGGGATGAGCCTCTACACCTGTTCAATAGACGTGGGTGGAGTGTGAACTGGGCAATTTCATTGCTCAGCTTAGGGTAGGTGTTCTCCAGACTTAATAGGAAAAGAATGTATTATCCCATTGTTTCATTTCAGATTCAGTCAGTGTGTGTTTATGCTGCGTGTGCTTGTGTACATAAGAATGTCAGACACTCATGCAGAGCACAGACAATTTACTGCTAAACTTATTTCATTTATATTGAAAAAAACATGGCCAGATATTTTAACAAATTTATTTACTGTTCAATTTTGGTAACTTCTCAGTATCACATATTTTGACATGTCTACCATTATGTATCATTGTTGGGATGGCATTGTTTATATCATACGTATGTTCTTTTCACTCCAAATATAACGCTGTTGGTTATGTCTTCAAAACTTATTTTGTCTGAGAAAATAACTGTACAACAGCAATTGTCTGATCCAAAACTTTTAAGCAAATGATTAACATTGTTTTCTTCAATAATGCTTTATGCAAAAATCAAGTGAGTACAACAATTTTAATAACTTATAAGTGCTTTAACAGAGGATGGAAAATGTGCATTGGGACAGTAAAAGATGTCTTTCAAAAGCTAAGCAAAGTATTAAGAAACAGGAAAAGAGTATTGAGCTGTTGTATAATATCAGCCCCTCTATATGACTATCTTCTTATAGTTGAAGAGACTCGAACCAACAGAAAAGTGGTTCTACAGAAGGATGCTGAGAATACCATGAACTGAACATGTCATCAATGACAAAGTTTTAGAAACAAAAACAAAAAGGACACTTATAATTAGCATCAGAAAGAGATGGTTGAAATTTCTAGGGCTTATAATGAAGAAAGAGGACAAGGAAAATTTGTTACTCACAGGACATATCGAAGACAAGAGGGATAAAGAAAAGCAATGTATAATCTACCTAGCTTATCTAAGTAAATGGATAAACCTAGGTAAATAGTTTTGGAGATAAAAAAAAATTAAGAGTTATAAAGGATAGAAGATTGTGGATTGTGAAGATAGGGAGGATAGATAGCAACTGACCCTTGACTTGAATAGATTCAAATTTCAGGGAAGCAACAATATGGGAGAATAGCAACTTTTAGGGAGGGAGCTTTTTGAGTAAAACTTTCTCCTTAGAAATGGAATTCAGAGGACATAGCAATTCAAATCTGTGGATGTAACATGAGTTCTAAGTCTGGTGGAGCTTATCATTGTGGGGAGAAGTGTCTATGGGGAAAAGAGCATGTAGAGTGGAAAATAAGTCATTTCCCTTCAAAACAATATAAATTATTTTAAACTTCATTGATCTTGGCCCTGGCCTGGGTATGACAATAAACTACATCTGGCAGCAAGGCCTCAGAGAGAGGAGGTTTAGAGGAGCATGGAACCACCTCTTAATTACTGTAGTTCCCAGATCCCGGGTGGTAGCACCTGCTAGGATCCCAGCTTTGGGCAAATAGTTAATCCCTTAAACTGGGATCATTTAAGTGAAAAAGAAAAATTTAGGTTGGGTAAGAGTTTTTGAATATGCATTGTGGTGCAGTGGATATCGTCATATTGGGGGCTGAGTTCGAATTCCAGTTGAACTCCTTGCATTCACTTATACACAAATATTCTTGAGAAAGGAAATAATCTGTTTCTTCTCTCCAGTTATGGGTTAAATTATAGGACAGATTATGTTCTATAGCCTTGACTGGCAACCAGTCTATCATGGAAAGCAATGGCAACCTACTGCAGGATAATCTTCTGCCCAGTCAGTCATGTCTCTTTTGAGACCTGATCGCCCAAAGCGTGTATCATGTATGAAACTTAACTGAAGAGTTTTTAGCTTGGGATAGCAGCTTATCTAAGAGACAAAAATTTCTGATATTAACAACCTCTACACCTATTCTGTGTAGAATAGGGTAGGCTAAACTCTCTAACCTTGATAGGTAATCTTCCTAGAGATGGTGTCTCAATAAAAGCACTGAGTTTCCAGTTTTCTAAACTGGTTGATGTTATTAATGGTATACAGCTGTAAAACTTGCTCAAATATTTCATGATTGTTCAATTATGGAAACATCAAGAAATCCTGCAGCCAACACATGCTAGCATGAAAACGGGCATTAAACAAAGATGATGATGTCAGTTGGAATTAAGCAGTTCCAGCTTAGATATGGCAGCAATCCTCTATTTTTTTGTCTGAACCTGCTTTTGCAAAGATAAAGCATAGCAGAATTTTTGGTGTGGTACATGGATGTGTATTGTGGTATAATGAATATTGGCTCCGAAACGAGAAATCAAAGAGCTATATTCAGATATCAGTTGAATTTGTTGCATTCATTAATGTGCAAATACCCTGGGAAAGATATTAATCCATCTCTTCAGCTATGGATTGAATAGCAGGATAGATTAGGTTTTATAGCCTTGGTTGGCAACTAGTCTACCACAGAAAGAAATGGCAACCTAGTGCAGGAAAACCTTCTTTCTAGTCAAGCATGTATTACATATGGCACTTAACTGACTGATTCGTACCTTTTACATTTAATACTGGGCACTACTTTAGAGCATTGACATTTTTTATGCAAATTTTATGACGATTTAATGTACTTCTCAACAAGTGAACTAAATGATTACAAAAAGCTCTGTTACAGAAAATCCTGAAGATTAATGAAATGGTTTTAACGACCAACCTATTTAGCATTATTTTTAATCGATACTCGTATTTGAGTAGATATTCCATTTTTAATCAAAGGGTATATTTATATATTTATTTCTACCGGCCTGATTTTTTATGATAAATTTTGTTACAAAAATGTCTCATTTGGCAGGATTTGAACCTGTGCCCCCTATCAACATAGAAAAAAAATGGTCTGTCTCTAAAACTCTGGAGTTGGAGTGCTGAGTATAACATTTCATCAGTTAAGTAAAAAAATGTTATATTTCTAATAATCCTATATATATTTCCATATACACACGTGCATACACATAAATGCACCACACACACACACACACACATGCAGACACGCAATGAAAAAAGAAAAATCAACTTTACAATAATAAAAACTGCATAAAACATATTTTAATATTAATATAAAAATAACAAAAGATAACAAAAGTTAGGAGATTAACTATTTACCCATAGCTGGGACCCTATAGTTTTATTTATGCACATTTCTTTAAATGTGTATAAATAAAACTATTTACTGGTCTAATTTGACTTTACCAATAGCTGTTTAATACATAGCTTTTCCCCACTATCCAAAAGGGTTCCGTTGAAAAGATTTAGAAGCTGAAATGGTGTCAAGTGAAAAAGTAATTAACATCCACTAAAATGGTAACATTTCTTTAGCTTTTCTTTAATCTAATTATCTTAAGTATGCTTTCTATTGTGACTGACTGTGCTACAATGAATGCAGAAAAATATGGCAAATTTTGAAAGAGCATAAAGATTTAGGGCAAATTTATAAATTGTTTTATGTACTCACAAATAATTGCATTGTAAAAAAATTGTAGGAGGCTAAGCAGTCAAGCCTATTATATTTCAAGCCTTTAACATCAGCCTCAACAGAGAAGAGACTTTGACCTTTAATATTGCCACAAGCAGACAGAGGTGAAGGCTTATTTGGGGGTGAGGAGAAATACTGAAAGTTTTGGGGTAGTCAGAAAAATCTGTACTAATATAGATGAAGTGGCATAAAATGAATTTTTTTTTTTTTTTTTTTTTTTACCCTTGTACAAACTATGGGTTTAATCTTTTTTGAAAAGTTTGAAATTGGAGGTAGGAAGTCATTGCTAATGAGATTGTAACTTCATTGAGGTGGTCCCATTGTGCAAATAAGGGATCAAAATACATTAAAAATCTTCTTCACCAGCCAACTGCAGAACAGTTCCTAGAAAGTGGGAAAACTTCTGTTGAGATATAAGGATAAACTGAAGTGAAGTATATCATTGGTGGAACATGTTTAACTTTCATGTGTTGCAGATAATGGAATAGTGTATGGCTGGCCACTTGTATCCAAGTATACTTGTCTGCTAGCTAATCCCCATTGCAGATGTCTGCTTAGGCACATTTTGTGTTTGTTCCTTACCCACCGAGCCCAACTGTGGTTTATACTTTAACTATGCTCAGTGAACCTTACTTACAGTTCTGGGAGAGAGTGCATTATCTAGTATGAACAACAGCCCGAAAAAGGTCAGGATATAATGCTTGTAACCCTTGGTCATGATGACTTGTGACTTTGTGCTAGCACAACCATCAACAGCTCCCAAAGGATCTCCCAAATTTTACTCGCAAGGCTTGGGTCAACTCTTGGTATGGATTTCAGGCGATCTCCAAAGGTGCCACATGCTGGGATTCAAACCCAGGCCTCAAAGTGAGAAAGCAAATGTTTTAACCACTCGATCATATGCTCACAATCAGAGAGTATGCACACACACACACACACACACACATATTTGAGTTTGTGTTTTATCACCCTTTGTTGGTATAGGTAAGAAATGACTGACTACATTTTTCAATATGTTTAAAATAATAATGTCAACATGTCTATGTATATTTCATCATCTGCACTCTTTTTCTCTTTATCTCATTTTGTGTTTACATGTTGACTGGGTGAAGGAAAAGCTTGGATAATATTTAAATATTTAATTCTAAAATGTTTAAATATTGAATATATTTCTGATGCTTATATTTACTTTAACCATGTGGTCCAGTGGATATCGACTCGGAACGAGAAATCAGCCAAGCCGAGTTCGAATTCCAGTCGAATTCGTTGCATTCATATACACGCAAATACCATTGGGAAAGGTATTACTCCATCTCTTCCTTCCAGCTATGGGAAACATGACTGACTGGGCAGAAGATTATCCCGCAGTAGGTTGCCATTGCTCTCTGCGGTAGACTGGTTACCAGCCAAGGCTATAGAACCCAATCTGTCCTGTTGTTTAATCCATAACTAGAAGGAAGAGACGGATTAATACCTTTCCCAAGGGTATTTGCGTGTAAGTGAATGCGAAGAATTCAACTGGAATTCGAACTCAGCTTCCCAATTTCTCGTTCCGAGCCGATATCCACTGCACCACAAAAGAAGTTTCAAGTTTTGGAATGACCTAGTCAAAGTTCACTAAAAGGTAGAAACCTAGGTCACAAAATAACTTGTTTCCAAATGAAAAAAATATTCAAAAGTTCTACAATATAAATGTATTGAACACTTTTTAATAAAACTGTGTACTAATCTAATCTAATTTAATTATGACCAAAAACTATTTAACTAAAATATAAAATACAAGGCTGAAAATATGGGGTATCCAGTTCTGCACAGGTTATATATAAAAATAGAGGAAAAAAAAAGTGAAAAGGTCATTTTCATGTATAAAATGTCTTTGATTTTACAGCAAAGAAAATGACAAAAACTTGTGAAAAAAAAAATAGAATAAAATGAAAAATATTAGGGGCATTTTTTTTTTTTTACTCTTGTGATTTGTAAGCATTATAAAAATGTGATAATTATTATTTGCAAAACTTGCTAAAATGCGTTTATTGTAAAACAGTCATTATTTGATTATCTTTCATCTGAAATTATGCATCATTTTGCATTTTTACTGTAAATTAAATATTTTCTTACCTTTTGAATGGTTTGCAAACTCAGGTAGGTGTCTAGACTCAATGAAAAAGTACTTAGAGGAACATTTATAGGTTTATTTTTCTTTGTTGCAATATGCATTACAGAGATATTATCTCTCTGAGGAAACAAATAAATCCAGTTTGACCTAAATTTTATCTTTGTTTGATTCTGAAAATAAAATAGAATCAAGTTCTAAACCAAAATATAAGACAATTTGGGATGAAAAACCTGTCTCTTATACACTGGATTTTGCTAACTTTTATTTCTTGTTCAGTTGTCAAATATTAGTCTTTCTCTTAAACAAACTTTTTTTTCTCATAAGACACAAATACAGTGTGTCCATAAAGTTTGCATGCACTTTAAAAAAATTATAACTTTATTTGTATTTGTGAAAGAAATAATTTGTAAAAAGGATTAGAAAGAAGTAAATCTATATTTTTTAAGGTTTTGTTGAAATTTTATTTAAGTTTCCACATGTTCTCCATCATTAGCAATACAAAGAGTAATATGATTTTGCAGTTCACGGAAAACATTTGCCAACTGATTTACAGTTATTCCTGAAATCACATTAGTTATTTTAGCTTTCAAATCTTCTAATGAACTAGGTTTGGTTGCATACACAACTGTTTTCACATGAAAAAAAAATCTAATGGAGTCAAATCTGGCAAACGTGGAGGCCAATAAAATGGTTCACCTCTTCCGATCCATTTGTTAGGAAATTCCTGATTTAGAAATTGTCTAACACACAGAACAAAGTGACAAGGAGCTCCATCTTGTTGATTTATAACATTTTTTTACAGATTATTTCTATCACAAATACAAATAAAGTTGTAAGTTTTTAAAGTGCACACAAACTTTATGGACACCCTGTATTTTATGATTAAGGACATAATTTAAAACCATTTTTTAAAATTGCTAAAGAAAACTTTCTTACAAAATCATGTGCATTATTCACTTTTCAAAAAATTTGTGAAAATTTAAAAAAAACCCTTGAACATTACACCCATCCCCAAGAAAATTACACCTGTCTCCAAGAAAGTTATAAAAATGAAAAAGCACATTCTTTTCTAGTACCAAAGTGCCCCAAGTTTCCCATCACAGACTTCTCACCTAGACTGGCACCTATGTCTCACATCTCACTGAGGAACTGTAGGGATAAGAAATTAAGAACTAAAAGCATTGTGGAAAAACCCAACTAAGAAAAATTCACAAGTCAGTGTGAAAAGCAAATTCTGAATCCTGATTGGATTAAAAACAGAAAATTCAAAATGACATTATTTCATATCTAAAAGCAAAAATGCTCCCTGGAGCTGGTCACATTACCAGATTTAATTACTTAAGGACAATCTGTGACTGGTCAAGAGAGTCAGATGGAAGCCCCAAGACAAAACAACTAAATAAGATAAGGTCAGATCACACCTTGTTCTCTTTCTCCTTATCTCTTTGGACAGTTACCACAAACTTTTCTACAAATTTTGACACCCATAACTTTATCATTAAATATGAACTTTACCCTTAACTTCTTAATAATGTTTCTAATTGCACATTAACTCCTACAACTTATGTATTTCTTTCCCTTTTAATAAATTTCTATTTTAAAATGCAAAGTGTATATTTTATTTTTACACTATTCCACACAATTCCACGTATTCCAACCTGCCCACAACCAACCTTCTGATAACAATTCTGATGATAATTCTGGATAAAACTTGTAAGCTGTAGGGAGTTATGTCTGACACAAGGCCAAATCAAAGAAACATTAACCATCTCCCTACGCTACAAAACAACTTAGATAAAACTGACACTTCTATTCTAGCAGTTTTTTCTTGCATTTTCTAACTGTGTAACTCCTTTCTATTTACTTGCTCCCATGATAATTACAATCTTTAAAAATTTAAATGCAACATCAATTGCCATCTTCTGTCTTCTTGAATCCTGTTCCCTTATTGTCGTTTTCTCAACATTCCCTGCTAAAGTCTTCTCATTCTCTTTCCCTCCCTTTAACACCCTGCATTCTAATGGTATTATTAACATGCTTGGGGTGAAATGATTTTTTTAAAAAAATCTCTCAAAGTTACTCCTCTAGGAAATGAAAAAGATGTTTGGTCACAAATTTCATGTATGATTGGGATTTCTTCAAAGAACTAGATTCAATCTGAAACTACAGAAAATATCTTAAAAAAAAATATTCAAATAAAGTTAATCATATTGTGCAGAATTTAGATTGTTCATATTAGAAGTTACTAGTTTCTAGTATCAACTCTTTTGTTGCTGTGGCAACCATTACTAGACAGTTTGACTCACACTGGCTTTCTTCTTTTGGTGTGAAATCAAATCTTATATTTGCTTCCTTGCAAAAATGTCTCATCTACACTAAGAAATACTTCTTATGCTATATGAATGTAAGACCACAAGTGGATTACAATCTATTGATTTTGTTGGGACTTTGTGCTGTAAGAGGCTAAAAATTTTTTGTTTCAATCAAAATGCAAAGATTGATCAATGTTCTTGTTGTCATCTCACATGCTGCTAATTTTTTATGCATTACTGGTAAATGCATCAAGTTTATTTCATAGTATCATGTAGCTTTAAAATGTTGCTATCAGAAAAAAACTAATATATTTATATATATCTATTGTTATGAGGGTGCCTTTATTTATAAAAAATATTAATAAAGTCAACAAAAAGGTTAAAATTTATAGTAAGGGATTCTACTGAGTCCTACTTGTTAATACAAAAAAGTTTCTATTCATGAAGTAGTTGTAAAATACAGAAATTAGAAATTGAACGTTTGGAAAATTCTAGATCATTCCAGTATATTAAAATAAAATCTAGATGATTCGAGAAAAATGCTAATTAGGTGCTAGCCTCTATAAAAAAATGATTGGAAAAGAGTTGTCAGTTGTTAAAGAAATTTCTGGTATTATCCACTCCCGCTTCGATTTGCGGATTATTATATCCAGCCAAAAGAATCTCTATGAAAAGTTGCCGACCAACAAAAAATCAAAAAGAAAACCTCTTGGAACTAACCTGGTAAATAGAATTTTTGAATATTTTCATTAATTAAACTAAAAATTATCATATATATATATATATATATATATACACACACACACAAACACATATTTGAGGATTTCCATTAATAGCCCTTACATTACTTCACTAGCCCTAATATGTTAACAAAAATACTTGACTCACACCTTTCCTTCTCCTTGTAACACTTTGCCAGTAGACTATATTTTCTGTTTTGAATGCTACAATTGTATCATAGTGTATATTATATTTTCTGCTTTTTAGTAAATTAAATGTTTGTGATTTAGCTCTGTGTTTTCATAAATCCTTTTGTTACAATTTCTAACACATAACTGTGTGTGTGTATATATATATATATATATATATATATATATTATATATATATATTTTTTTTTTTTTTTTTTTTTTCTTTAATCGTATCACCCCGAGCAAGGCGGTAATGCCACTGATGTGCAGGGGGCTACATAATAGTGAAGAGATTGGAAAAGAGAAAGCCAGAAACCACATCCTGAACAAGGGATGAGCCTCTTAACCTGTTCAATAGACGTGGGTGGAGTGTGAACCGGGCGATAGATCTATCTACTCCAGTCAGATAGATCTATCTATCTAATTGGAGTAGATCTATTGATCGATCAATCTACTCAACTATTCTAGCAAAAACAAGTTTGTTAACCATTACACCATGCTGTGTTGCCCAATCCGGAAGGAAATGTATGTAAAAAAGAAATCCAAGGAAATAATAATAATAATAATAATAATTTAATCATAGTGACAGAAAATCTTTAAAGGTAATAGATCATATTGTAATTTATGACAACAAATTAACAAAATGCCTTCTCGTAAATAAGACAGCGTCATCAGATAAACATGTATCTGTTAATGAATATGACAAAATAATTGAAAATAAGGACCTTGTAATTGAAACCAAAAAACAAGAAACTGTGGTGCCTTAAAACTACTGTCATGTCTGTAGTAATTGGATCACTCGATACAATCACGAAAATTATAGGCATAGATGTTAACCCGTGGTAGGCCCTGTTTAACAAAGATTTTAAAAAGAGAAGTTTGGGGAATTGCTCATCTATTCAAGAAAGTGTTACCAATGTAACAAAAATATAAACAGATCACGTTACGTATCACTTAACACTAGAATGTTTGCAAGCAAAATGCATATCATCAAGTCCGGTAATTTTTACCAGGAGAGTTAAATGACAGTGAATTCGAAAACTTTCATTTTAAAAATATTTCCAACTAGTAAGACATTAAAAGATGTGTGCTGTGGTGCAGTGGATATCGACACGAAAAATCAGTCGAGCTCGAATTCCAGTTGAATTAGCTGCACTCACCTATGCGCAAATACCCTTGGGAAAGGTATTCATCTATCTCTTCTCTCTCTAGTTATGGGTTAAATAGTGGAACTGATTGGGTTCTATACCCTTGGCTGGCAACTAGTCTACTGGAGAAAGAAAAGCCAGTCTACTGTGGTTTAATATTCTGCCTGATCAGTCATGGATTGAAAGAGACATAATCATCCCAGCGTGTATCACATATGACTTTTAACTGAAAGAGTCAATAGTGATTTAGATGAGAAACTAGTGTAGAGACATGTTTGCCCAAGCGTGTATCATGAATGACATTTAACTGATCGACTAAAGGCAGTAAAACATTTTTTGTTGTTGCAAAGTTTGTATAACTAAGGTAGTTATTATTATTATTATTATTATGTTTTCGGTTCAGTTTGCCTCCTTCTACCGAGCGCCCGTAGCTCAGAGGTAGGATCACCGACTGACACCGATTCGGTCGGGTTTCAGTCCTGGGTAAAAAGCAATTGGCTGTCTAACTGTACTGATGAGCTGTGATGCAACGAAACAGATCTCTCTGCAGATATATATATATATATATATATATATATATATATATATATATTATTTTTAAATGTTTGTGAATTGAATAATAATTTGTGCATAATATTCTATGCACATAGGTTTAAAAATAATTATCTATTGCTTTAATACATATGCATCTATATGCCGTGTCTCTTCAGGATATAGGCACTCATGGACTTCCACTTCTCTATATCCTTTGTCACACTTAATATCCCTTCACTGATTATTCCGCTCAGTCCTTGTACCACCATTGATCTACTCAAGTTCGTCAGTTATGTTGTGCACTGCTTTCCCTTATCCCTCTTCCCTTTTATTCATCCTGTGAACATCAGGTTCTCCAAGCCCTTCTTCCTCATTATATGTCCCCAAAACTTCAGCTGTCTTTTCCTGAGGTTAAGTATCAGTTTCCTTTTTGTGTCTATCCTCTCCAAAACCTTGTCATTGCTCATGTGCTTTATCCATGGTATTCTCAGCATCCTTCTGTAGAACCACATTTTGGTTGCTTCAAGTCTTCCTTTCATCTTTGATGAAATTGTCTATCATTCACTGCTATATTGAAGAACAGAAATCACATAACAATCCAATACTCTCTTCATTTCTAGCAAAATTTTCCTGTCTCTTAACACTCTACTCAGCTTCTGGAATGTATCTTTGGCCAAGCCAATATGCTTTTGCATATACCTGACTAATAAGAATTAACCCCAAATCACAACATACCTACATACTGTCTCTTTGTTATATTTTTCTTTTTCTTTCAGTTTCTGAATAAGCTTAAATAAAATTTGAAACATGTTAGATTGAAATACATTTTCTATATTTTTTTCTACTTTATTCTATCATCTTTTTCTATCCAAATATTCAACTTATTACAAAAATTATATGTATAAATTATATTTTCATTTAAAAAAAGTTTAATTTTTATTTTCAAATTAAAAAATTTAATTTTAAAAATTAAAATTATCAACATTTCTTGTTTATGCATGTCTGTAGTCAGACCATAACAAATTTAGTTCAATGAAGTCCTGAAGAATAAATTGTGTCACAAGAAATATTTTTCAACTTTGCCATACATTTTCTCTTATATCATAGATGCACTAGTCCTCTTCTGCCAGTAATACTTGTACCAGTTACTGAACAGAATTTTATATCTTTAATGCATTTCTAAAATAAAATAATCAGCAATGAATTTACATGAACATCTGAGAGTCCTATTCTATAAGTAATGTTTATCCACTATCAATCTGTTTCTCCTGATTTGCAAAGTACTGTAAAAATTCCTTGTGTAATTCTTTTTAATATTAGGCTTACAGCCATATCACATTGAATACAGTAGTTCTTGCTTGATCACCGAAGTTAAGCAACGTTGAGCCTGGTCAGGTGACCACTTGGGAATATCAGGTGCTGTAAGCGTTTAGTGACGGATGTGCATTGTGGTGCAGTGGATATTGGCTCGGAAAGAGAAATCAGTGAGCCGAGTTCGAATTCCAGTTGAATACCCTGCATTCACTTAAGCACTGGTACCCTTGGGAAAGGTATTAATCTGTCCCTTAACTCCAGTTATGGGTTAAATAACAGGGTAGGACTTTGGGACCCTGCCCTTTAAAAACAAATTCCAATGAATCTTGATACTTGAAAAGAAAAAGTATTACTAGACACAAAACTTATATAAAAAAAAACAATAAATTGTTGAAAGAAAAAGGTATTACCAGCAATAAATAAAAAAAATTTAGTTGGCAATAAATGACCCGCCGAGGTTGATATGCCATGAAAACAAAAACAATCACCCAACCAACATATGCATCTGAGAGTCCTATTCTATAAGTAATGCTTATCCACTATCAATCTGTTTCTCCTGATTAGCAAAGTATTGTATAATTAATAGAAATAATTTTACATTATATATATATATATATATATATATTTTTTTTTTTTTTTTTTTTTTTTTTTAATTGAATTAACTGCAGTTGAAGCAATAAAGCCACTGAGACACAAGGGGTTACTGGGTGTAGAAACAAACAGAAAACTTACTAAGGAGCAAGAACAAAATAATAGTAATTAGGAAAACAGTAAGTAGTGATTGATATTACATTCAAATTTTTGAAGATCAAAGTTGACAGGAAAGCATCAGGCTGGAAGGGAGTTCCACAAGCAAGAACTAAGAGAAAAGAAACTGTTAGCATAGAATTTATCTGGCCAGCTAAACTGTAAATTGATGATATCTCAAACCCAGTCTAGTACTGTGCTTAAATTTAAAAGTCTAGGTACTATAGTGAAGATCTCGTCCGAACAATTACCATGAAAGAATTTATAAAAAAAAGTTACAGCGAGACAGTCATACAGAATAATATTATTCTGTTAATGATACATGCATTAATTCCTAATGACTAACAAACACTTGCTTCTGATTGTCAATAAAAATTCTTTTTCAATAGGCACTACAACAAGAAATAGTTTTTCCAATTTTTTTTTTTCATATTAAACATACCAGATCATGAATAATCAATGAGGTTCCTTGTCTTGAAGGTCTATTGAGACTCAAGTTCACTCAAGTCTACAAGTGGAAATTTTATATATGATCCAATGCTAAAGATACTAAACAAAATGGCCGCTTCCTCGTACTGCTTTGAAAAGTAGTCGACTCCTTGCCTTGTTGCTGGATGTAGTTTATTGACCTCAGAGAAGGCAGAACACACTGTTGTATATTTTTATCCATGCCAAAATTTACTTTTCCATGTAACCAAACAATTGAACCAAGACCAGTGTCAGAGTAAACCCCTATCCTAATATACTATCACCTCTGAATTTAACTGATTTGTTCAGACATTTAGGAAGAAATCTCTCACCTTTTAAATTGGTTGATAGTCTGTTTGGTAATAAAAGCAAGTTGAATTTGTTTGGTTGTTAGACATTCTTGCTTGGAAAGGATTTGACGGCAGGGGAATATGCATGAGTGCTTATATGGCATAAACGAGATGACATTGTTTGTTTGGGATAGTTTCATGTGACAGAATAAAAGATTTTAATCTTGGATCTGTAGCCAAGCAAGCAGTAAGAATTAGAGAATGCCATAATAACAACATGGATCCAGATTTCAAGAGTGTGCTTCCATACATCATTGAATACATCACATGAACAACTGAGAGATGCATTTATAAAGACAATAGGGGATCCAACCCAGTACTAGAAGAGTAAACCTAATAAAGAAGTTAGTGAATAATATGTATATGTATGTTTATATATACAATCATAAGTGTCCCACAAAATTTTGAAGTCAGCCTGAACCTGCTCAGTTAGGTACAAATTTTTGCACTAAAACTATCAACACTCACTCCAGCCTAATATCAAGCACTTTGTGATAAAAACCTACTTGCCAAAGTAATTTTTATCAGTAAAACTACTGAAAAAGCAACAATCTGGACATCAAAATTTATTACAAATCAACTCTTTTTCATATCTAATCTAATCTAAATCTATTTATAAATGGAACTTTGTGTGTGTGTCCATTACCTATAAACTCCAAAATGGCAGAACCAATTTCCTTGAAAACTTACACAGTTGTACTATAAGTGTCTGTGAGTGTTCTTAGCTAGATTTTGTGTTGAGGTACCCCCCCAATAAATATAGAAAATTGATAATGGAAAAAATTGGGTTATAGAAGGAGTGGTCCGATTTTAATCAAATTTGATACACTCATAGACAAAAACATAAGAAACGATATTCAGAAGTTTCAAGGTTGCAATTCTTACAATAGTACAGAAAATTGATTATATATATATATATATATATATATATATATATATATATATAAAAGGCAAGATGTTTGTGTGTGTGTCTGTTTGTCTGTATGTCCTTTATATAAATCTACAATTTTTATCCGATTCTCAAATATTCTTTAGTCTGAGCTCCAGGACCATGGATTAGTTTTAAAGCTTTCATTACACCTGAGCAATGCCGGGCTATACTGATAGTGCATATATATATATATATATATATATATATATAAAACTGAAGATCTTATTTATACACACCTTAACATAACTGCTTGTCACTGGTCTTTTGGCACAAACAAGTCTTGACTTTTCAGTCAGAAAAAGAGACTATATTTTTGAGATGAGGTATTGTAATTATTTACATTATTCAGACTGTTGTTTTTATCTTTGTTGCCATATTCACAATGTTTTGGCTAGTTGTACACTCTACCATTCTAATAGACAGAAAACACCACTGGAAAATATGAAAACTTAAGAAATCAGCACATATGCTAGGCCACAAAAAATCTAAGTCAACCAAGCATAGAAATGAATACAATATGAGAACTAGAAATATGAAGTGCTAGAGAAAATAAATAACAAAATTGTAATATGAGCTCTGGTTAAAAAAAAATGTTTACTGAGACATTAGATTTATAAGTCTCAAAAATTCATACACTGATGTGAATAAAAGCATTGGTTGAATCCAGTGACCTGATCCAAAGAGTTCAAGTTCAATACCTGGCTACAAAAACTTAGAGAAAAGGAGATAACTGATACTAAGATGTCACGACACATGGAATGGGAACAATCTACCCCCAGTGGATGAATTAAAGGCTTCATTTCGAAATTCCAATTACCCGAAGAATACACCTTAGTGAGCAATGACCAAAATGTTGTTTATATGGCAACAAGATGAGGACAACAGTTCAAACAATGTAAATAGTGTAAATAATGAATTGAGACATGTAGTTCAATATGATGGTTGCTTCCATATACAACTGAATAAAGTCTAAACAAGAGAAAGGCCTAAAGAAATGATAAGATATATTTTTTGCTTTTACTACTTTTATAAAACATTATCCATTATTCTCGACAGGACTTGTAAAAAAAGGCTAGAACTAGTAAATCTTTACACAAGTCCTGTTTCTTGTGTTTACAGAAAAAAATTAAAAATTATCCAGTTTCCTAAATTAACCCTGTTAAATAAATGAAACAAATTAAGTCACTTGCCAACACAGTTTTTTCTTTACTTTTACCTTAAAAGTATAATTAATTACATTTTCTTCTATAAATATAACAACATCCCACAATTAATTTACAACTTTTGCATGAATAAATAAGATGCTACCATCCTCCATTAATTGCTTTAATAGTTTCATCCAACTGTAATATAGCCTTACTATGCCACTCATCTCTTACACTAAATGTTACACAAAGTTGACACTGTATAACATGCTTTTCATGACCTCTCAATTGTTCCTACCCATCTCCACCCTCTAACTCCATTTCTCTATCCATTGTTAACTTAAGTTTCTATTGGTGTATTGAATCAAACTCACTAGAACCCCATCTACTCTCTATCTCAATTGTTTGGATAATAAAACGTTGTGGTGCAGTGGATATCGGCTCAGAATGAGAAATCGGGAAGCTGAGTTCGAATTCCAGTGGAATTCATTGCATTCACTTATGCGCAAGTACCCTTGGGAAAGATATTAATCCATCTCTTCCTTCCAGTTATGGGTTAAATAACAGGACAGATTGGGTTCTATAGCCTTGGCAGGCAACCAGTCTACTGCAGAAAGCAATGGCAATCTACTGCGGGATAATCTTCTGCCTAGTCAGTCATGTCCCTTTAGAGACATGATCGCCCAAGCGTGTTTCACGTATGGCACTTAACTGACTGACTGACGGAAAAATTTGGTTTAAATGTCTTTATATAAAATATCTTGACTTTACTAATCGTATATTGCCTGATGAAGTACTAGAAATAGTACTGAAACATGACAGCTCTTGTGTAGCTGTAAAAAATGTTTTTATTATAAATTCTAATGATAAAAATATTGCTACAAATAAATTAAAAAATATATATATATATATATATATATATATATAAATAATGTGTGTGATTGTGATAATGTTTAGAACCAAGATTGGTTTTACTGATAAAATGTATCTTGGGTAGCAGTTTTTTATCATAAAGTGCTCAGTATTGAGGTGGAGATAGAGCATTGATAATTTATTAAAAATATTTTCACCCCATGCAAAGCAGTCTTTTTGCCACTGGTGCACAGCAAGTTAATTGGGAGGAGAATGATGAGAAAGAGGAACAAGTAGTAGGGGGTCTCAGAGAATGGGTAAGATAAGGATGATAACACTGGTGTAAAGAGAGCTGATGAGAGTAGAGTGGACGGGGGAAAGAACATGAGGGAAAGGATGTGAGTCAGAGATACATGGCAATTGACCTTACATTTAAATCTTGGAGATTGTAGCTGTCGGGAAGCAAATATATGGAAAGGAATTCCACAGGGGGACAATGTAATAAAAGAAAGCTGATAGAGTAGAAGTTGCGGTTACATTTATTATAAAAGGGTAGGACCTAATTGTCAGTCTAGTAGCTCAACTAAATTCATGCAGAGGGGGCACCAGGGAGCTAAGCTTGTCAAAGCAGAAGCTGTGAAAGTATTTGTAGAAGAGACAGAGGGAGGCCACATTATGCCAGTGAGAAAGTAACTGCAGCTGAGCTACCAAGTCGGGATTGATCACATTGCAGATTTTCCACTGGATTTTGTCAAGAACCCCAAGGTGAAAGTGAGCAGGTTCATGCTGACATCAAAGTTTCATGAGAGCACCATTATGATATCGTTCCTCAGGACTATTTGACATTAGGTCTCGGTTCTTGTTTTTATTTTTTACATGTAACAGTGTATATAGTGTTATATATGGTTGTAGAGTAGTGTATATGCTTAATGTACTGAACATGGCAAGCACATTGTTAGCATGTTTGTAGTTGATATTGAGTGTTGGGTTTTTCTTTTATCCCTCCTTTAATTAATAAATTTGAGGTCCCTCACAGCCACCCACATCTATTGAACAGGTGAAGAGGCTCATCCCTTGTTTCCTGTTTAGGATGCGGTTTCCGGTTTTCTCTTTTCCAATCTTTTCACTCTTTTCCTTTTTTATTATTATTTTTTTTTCAATTGGAGTAGATAGACTAAAGTATCGCCCGGTTCACACTCCACCCACATCTATTGAGCAGGTGAAGAGGCTCATCCCTTGTTTCCTGTTTAGGATGTGGTTTCCGGCTTTCTCTTTTCCATTCTTTTTACCCTTATGTAGCCCCCTGCGCATCAGTGGCGTTACCACCTTGCTTGGGGTGATATGATTAAAAAAAAAAAAAAAAAAAGCTACGGCAGACAAGGCCAAGTGCTTTGCACACAAATTCTCTACAAACGCCACATTTGACTCATCTGGAGTATCTGCACCTGACTTCCCACCTAAAATTGAGACTTAACTGAGTGACATATATATAAACTCTTCACTGGTCTCTTATATAATTTCAAAGCTTAACCTTATAAGGCAAGCAGAGGTGAAGGAATCCCAGTCAGCGTCATGAAGAAATGTGCCACTAAACTCTCATTTGTTCTCTCCAAACTCTACAACTACTGCCTCTCTGCTTCCTGCTTTTCTGCCTGCTGGAAGTCCTCCTTTGTGGTTTTTGTTTGGAGCCGAGTTCAAATTCCAGCCGAATTCATTGCATTCACTTGCACGCAAATATCCTTTGGAAAGGTATTAATCTGTCTATTCCTTCCAGTTATGGGTTAAATAACAAGGCAGATTGGGTTCTATAGCCTTGCCTAGCAACCAGTCTACTGCAGAAAGCAATGGCAACCTACTGCGGGATAATCTTCTGCCCAGTCAGTCATGTCTCTTTCGAGACATGATCGTCCAAGCATGAATCACATATGGCACTTAACTGAACTGATACAGTCAACAAACATGATAATCTGGGATTATTTGGTACACCATGAAAATTTGCAAATCACTTTTGACATGTTTGATTATTTTCAGTACCTTCTACATAAACTGTTCTAATCTTTTTTTGTTGTGATTATGTTGCCTTTCTACCTTTTGCAAACATTAAAATAAATATACCATAAATATTGCCTATTTTCATTTACAATGTTAGAATCATGAAACAAAAATACACCAACTGTTTACAATTTTTAGAAAATGTACACTGATATGACAGCTGTAACAATACAGACAAAACTGATATTTTAAAATAAAGTTAGCTAAATTTAAATGCTCTTCACACCACTTATGAATAAAAACAAAACATTTTAAAGCAACTTATGTTTATTTAAATCCTTCATAAAATAACTTCAACTTTTGTATCCTTTGACCCTGCTGTAAGCAATTTCTGGGGTCATCTCAATTCAACTCACATTTCATGTGGTCACATAATGACAAGGTTATTGATAGCATGATCACTCTACTGAAAATAAAAATACTATTTTTCACATTGAATTCAACTTTCTCTCTCTTAGATGCATGCAAGAATTCAGCTGTTACAAAGTCATAATAGTTTATATTGTCTCCTTGTCAGGTACAAAAATCATGACTAAGTTACCCTTGTCAGTCTGTAATTTGATATTCAACATCATCAGCAAGAGTGTAGGCTGCAGATAGTTTTCTTCATGTGCTGTGTTCTTTCAGGACATGGGCAATCATGGACCTCAACTTACCCCTATCCTTTGTCACTCTTAACATTTTTCCTCTTGGTATCTCTCCCAAACACTGCTCTGCCATCAGCTTGCTGAAGCCCATCAGTTATGTCTCATACTGCTATCCCCTGTCTCTTTTTTCCCTTTATCAGTCCTGTGAGTATCAGATTCTCCATATTGTGTCTCCGAGAAATATCGCCCGGTTCACACTCCACCCACGTCTATTGTACAGGTGTAGAGGCTCATCCCTTGTTCCCTGTTTAGGATGTGGTTTCCAGCTTTCTCTTTTCCAATCTTTTCACTTTTCTTTTTCTTATTTTTTATTTTATTTTTTTTTTTCAATTGGAGTAGATAGACTAAACTATCGCCTGGTTCACACTCCACCCACGTCTATTGTAGAGGCTCATCCCTTGTTCCCTGTTTAGGATGTGGTTTCCGGCTTTCTCTTTTTCAAATCTTTTCACTCTTGCGTAGCCCCCTGCACATCAGTGGCATTACCGCCTTGCTTGGGGTGATATGATTAAAAAAAAAAAAAAACATCTCTTCTTGATGCTAAGTTTAAGTTTCCTTTTCATTTGCATCCTCTCCAAAACCTTGACACTGGAATATTTGGTCCATGATATTTTCAGCATTCTACTGTAGAGCCACATTTCTGTCACTTTGAGTCTCTCCTTAACCTTTGAAGAGATTGTCCAGCATTCGCAGTGGTATTGAAAGAACTGACATCATAATCCAGCACTCTTTTCTTTCTTTCTAATGAAATTTTCCTGTCTCTCAATATACAGCTTAGGACAACCATTAATAATCTCTGAACAAAGTCATTTGGAAATAAATCTTCAGCTCATTACATACATCTATGTTAGTATAGCAAAAAATAAAATTTAATTCCACCATTAGTAGCTTGCTTACAACATGAATACTTTTTGTGAATATTTGAAGTGTCGTATTGATGTATTTTGGGAGGTTTGTAGGGCATGTTGAAATGAGTAAGAGGAACATTCTGTTAAACTCAATGACTTATCATGACTGACAATCCAAGCTGGATATTTCTTTTAGTCATTTTACCCTAAACAAGGTGATAATATGATTAGGGTGCAAGCAGTTACTGGGAGTGAAAAAGAATGAGAAGATTTCAGTGAAAAGAAAGAAAATGAAAAAAGGATTTAGAAAGACATAAGATGGTGATTGGTATTGTAATTAAGTTGTTGAAGATTGTAGGTAGCAGGGAAGAAAGAAATCAGAAGAGAGTTCCATGGGCAAGAACTACAAGAAAAGAAACAGAATAAAACTATAAGTTACATCTAGCTAGTTCAACAGCAAAACAGAGACCTAATTGCCAATCTAGTATCAATGAAATTCATGTAGTTGAAGCACTAGGATGAAAAATCATGAGTACAATTGCCATGAAAAATTTTAGAAAAGTCAGATGGAAGCCACATCATGTTGACGATTAAAGGACTCCTAAGCTTCAGACAATGGTATTTTAACAACACTAAAAAATGAGCTTACAAAATTCACAAAGCCCCTAAAATACGAGATACTTTTAATAAAAATTATACAAATTTCATAATACTATCCTCCAACAACCTTTCAAGAAAACTTGCAAACAAATTAGCCTTCCCTAACCCTAGGATTACTACCACTACTGCTGATATGATCAAAAAGAAAAATATACCAAGCATCATTTCAAATGCCAGAATTTATCAAATAAAAATCATTACTTACCTTTTCAAGTCAAGAGTGTCACCAAATTTACTTAGGAGTTAGAGAACTAGAAGTTATTCTTAATTGGACTATAAAGTCCTGAGGCATCACAGCCGGTCAGGAAAGCCTTGATCTATGAGAAGAGTTATAGCTGATGGCTGGCACAAAATTTGATCTATTTTTAAGATTGCTGTGGAGACAGGGTATGATGTTGTAAGACCTGAAACCTCTAATGTTCTTTGGCTAAAAACCTCACTGATGCTGTATACCAGAGCATTGGACAGATGTATGTCATGAAATCAATGGCTTATGTTCAGACAAATATAAAGAGCTACAAAGGATAAGAAGTTGGGGAGAGCCATGACTGCTGACATCTTGAAGAGACACTGCACATAAGAAAATATATTTGAGACATGATCTTGATAAAGTCTTCCAAAGCCCTAATCTCTAATGCAAAAAAATACAATGTCTATACTTTCAAAATCCATGAAAGGCAAAATTAAATAGTCTTTCTTTTTCTCAAAACAATTTTTCTGAAACTCTCTCTCTCTCTCTCTGAATGTTCTGACAGGAATGCTGATGGCAATGAGTGGAAAAGGAAATTATATTTCTTCAATAATCAGATATTTTCATCCACCATGATCCATCAAATACAAAAACATTTCTATCTTGTCTTGCTTCAGTGCAACAGAGGATGCTAACATCAGCATGTAGGACAAAAATCAATTGCAAGCCTCCTTCTGTAATTAACTTTCTTTTTCCAGACTCCATTTAGTTTACTTGGATTAGCTGAGCTTAGAAATATTCTTCAGGTATTAAGCACTGGAGGTGCGTTGTGGAGCAGTGGATATCAGCTCGAAACGAGAACTCGGGGAGCCAAGTTCGAATTCCAGTTGAATTCCTTGCATTCACTTACACGCCAATACCCTTAGGAAAGGTATTAATCCGTCTCTTCCTCCCAGTTATGGATTAAATAACAGAACAGATTGGGTTCTAAAGCCTTGGCTGGCAGCCAGTCTACCGCAGAAAGCAATGGCAACCTACTGTGGGATAATCTTCTGCCCAGTCAGTCATGTCTCTTTCAAGACATGATTGCCTAATCGTGTTTCACGTATGGCACTTAACTGACTGATTAAGCACTGACAAAATTCCTCATGCACAAAATATGGATTTCTTGTATTGAACAGAAGGCAGTTGAGAACTTTGTAGCTGTGCTGTAGCAGATATGTCTTGTCGGTTTAATGCTTTTTTTGTTTTTTTATGTGCAAGTGTGAGTAAATACATATTTATGAATGGAAAAATTGCAAACTCCTGTCAGAAATTCACAGCTGACTAAACAGATTGAATACTATGCATGGTTGCATATGCATTGTCATGCGGAAATATATATATATATATATATGTATGAAATTTTATGAAATGGATTAACTCTGACATATTTTTCATTTATTTGTTTAAACATTATTCTTAGCAGATACTCATATTTGAGTAGATGCTTTGTTTTCTTACTAAATAGTATATTTATTTGTTTTCATCTACTGGGTTGAATATTTGAGGAGTATTATTTGAGAAAAACAAACGGAACGCAGGTTTGAAGAGAGGGCATTTTTTTTTTTTTTTAGTTGTTAATCTGACAGATTTTTATTATTTAAACATTATTTTCAACATCTACTCATATTTAAGTAGATACTGTTGGAGAAATATATTTTTCTAACAACATTTCTCAATGATTCAGGTCAGTAGATATAATTAAACAGTATATCAATTTATAAAAAACAGTATCCACTCAGATATGAGTATCCATTAAAAATAATGTTTGAACAAATAAGTTTAAAAATATGTATATATACAATTTGTTTTTTTTTTAATTTAAAATTAATATAGTTTACATTGTGACACAGAAATTTTTGTTTCAATATTTTTATCTTGTCATCAGGCAATGTTAGCTCATTGTTATGAAAATGATTTTCATTTGAATATTAGTAACAATATGTATGTTATGTATGAATGTTAGAATATAGAAAAATTTATGCATGTTTTCAATTTAACTAATTAGAATAGAGATCCACTTTAAATTTGAAAAAGGTTATATTTTGGGGGAATACATGATTTCTTCTTTCAATCTTAACAGCAAGAGTGTTAGTTGATCAAAACCCCTGTCTAGACTGCATTTCCGTTGATGTATCCATTATTGTTACATGATTATTATCTTAGTATTCTCTATATCCCATCATTCCTATATCTTATTATCTTATTATCCTCTATATCCTATCATTTTCTAAAACAAAAAAGAAAACATTTTATATTATTGATCTGACTTAGAGACCTTTGAGTAATTACACTATTTTTATTTTGATTCAGAATGCATTTTATTCTAATAATAATCTTGCTGTTAAGATTGAAAGAAATCATGTATTCCATAAAATATAACCTTTTTTCAAATTTTATGTACATACCTATGGACATTAATGGGTATGTCCCAATTCTTATATAATATGTTAGACTTTATTCAAAGAGTGGCGTTTCTTAGTCTCGTGGTTATCTACTTCATGAAGCTTGCAAGTGTTGTATTTAATGACAATATAAATATTACTATTCATTTTCAACCTCTTTTTGGGTTATTATTCATTCAGTAACCTTTTAGATTACAACAGTAACATCTACACACAAACACACATGCCTAAATATCACATGGAATTGCTATTTTAATAGAAAATGATCATGATTTTCTCTGATAAAGATGTGTTGAAAGCACCAGAATGTAGAAGTTTCTTTCCAGGGTACTTCAGTTCATCTTACTAAATTAGTATTGAAAAAATGTGGCCTTAAAAAAAATATGGTAATAATAAATGAATAAATAAAAATAAAAAGTGAGTTAAAAACTAATTTTTAGCTTTTGGCAATATCATGTTGAAAAACCAGTTCTCGTACAATCACCAAGGTTAAGCAATGTTCAGTTTGGTCAGATGGGTGACTATTTGGAAATGGCAGGCGATGTAAGCTTGGATGTGTAGGTAATATAGTGAATAATGGCTCAGAATTGTAAATCAGAGAAATAAGTTCCAATTCCAGTCAGGTTCACTTATATACAAATAATGTATTGAAAGTTAGGAATCCACATCTTCTCTCCCCCAGCTATGGGTTAATTAGAAAGACTTGTATCAACAAATCATTATTATCTCTACTCCACTAAAAAACTTCTTACAATCTAAAGAAACTTTCTGGCTTTAAGTAACCTGCAAAGGGTTGATAAGCCTTAAAAAATCAATCAATATGATTTCCATAATAAAGCTCAGCTATATATAGCACAAGTTCATGAAGTTATCAAATCAGCATCACCACATTCCCAGAGTCAATGAAACAAATTTTAGACAAAGCATCTTTATACAGCACAGAAATATCTGCTATTAATTTGGTCCTTGATATCAAAACTTTGAATAATTGCAAGAAGTTCTTCATCTATGCAGACTTCTTGTCAGATCTCCCATCTCCTAAAAGATTAAAAAAAAATGAGAAAATGATTGACCCACTAGCTACAAATCTACTGAATAGCATTAACATCATGCCAAAAAAATAAAGCTCTCATCTTCTTCTGTACGAGTCATATTAACATCCCTGGCAAAGACAAGGCTAATAAAACGAGTGATTTGAACTGAACAAACAAAATCCCATACAAAAACTTGAAGCAAACTATTAATAAATGCATTTTGAGAACACCACGAGATGTGAAACAAGCTGGTTAATATTAAATCCAACATTGAAGAATGGCTTATAGGCTACATTTTAGAAGACATTGCTATTGATGGTTCTGATGCTGGAGGGTCATTTGCAAATATATTTGGCAAAGCAGGATTGTGGCTAATCACAAATTGGTGTGAAGAAAAGCCAAATTTGCCAGTCAGTGCATTTCTCATTGCTATTGTCCGAGTTAACAACATTTTTAAATCATATTTACAATCTGCCATTATCTTTCAAATGTTGTTATCTATCACTGCATTTGGCTGTTTCTCTATTTTATGAAAGAAGTCTGGAATCAAAAATGTGTCCCCAATAAGTTGGGTTTATTACTCATTAATGCATTATGGAAACAAAAAGACAGCCCTCAAGCAGGAAGGGACAACTCAACACCACCAATTGAGTGCTGGGACAACTCAGCACTAGAAAAACATGACTTTTATAACCAAATAAAAGTAATTTATTAAGGATTAAAACCTTAATTAGTGAATATTTTTCTTCAAATTAAGCATTTGAAAAGGCATAACGTAAAACTAGCATTATAGCCTGGTGTTGCTCAGGTGTAATGAAAGCTTTAAAACTAATCCATGGTCCTGGAGCTCAGACTCAGCCTAAAGAATATTTGTGTGAAGTTTGGTGTGAATCGGATAAAAATTGTGGATTTCTATAAAGGACATACAGACAGATAAACAGACACACACACAAACATCTTGCCTTTATATATATATTTTTTTTTCTGCACTATTGTATGAACTGCAACCTTGAAACTTCTGAATATCATTTCTTATGTCTTTGTCTATGAATGTATCAAATTTGATTAAAATTGGACCACTCCTTCTATAACCTGTTTTTTTTTTCGATTATTGATTTTCAATATTTATCGGGGGTACCTCAACACAAAACCTAGCTAAGAACACTCGCAGACACTTATAGTACAACTGTGTAAATTTTCAAGAAAATCAGTTCAGCCGTTTCAAAGTCTATAGGTAATGGACAGACACACACAGACAAAGTTCCATTTATAAATAAGTTTAGATAGATTAGATTAGATTAGATATGAACCAGTTTGTTTTGAATTATTTTTTAGTAAAATAAATCATTAATTTTGAGTTATTTTTTATAAAAAATATTTTAGAATGTTGACTTACTTTATTAAAAATAAAAAAAAAATACTTAATTTTGCTAGTAGACTTGAGAAATCTATTTTCATGAAACATTTTAAGAGAAAGATTTTATAAATTTCAACTGAAAGTAGTGCTCACTGCTCAGTCAATGAATGCCAAATGTTTCCTTGTATGGAAATGGTTAATAGTACCATTACTTGCTATATTAATCTATGGGTTCTGCAGTTGTGATAATTATTTTCTTATTAAATACATCACTTAGCAAACATATTTAATTGCTATTAAATTCACAGCTATTATCAATTAAAATTTTAGTAGGGCTTATAAACAGCTTGATCCAACTAATATATTCTTTATAACCACTGAAGCAGATCTGTTATAAATCACTGTTGTTGGTAAATTAATTAATATTAATAGTACTTACCCTAGACCTTAAAATATATAGAGATAGCCTCTTTAAAATTTGATGCTGTGGGGATATAAGCAGCAGGCTGAGTAGAATGGTCTCTTGAATATATAACATACTAGCAGTATAGCCTGGCGTTGCTCGGGTGTAATGAAAGCTTTAAAACTAATCCATGGTCCTGGAGCTCAGACCCTTTGGACATTGGCATGAAAGACTAAAAAGCAAAAGTTGCTTCCAGTTAAAGCAAAACTGTAGACTGAAAGAAAAATGAATGGATGTAAGTCAAATTTTGATTTTCTGGTATCGATATCAAGTAAGTTTTTTTCGTCATAAACTGAATTTTGAAGGCTAAATAAGATCTCTGAGTAAATGGTATCATGGCTGAGACGAAGAACTACAATCATACCTACTTAGAGCCAAATCTGAAGCAAAAACAAAATAAAAGGGCTGAAAAAATACAGACGTACAAGCAGATAAACAAACACACACACAAACATCTTGCCTTATATATATATATATATATATATATATTATTGATTTTCTGCACTATTGTAAGAACTGCAACCTAGAAACTTCTGAATATCATTTCTTATGTCTTTGTCTATGATTGCATCAAATTTGATTAAAATTGAACCACTCCTTCTATAACCTGATTTTTTTGATTATCGATTTTCGATATTTATTGGGGTACCTCAACACAAAACCTAGCTAAGAACACTCACAGATACTTATAGTACAACTGTGTAAATTTTCAAGAAAATTGGTTCAGCCATTTCAGAGTCTATAGGTAACGGACATATATACACACAGTCAAAGTTCCATTTATAAATAAGATTAGATTTAGATAGATTTATATGACTTAGATATTTCAACAATGGCTTTTTCAAATTCAACCTTGTCAACACCAGCACTTTTAATCAAGGCAATTAATTTTGATAAAGTTGGATGGCTAAATTGTTAATGAAGTTTAAAGGCAGTCCTCCTGAGATTCGAACATTGTAGATTAATAAAAATGCCCTTTATTACTTGTAGATAGTTCAGCCATAATGTAAGTGGAAATATTGTGCTTTGCTGGTTGAAACCTACGAATTAAGTTTAAGAGAGCATTGGCATAGTTTAACAGAATTTTGTAGATAATGCAGGAAAACTCTGGTATTGGTTATGGTGTCTGTAGTTATAGCTAGTCATCTGCACAGTCAATATTGGTTAACATTTTTGCAGGTTATTTACTTGAGAATCTTGGTGATGAAGTAAAACATAAATGATATTATTTGTCTATACTTTTGAGATGAGGCAGTGTTTACATTGTTCAGACTATTGTCCTAATCTTTAGAGTTAGGTTGAAGGGAGAAAACTACATGGTTACCAGAAGTGGCATTGCATGTGGAATGAGAATCATATACTCCAGTGATTGTAATAAAGGATTCAGTTCGAAATTCCTAGCACTTGAAGGAGGCCAGAGTATACAACAATTGAAATGTCATAAACATGGCAGGAAAGATGAGGACAATAGTCTGAACAATGTAAAGTCTAGATGATGATGTTTGTTAAGGGAAGTTCTCAATATAAAGTCAGTGATGATAAAAAAGAGAAAAAAAACGCAAGGATTTCATTCTAAAGGACCCCTGCTTTAATTTTAAAGAAGTTAATGTCTCCATCAGGGTTTCTAACCAAGGATCTGGTATTTTTTCCATTTTTCCCTCTGTACAGAGTTAAAAGCTTTAGATAAATCTACAAAAAGTAAGCATCTTGTAGGTTCTTTGCCCTGATAACTTCAGTAATCTGTTGAATAGTCAGGATTTGTCTAACAGTTGATCACTATAAAATGTCTCTTGGTACTCTGACTGCATGAATTTACTTGTACTACTAGATTGGCAACTAGGTCCCACTCTTTTATTATCAGCTATGGGTCAATTAGTAAGACTTTATCACTAAACCATTATATCATTAAACTGTTATCTCACTAAACCAATAAAATTTTCTCCACAAAAACAAATAATTTTCTCAAAAAGTAATTTTTTTTTTTTACAATCTAAAAATATTTTCTGGCTTTAAATAACTTGCAAAGGGTTGATAAGGCATAGAAAATGAATTAATAAATCATGCACCATTGTAGAGCACAGCCTGTGTCTAAGACAGTACAACAAACTGACTTTTTAGCTTAAGTAATTTTACCTCTTACCAGAAAAACGAGACAACTGAACACCCTCCCTACTGATACAAACTAAAGATGAGATATTTCAATGAGATTGTGTCTATCAAGGGAGACGCACTGGAGCAATGGATTGTGGCTCAAATAGAATTACAGAGCTAAGTTTAAATTTCAGTTGAGTTCATTATATTCACTTATGCACAAATATCCTTGGAAAAGGTATCCATTTCTTCTCCCTCTTCTATTGGTAAATAGCAAAATGAACAGGGTTCTATAGCCTTAGGTGACCACTAGTCTAGGAGAAAAAACTCTGAATTCAAAATTGAATGCAGCTAAGGAAAGGATCATTCCTATTAACTTGATGATCCTGACTATGGTCAATTCTTAGTGGCTAACCATATTTGTTTTGGCATTCTCTCGAAGACAACTCTGATACCATCTCTAACTTTGTCTCTCCACCATTATCAAAATTGGTTTTATTAGCATGCAGACAACTACAAACCCAGTATTTGGATACTGGGTTTGTAATTGTCAGCATGCTAATGAAAGCACCAATAATGCATTGAATAATCTTGTGCCTTTTTATTTCAATTCATATTTCCACAAAAATTCCAGTAATTTCCATGTATTCTGTATTGGTCACCCCTACATCATTGATAGCTGGCTCAATTTTTATAGTGATCTGTACACATACTATACCAGTAGATACTGCTTTCTGCAAATAATTTTATTGTGTGACAAATATCATTTCTGGTATGATTGACAAAGCTAATTGGAAATGTATATCACTTAAGTTACAAATTTTAACCAACATGCAAGCATAATGTCGGGGATCAATTCCTCTAAGATATTTGTCAAAACTGCCATTTGCTTTATGTTTTAAATTTTCAAAGGAAAAATGTTACTGAAATGGTGCCAATTATTATCCTGTAATAATATCCAATCTATTTTATCAAGAAGCATTTTTAATCCATTATCAAAGTTCGTTTCCTGTACAATCAGCTCAGATGTAGCTGGTCCTGGGTATGACAGTAAACTGCATCTGGCAACAAGGACTCTGATTGGGTGGTTGTGAGAAGTATGGAACCACCTCTTAATTGCTGCTGTTCCTAGGTCTACCTTGACCTGGAGTGGTAGCACCTGTTAGGGTCCTAGCTATGGGGAAATTATTAACCCCCAAACTGGGGTCGAAACACCATGAAAGTATAAAAATAGACTTTTATAGAAATATCTGTCTAAACTTATTTATAAATGTAACTTTGTCTGAGTGTGTGTATCTGAGTCCGTTACCCCTACATCATTGGTAGCTGGCTCAATTTTTATAGTGATCTGTACACATAATATACCAGTAGATACTGCTTTCTGCAAATAATTTTATTGTGTGACAATATCATTTGCTTCTTGATAAAATAGATTGGATATTATTACAGGATAATAATTGGCACCATTTCAGTAACATATTTTTCCTTTGAAAATTTAAAACATAAAGCAAATGGCAGTTTTGACAAATATCTTAGAGGGATTGATCCCCGACATTATGCTTGCATGTTGGTTAAAATGAAACAGCTGAACTGATTTTCTTGAAAATTTACACAGTTGTACTATAAGCGTCTGCGAGTGTTCTTAGCTAGGTTTTGTGTCAAGGTACTCCCAATAAATATCGAAAATCGAAAAAATTGGGTTATAGAAAGAGTGGTCCGTTTTTAATCAAATTTGATAGGCTCATAGACAAAGGCATAAGAAACGATATTCAGAAGTTTCAAGGTTGCAGTTCTTACAATACTGCAGAAAATCGATAATATATACATAAGGCAAGATGTTTGTGTGTGTATGTTTGTTTATCTGCCTGTATGTCTGTATTTTTTTCAGCCCTTTTATTTTAGTTTTTGCTTCAGGTTTGGCTCTAAGTAGATATGATTGTATTTCTTAGTCTCAGCCATGATACCATTTATTCAGAGGACTTATTTAGCCTTCAAAATTCAGTTTATGACGAAAAAAACTTATTTGATATCGATACCAGGAAATCAAAATTTGACTTACATCCATTCATTTTTCTTTCAGTCTACATTTTTGCTTTAACTGGAAACAACTTTTGCTTTTTAGTCTTTCATACCAAAGTCCAAACAGTCTGAGCTCCAGGACCATAGATTAGTTTTAAAGCTTTCATTACACCCAAGCAACGCCAGGCTATACTGCTAGTATATATAAAAGTAGTCTTTGATAGAAAAATATACATTTTGAAGGAAAAATATTGCCAACAGTACATTTTTGAAGAAAAAACAGTATTACCATAACACATTTTTGAAGGAAAAAATTGCCCTAATACATTTTGGAAGGAAAAAAATTTATTAATACAAAACTAGAAGAGATCTTCAATTTTTTAAAATAAAAGTTTTCATCAAAATCTGACTAAATCAACCTTTTCACTATAACTGAACATTAAAAAAAAATAACTTGAACCCCCATCTTTTTGGCATTAAATAAGCCATGGCAGTTGATATGCCATTAAACAAAACTCAAACTTAGCTAATCTGACACTGCTAGTCTTGGTTAAACAGCAATGACCTATTTCTTTAGGGAAGTTAACGGAGAGTGTTCATAGTCCAAGATCTTCTTTTCCAACTTTAATACTTCATTTCACTCTAGAGAAGTTTTCATATTGTATTGGGTAGCCCTAATGACACTCAGTCACCAGTGTGAGGGTAGAAATTATGAGAATCAGTTATTGGTTCAAAAACTGACAAGTTTCTTCAGGCAGCTAAGGATAACTTGAAAAAAATTATACAGAGCTCTATGTTTAAGTTCATTTTAATGGGTAGTTATGATAAACATCCCACTACTAATTAGACTCTGAAATGCTCATTTTTTTAATGGTCTAAGAGAACCTTTTTTACTTCTATCAGTATGGCTGATGCTAACCACCAGGACAGTGGCTTCTTGATTTCTGTATTTTCTTCTTTTTGCCAGGAGTTTCAAAATGTTTATATATTTCATTGGATGGTAAGATCTTGTGTATTTTATAATTATCTCTCTCTTCTATTCTTTCGGTCCTGGGTATGACAATAAACTGCATCCGGCAGCAAGGCCTCTCATTGGAAGGTTGTGAGGAGCATGGAACCATCTCCTAATTGCTGTTGTTCCCAGGTCCACCCTGACTCGAGGTGGTAGCACCTGTTAGGGTTCAAGCTATTGGCAAATAGTTTATCTCCAAAGTGGGGTTAAAACACTATGAAAGTATAAAAATAGACCATTATAGAAAAATAAATATTTTTGAAGGAAAAACATTACCTACAATACATTTTGGAAAGAAAAAAATATATTACCATAACGGTTTTTGAAGGGAAAAAAAAAAAAAAGGAATCATTGCCATAAGACATTTTTAAGGTAGAAAATTATTACCAGCAATACATTTTTTAATACAAAACTAGAAGACCTGTTCAGTTTTCTAAAATTAAAAAAAAAATAAAATAAAATAAAATTTTTCATCAAAATCTGACTAAATCAACATTTTCACTATAACTGAATATTAAAACAATACCTTAAGATCCTATTTTTTGGCATTAAATAACCCACTGATGTTAATATGCTGTAAAACAAAACTCACCCACTGTGTTCTTTCAGTGTCCAGCTTTAAATTTACTACACGCTGACACTCTTCAGCAATATTTTGTAGAGCTATTTTCATGTCCCTTTCAAGTTTGGTTAAGGTCGTTGATCTTATGTTTGTGTCTGCACTTGACATTAAACCAAGGACAAATATTAAACACTTTAGAATCTGGAGTCAATTCATTAAGCTTGAATTTTTCACATTCTTTATTTACAATTCCATCATCTTCCTCGCATTTTACTAAATTTAGGCACTTCCACCTTGCATTGAATAATGATGTTCTTTCACTAAAAATATTCGATAATATGTTAATAGTTTCTTTAAAGCTTATTTGTTCAGTCTGTTTGGGCAGAATGTAATTAATATATTTTTTATGTTCACTTGGGGCCAAATTCCTTAATAGTAGACAGATTTTTTTTTGTCTTTCCAAAGAAAGGTTTTTGAAGGTTATACAATTTGTTGGTTCATAACTGAATTCATTTATTGAGTTTGCAATGGTGTCTAGAGTAAATGAGTCTGTCATATTCTTGTCTGCGGTATTTTTCAAAAGTAAGTCAAAAATTTGTTGTTGTTTCAACTGAAAGTTTCGTTCTTGTTGGTCCTTCTGTTCTTGTAAATGTATTTCTTGCTAGTGTTTCTGCAATTCCAGCATTTGTATCATAATAGTTTTTAATTTCTCCATTGTAGATTACTATTTTGGTGAATATTGCTATAATACTTTGAGTAATAACTAATACATATATATGAGGGTCCAAATTCTTATTGCCAATGATGTATTTGCAAAAAAAAAAAAAAAAGTTTTTCTTTTTTTTTTTTTTTTTTTTTTTTTTTTAGTTCAAATTCTTTGTTGCCAATGTTGTGACCTCATTTGGTTCTGTTATAACCTAAAAAAAAAAAGATATAAGTTGTTGTGAGATACCAACACAATACACCAGTAACTTTTACTGGTGTATTGTGTTGGTATCTCACAGCTTACATTTTTTTTTTTTTTTTTTTTTTTTTTTAATCATTTCACCCCGAGCAAGGCGGAAACGCCACTGATGTGCAGGGGGTTACATAAATATAAAAAGATTAATTAGAAAAGAGTGAGGAGTACAAACTAGTTAGAAAGGAACAATAGAAAGCAGGTGCGATGACAGATACATAGGTGGAGAGAAAGGGAAGGTTATACAGGGGTGGGGAGAGAGCTAGAGTCCAGTGGTTAATAGATGAGTATTGACTTTGCATTTAAATTTCTGGAGGTTGTAGCCGTCAGGAAAGCAAGAATACGGGAGCGAGTTTCACAGGCGGGAAGTGCGAGAGAAGAAGCTGCAGGAGTAGAATTGTCGTCTGCATTTGGCTAACCTGACTGTGAATGGGTGGGACCCAGTTGCTAGTCTGGTTGCACGAGTAAACACCTGTTGAGGAGGCATCAGTGACTTAAGTTTGTCCGAGCAGAAGCTATGAAAATATTTATAGAACAGACAAAGGGAGGCCACATTTCGACGATGGGGAAGTGGCTGCAGTCGAGTCGCCAGATCAGTACCTATCACATTACAGACTCTCCTTTGGAGCTTGTCAAGAACACTGAGGAGAACGGCAGGGGCACCTGACCATCTTGGTGAATATTGTTATAATACTTTGAGTAATAACTAATATATATATATATATATATATATATATATTTATGTAAATTTTGTTGCCAGACTGCAGTAATGTTGGTAAAAGAAAGGAAATATTTTTTTCTACTGTGAGGGTCTAAATCCTTATTGCCAATGATGTATTTGCCCCCAAAAAAAACTTTTTTTTTTTTTTTTTGTGAGTTCAAGTTCTTTGTTGCCAATGTTGTAACCTCATTTGGTTCTGTTATAACCTATAAAGTTACTGGTGTATTGTGTTGGTATCTCACAGCTTATATCTTGGTACATTAATTAGTTACTTATAGCATGATTGATCCACAGTAGCTTCACAGTTGGGTGATGAAATAGATTTATTTGCTGAAATCTGATTGCTCGTTATTTACTATACACTCACTCCCAACTTCTGTCTGGTGCTTATATAGTTATTTTAGTGGTTACCTGGTTGCCAGTGGAATAATCCATTTTCCTTGTATTATTCTTTATCTAGTGATCAGTGTTCAAACACACACATTGGTGTTGATACTTCTTTCTATGTTACACTGATACTCTGAAAAATTTCAGTTCAAATAACCTTTTCCTACTCCAAAACGACCCCCTCAATTTTGAAAGCACATCACATTTTTCAGCCTTTCCTTTGCTGTCAACTTCATTTTTTTTCCAGAAATTCAGTCAAATAAATTTGACATTTTTTTTCTAAAAATTCAGTCAAATAAAATAAATTAAAGATATTTAACATTATCTACAATCCTAGTATTTGTCAAATTCAAGTCATTTTGAATATGACTAGATAATTTTCATCAGTATTTTAATCAATTCAATGTCATTATTTTTTATTTTTTTGTTGTATTGAAATATTTGTGCTTATGTCTCTCAAAAAGATCTTGGCCTTCAGAATATTGTTTATAACTTTATTGCACATGACAGCAGGATATTCATAGAGGCAATTTCCATTTGGGATTTTCTCTTTAAAAAAAAAAACATTAACATGTTTTTTGACTAAAACACACGGCACTGGGGAATAAAATATGTAAATTGAATAAAATGGAAATTTTATTTGCTTCTAAAGTTCTCATTTTACTAAATTATGTTTAACTGCATAAAACATCTGCTTCTTAAAATTTTGTAATACCTGTTAAAATCTCTATAACATCTTATCCCCAAAATATATAGAAAATTCTCTTAGGTAATATATACTCAAAATATATAGTAAATTTCTGTTAAATAATATATATACTCAAAATATATAGTAGATTTGTTGGATAATATATACACAAAATATATCGAAAATTTTCCTGACATTTTATATCGTCAAAATCTTTTTTTTTATCTTTATTTAGATTTTTCATTAATTTTTTTTTAACGCACTTATTTGTCTGAAACATTTGCTTATAACAGTATGTATACACATATGTAATCACAAGTGTGTGCATGCATGTACATACAGATGTACATATTCACACATACACCAACCTGTACATAATATCAGATTTTATTATGCAATTCAATATTTTCATAGTCTGATTGATATTAACCAATGTTGACAAAATTTTCAGTATATACTTTTATAACAGGTGAATTTCAGCTGAGATTATTTTTTTATTTGAAATATTTATAATAATTAATTTGCTAGTATGAGAGTTAATTCTGAAACTTCAAGACTGTTCACTTTATTTTAAATAAATATAAGTGTATAATCAATGTTATTTTTTTAAATTTCTGATATACTTTTATTTCTATGATAAATAAGCCATGTGAATTTCAGCTTATTTATTTTTTAATATTTACATTAATTTATTTGGGGGTGTATGATTGTATGTTACTAGATTCTTGTAGCAAGTAGATTTTTTTAAAGGGTGGTGTTGCAAATCCGTCAATCAGCTGATTTTGGATTCAGAGATATACTTCTTTTAGTATTTGTCTATATTGCTGAGATGAGGTAGTATTTACAGTATTTGGACTATTGTCCTCAACTTTGTTGCCATTTGTTCAATGTTTCGGCCGTTGCACACTCTGGCCTTCTTCAGGTGCTAAGAATTTCAAACCAAACCCTTTATTACAATAAGGACACATGGCCAAGTGGATGTAGACATTTGTTAGTTCTTGACTTGACTCTTAGAGTTGTGAGTTCAATATCAGGCTACAGCAGTGGTGAACAAGTAACTTGCAGGGTTAGAGGGAGATAATTCATGACTTCCAATCAAGGTTTTACACAAGGAATGAGGATGATATACCCCAGTGATTGTAATAAAGGGCTTGATTTGAAATTCCTAGCACCTGAAAACAGTTGGAGCATACAACAGCTGAAACATCATACAAATGGCAACAAAGATGAGAACAATAGTCCGAATAATGTAAAAACTTCTCTTAGATTGGCTGTCAACCAAAGCTAGAGAGCTCAGTTTACTCTGCTATTTAACTAAGAGCTGGTGGGAGTAAGAGATGGATTCATGCCTTTCTAAGGTGTGTAAAAGTGAATACAATGGCCTTGAATGGAATTTGAACTCAACATACTGGTTTTAAATGCTATATTGAGAACTGCTGCACTATGTGCACATCTGCATACAAATAATTTAATAATATGGTTAATGTGAATTTTTTTTATTTAAAATATATAAAGATTGCCATTAAGAATGTTATGATATCAAGAAAGAAAGAAAATTCTTTTTGGTAATTACTTTTGAAGTGAAAACGAGTTTGGAATTTGTGAAAAAGTTGAAGTGAGATCAAAATGTAATTGGAAACTAACACAAAAAAACCCAGTCTGGCATTAAGAATGTTGCAAAATGAGATTTGATGAAAATTAAAAGGGTAATAAGCAAGGAAAGAAGATTGGCTAGTAAGAAAATATTTAAAAAAAAAACAGTGTTTTGAATGTAAATAGAGGGAAAAAAAGACAAAAATGATTAAGTATCACTGAAAGACATGAAAGCCACCAAACTGAGATATTTAAGTGAATACTAAAAATGACATACGCAAGGTGGTCAAAGATGTACACTAAACTGATTTTTCAGCTGTATATTTTAGCAATGAATGCTGAGTTAGAGGTTCTATTTTGGAAAAAGTCAGCCATGTTTTAACAGATAACAAAAGAGAGGTAGAGTAAGGTTCTGAGTATTGTAGACAGAAAATAAATTTCAGCCCTTTCAAAGTTGTTTATGGTACCACCATAAATGTAGAAGCTTACTGTAAGTTCTTCAGCTTTTTGGAAGATGCAGGTTGCAACCCTGAAGACTATTGCTCACCTTGCTGCCAAAAAGTTTTAGAAACACCAAATTAATGAAATGGCTCCCAATTTCTCTAGTATCTAAACAAATAGAAAACTTGTAGTTCATAATTAAAAGAAATGTTCAAGCAAAGATCACTGAGAGGTCATAAAAACTGCTGCAAGTAATTTTAAAGAGATATATTAGTGAGCTAAGTTTAATGAATAGAAGAAAAATATTATTTACTTATTATATCCTTAACATCTCATTAATACCAGCATTCTGAAGAAGAGTTTAAACCATAAAGATACTTAGATAAGCAAAGCAAAAGATCAAAAACTTGTACCAAAGCAAAGAACAATCCTACAAACTCACTATATTTACTAACATCAATAGGAATGCAGAAAAAGAGGGTTTCAATGTTAGTTCACTTAGCTCTTTCAATAGAAAGCAGGACAGGCTAGTCCACTTTACTAAACACCAAAGAATAAATCAGGATAACTAACTGCTACAAAGAAAGTCTCATGCTATCTTTCACTCTCTCTCTCTTCTAGTGTACTGTGAGCTGTGAACTCAGTCACGCAAGAATACAATAAGTATTCATAAAAAACAAAAACTTATAAAACCTCAATACCCCCTTTAATCAATGAATTTGAGGTCTTCACATCTTCAGCAGACAAGGCTTAATGCTTTGCTCACAGATTCTCCACCAACTCAACACTTGATTCATCTTAGGATCCATACCCAACTTCTCACCTAGAACTCAATGACATCCACATTACCCCCTCACTGGTCTTTAACATAATTTCAAAGCTTGACCCCCATAAAGCGAACAGAGGCAATGGAATCCCAATCATTGTCCTGAAGAAATGTGCCCCTGAACTCTCCTCTGTCCTTTCCAAATTCTATGACTACTGCCTCTCTGCTTCTTGCTTTCCTGCCTGCTGGAAGTCCTTCTCTGTGGTTCTTGTATTTAAGAATTCTGGAGAACACTCAGACCCCTCTAATTATCACCCTATCACCCTATCAGCCTCCTACTGATTTTTGGCAAAGTGTTCAAGGCTATTATCAATGCTGAAGTGGTACAACGTCTCACATCCAACAGTCTCTTCTCTGACAAACAGCATAGTTTCCGCTTCACCAGGTCTACTGCTGATATGCCAATGACTATCACTGAGTATATATACCAGGCTCTTGATAAGAACAGCAAAGCTAGAGCTGTTGCCCTAGATATCTCCAAAGCATTTAAGTCTGCCATGCTGGCCTTCTATGTCAGCTACAGGGCTATGGTGTAACTGGTCGATTGTTTGATCTAATCTAGTCCTTCTTTTCAAATCGAGTAATGAAGGTAGTATTTAACGGACATGTTTCCAGATACGATACTATCATATGAATATAGGTGTCTCTTAAGGCTCTATTCTTGGTCCTATGCTTTTTATGATCTTTGGCAACAATCTTCCTGATGTAGTCATATCTCAAGAAACATCTACTCTGATGACACCACCATTTACTCCCACCTTGATAAGAAATCTGCTGAGGCTGACAAAGTGAACCTAGATGCTGATCTTGCAAAAGACCTCCAATCTGTGGTGAACTGGGGTAAGAAATGGCTCGTGAATTTTAATGCTTCCAAAACGAAGCTGCTACCTTTTTAACCACTATAAACAATCACTCATACCCGCCCATCAGCATGGATCAGGCTAATCTCCTTGAAAGCAAAACACTGCATCTCCTTGGCCTAACTCTATTAGCCAACCTAAAGTGAAAAGATTATATTGAATCCATAGCTAAATCTGCTGCTAGGAAGGTCTGTTCACTGTTCAGGAAGTTTTTCCTGTCCAAATCCAGCCTTCATATATATAAATCTGTTATCTGCCTGTGCATTGAATACTGCTGTCACATCTGGTCAGGTGCTCCAGCTATTCATCTCAGGGTTCTTGACAAAATCCAACAGAGAATCTGCAATGTGATTGATCCTGACCTGGTAGCTCAGCTCCAGTCACTTTCTCACCAATGTAATGTGGCTTCCCTCTGTCTCTTCTACAAACACTTACACAGCACTCTGGTGACTCCTCTTCATGAATTTACTCAGTCTACTAGTCTAGCAAGTAGCTCCCACCCTTTTACAGTGAAACCAATCAAATGTAACCACAACTTCTACTCTAACAGCTTCTTTTCTCGCACTTCCCACCTGTGGAATTTCCTTCTATATACTTGCATCCCTGACAGCTACAATTTACAAGAATTTAAATGTAATGTCAGTTGCCATCTTCTATCTCCTTGACTCATATCCTTTCCCTGACAACCCTTGTATCATGTTCTTTTCCCTGTCCATTCTACTCTCATGCAGTTCACTTTACAACAGGGTTCTCTTCCTTCTCTTACCCATTTTCTGACACCCCTGTAACTTGTCCCGCTTTCTCAACACTCTCCTCTTGTGTAACCCCTTGGGCACCAATGGTAGTACTGCCTTGCTTGGGGTGAAATGATGATAAAAAATGACAACAATGCTCATTCAGAATTGATTCATCCTAAATGTAAAATCCAATGTAGGGATACTGAAAGTAATTACCTCCCTTAATTGAGACCAATAGATGGTCACTTAGTGATGTCAGACCATACAGTGACAAAAGCGACAGTCAAATTCAGTTTGTTTTACAGCAGCCAAGGAGAGAGGTTGCTTTCTTTAGCCCAGGCCCCACTATAGCCCAGTCAGAGGCTGTCTCCCCAGCATTTTCTAAGTCTATGGTATTATTTACCAATAGAAATATCTTTTCCAGTTATAGAATGAAGCTCCTACTCACAGTCCTCAATTTGAGAACATCCAAGAATTGCTGTTTCCCATTCATGAAATATGTCTTTGATTTGGACATAAATCCAGCCCATTTGAATCTGGAGTCTTAAAAATGGCTTTTTCAGACACAGGAGTATTTCTATATTATGTGTAAGACCCTTCTTTTTTTTTTCCTTACACTTTGATCTACTGTGTAGATATGTGATATATCATTCCTCACATGGGACATGTGTATATGCATATATATCTAACTTTGTATATAACCTAGCATTATAAAACTCTCAGAAAACTAAGCATGTTTGTCATCCTTTTTCAATTCACCTATTTAGTTACACCTGGGAATTACAGTGTTATTATATAATGGATATAATAATGTCTATAACAGGGGAAATTTGAGTGGGAGAATAAATTTATCTTCCATAGCTTTCTTCCATTACATCAACATTTTGCACCGACCTCCACAGATGAAACAGTAAAAAAATGAACAAAATCACTGGTTAAAAACAGATTAACATTTATGAATGTCAATGAGCTTGTATTAACATGTAAAGTGATTAAATAGTAATACATACCATGTTTTTCTTTTATTGATGCAGGACTGGTATTAATCTCACACAAAGCAAGGTTGTTGTCATACTTGACAGAGAATCTCTTAGTATAATGATTTGAGACAAGGTTTCACAAGGCCAGATTCTCTTTCTGTTGCCTGACTTGGGCACTCATGATAGTCTAAATAGGTTGTTATTATCAAGACACTATCACTAGGAAGTTTTCTGTTCAAGGTTGGAAACCCCATTCTTTGCCTTACCTAATGCTGATGAGTGGTTTGAGTGATTTTCGAAAGGTCCATTTACAAAATTCTGGAGTAAGGATACTGGTATCAATCAGATAAGTGATAAAGCTTTTACGTGTATTTATTATATATGACATTGAAATCAACACCCAAAGCCTCTGTTGGGTGCCATTTGTGAGAAAATGAGCACCATGATGCATATATATATATATATATATATATATATAGTACTGTGCAAAAGTATTAGGACAAGAGTTATTTTCTTTTATTAAGCATATTGACAGAAAATAAACAATTTAATTAAAGTAATTTTATTTGATTTACTCAACAAATGCTTTAACAAGAAAAAAAATACTTGTTACAAAATAAATTTAATATTTAGTATAATAGCCTTTTGCTTTGATCACAGCCTTCATTCTGTCAGGCATTGACATCACAAGCTTCTTCAATGTATCTGATGGTATCTCCTGCCAAACAGCTTGTATTTGTTCTCAAAGTGTGTCTTGTGAAGTACATTAGATTTTTCAATTCAAGAGTTGGGAATGAGAAAAAAGTCAGTCATATCCAAGGATAATGGAATAATGAGTAGTTTTAAAATAACTTGTTTAATAGAAAATAGGAAAAATTAAATATAACTTTTTTTTAATAGATTTTTTTTTACACCTAGTTTTAAATAATCAATATTTATTAGCAATTACTTGGCTTTGCACACTGTATTTGAATTTCAGTTAGGTTTTTAGGAAAATCATCCCTGTCCTAATACTTTTGCTCACTACCGGTAATGTGCAAAAGTGTTAGGACAGGGGTGATTTTAAACTTTATTTTGATGCCTCATAAAAGATAAAATAGTTCTTGTACTAATACAGTACAGCAATCCCTCTTTTGTGCAAGTTTCATTAAAAAAAAATTTAAAAATGGCATGCTGTACTGCTTAGCATTTGCACTGGAAGTTTTAATACAAACATTTCTGAGTGTTTTGGTTTCAATCTGAAAATAATACTTCAGAAAGAGTTCAATAAGTCTAATGGTGATTATGAAGGGGTTTGGAATGATCATTAGTGATAGTGTTAAGTATATACCTATGGACGGTTATGAGTATGTCCCAGTCCTTAGATAATACATTGGACTCTATTGAGATAGTGGTGTTTTCTAATTGTCTAGCAGTCATGTGGTTCTACAGAAGGATGCTGCGAATATCATGGATTGAGCATGTGAGCAATGATGAGGTCTTGGAAATGATGGAAACAAAAAGGAAATTAATACTGAGCATCAGGAAGAGACAGCTGAAGTTACTGGGACACGCAATGAGGAAGGAGGGCTTGGAGAATCTGATACTAACAGGCCAGATAGAAGGAAAAGGAGACGGGAAAGCAACGGATAACATATTTGAAGGACCTAATCAGGTGGATGACAGAACGAGGATTGCATGGTGTAACAGGAGAAGGTGTGCTCAGAGCCACCAGGGATAGGAAAACGTGGAAGGCCATGATCGCCTATGTCATGAAGGGACAAGGCACATAGAAGAAGAAGAAGCAGTTCTGTACTAGTAGTGGTTATTTACTTCATGCAGCTTGCAAGTCTTGTATTTGATGATGATATAAATATTGCTATTAATTTTCAACCTCTTTTTGGGCTATTACTCATGCAATAACCTTTTAGGTCACATCAGATAGCAATGTTATGCTTCCATCTATCTTCCCACTGAGCCTCAGACTCAAGATGAAGGCCTGTATAAAGTGTCTTGAGGAGGTAGTACTTCTCTAAGTTAAAAAGGTGGCTGCTAGAAAACCTTAGTCATGGCAACATGACTCTGTACCATGCAACACAAGCAGGATAAACAAATCGCCCCTAACATCTGGCCATCTAACTCCCTAGACTGCAACTACCTTGATTATTACATGTGGGGTGTAGTTAAGCAAAAAAAAAAATCTTTTTAATACCAAAGATGAACTGAAGACAAAGATTATGGCAGCATTTACCAACTTTAACAAGGAGACCATCCAGAAAGGATGCAGAAAATTCTGAAATCCTCTGGAGTGTGTGGTTGAAACCAATGGTGATTGAATAAATTTACTCTTTAGTATTTCAAGATATTTTTTGTGTAATTCTGGTTAATATATCTGTTAAATTGAGAGATGTCAGTGCTATTTTCATTTTTGTATAATTTAAATGACAATTTATCTGTGCATGACACTCGAGTTGTGTTATAGACGTAGGATAATGCATACTTATTAATATATACTAAATAGCTTTGTTACACTACACTGAGTACATTTCTATTGACACCAGAAATATATATATATATATATATATATATACACACACACTAGCAGTATAGCCCAGCGTTGCTCAGGTGTAATGAAAGCTTTAAAACTAATCTATGGTCCTGGAGCTCAGACTCTTTGGATGGTGGCACGAAAGACTAAAAGCAATAGTTGTTTCCAGTTAAAGCGAAACCGTAGACTGAAAGAAAAATGCATGGATGTAAGTCCAATTTTGATTTCCTGGTATCGATATCAAATAAGTTTTTTTCATTGTAAACTGAATTTTGAAGGCTAAATAAGTCCTCTGAGCAAATGGTATCATGGCTGAGACTAAGAACTACAATTATACCTACTTAGAGCCAAAACCGAAGCAAAACCTAAAATAAAAGGGCTGAAAAAAATACAGACAAACAGGCAGATAAATAAACATCTTGCCTTTTATTTATTTATATATATAATCGATTTTCTGCACTATTGTAAGAACTGCAACCTTGAAACTTTTGAATATCGTTTATGTCTTTGTTTATGAGTGTATCAAATTTGATTAAAATCGGACCACTCCTTCTATAACCCAATTTTTTCGATTATCGATTTTTGATAGTTATTGAGGGTACCTCGACACAAAACCTAGCTAAGAACACTCGCAGACGCTTATAGTACAACTGTGTAAATTTTCAAGAAAATCAGTTCAGCTGTTTCGGAGTCTATAGGTAACGGACAGGCACACACACACACAGTTCCATTTATAAATAAGTTTTGATTTAGATTAGATAGATCTAGAGTTATAGAAATGTTTTATTTTTCAAACATAGTCAGCATATTGTGGTCATGTTCATAGTTGATATTATTGAGTGTTGGCTTTTTCTTTTTTACTAATATTTTTACCCAATAGAGTTTGGTAGGTTCTCCATTTGTATTTAAATTGGACCTAACAGAGCTATGGTCAGAGAGATGTAACATGAGTCTTTTTGTTAAACAAGTTGACACAAAAAAATATAGTTTAATCATACATGATATGTATAGGTAAAAGTGCTCAATATCAGGGATAGACATGCAAATATAAAAGTGGACACTGAGGTCATCACTGCTTGATGTTGATCTCAGTATCCACTTACATATTCACACAATGCCTTAATATTCAGTAGTCTTCTATATGAACTGAAAAATAGATGTACACATCTGCATGTTTTTATCATATATTTCCTTCTACTTCATACATTATTTTGTGGATATCTATATTTGAGTGTATGGCCTTTTCTTTTTTTTTTTTTTTTTTTTTTTTAAACAGTGTGAATTATATCTACTTAATATGCTCTCCAGCAAGGTTCAAATCTGCATTTCTTTGGAGGAAAAACTGTGCTGTTTTATCTGGCATACTTTAGACCAGTGGTCAGCAACTTATAGCATGTGTGCCAAATGTGGCTGGTCCTGGGTATGACCGTAAACTGCATCCTTCAGCAAGGCCTCTGATTGGGAGGTTGTGAGGAGCATAGAACCACCTCTTAATTGCTGTTGTTCCCAGGTCCACCCTGACCTGAAGTGGTAGCACCTGCTAGGGTCCCAGCTATGGGTAAATAGTTAACCCCCAAACCAGGGTCAAAGTGCTATGAACGTATTTACCAACAAAACATTTTTGAATGAAAAACATATCACCAATAAAACATTTTTGAATAAAAAATATATTACCAACAAAATTAAAAAAAAAATATATATTACCAACAAATTATTTTTGATAAGACAATATAAATGAAAAAATAAAAATGTGATCCCAATATTCAAAGATTGATCCTTAAATGACCAAAATGGTTGATGGGTCATTAAACTTAAACCAAACCAAACCAAATGTGGCACAATTTGTTGAACTAAGGAAGTCTCTGGAAGATGAAAATTTAGAAAATCTGCTGCTGTTCTCACCTGTTGGATATCCCTCCTGGGATCTTTCATCTGTTTGAAGAAAATTGCTTCTGCTTTTCTTTTGGTTCAACTTATTCCTGTGAACAAATTTTCTCTTGCATGAAAGCAGTATTAAGTCCACAACAAAGTTGCCTAGCACCTGAACATTTAGAAAATTGTGTAAAACTCAAAGTAACAAAGTATGTTACTGATATTAAGCAATTGGCTAAGACCATGCAAGGGCAAGGCTCCCATTAATAATTAAAACTTTAAAAAGTCTTTTAAAAACAGTTTATTAATGTAGTTTACATATTATTGTATATATTACTATATAAAATATATTGCAGAACAGATATATTGACCTTGACTTGTATAAAAATATGTCCGCTGTTGGCACATTGAACGATTTTAAAATCCTAAGTTGGCACATAGTTAGCAAAAGGTTGCCGATCTCTACTTTAGACCTCAGAGACATTGCTAAATCAGACTAAGCCCTGCCAGATCAGGTTATGGTTTTTTATACAAATAGGAGTGCTGATTTAAACCTCACCAGAAAGTACATCTTTTTATTTAGTCACTTGAACCGGACAGTAGGCAGAATTCATAATGTTATAAAAACGAAAAGAAAAGCACGCACACATAAGGTGTCTGCTCAAACAAGGGTATCCACAAAATAATGTTTGGTGTAGTAGGAAATAATGTCAATTACTATATATATATATATATATATATATATATATATATATATATGCAGCAACCTTTCTTTTAAGCATGTTTCATTGAAAATAACCAACAAGGAAGATTTTATTAACCTTTTTATTTAAGTTTTCCAGTATTCAGACATGTTTTGTTTTTGCTGGTGATAAGGAATGTAAAGATGTTCTATAACAATTTTTTAAAGCGCTTTCAGCCATTGCTCTAGCCATTCACAAAGGGTGTTATATTTCTGCTGATATTTTTTCCTTATATTTTGACTGTAATGTAATTTATTTTGTGTTGTTTGAAAAAAAAAAAAAAGCATTCTTTCAAAGCTCTCACTTTGTATATATACACATAACATACATATTGTATATTACATATACTTGTTCTATATTGTATATTTTTATATTGTAGATTGTGAATTGTTTTTTATAGCATTGATATCGTTGACACAAATTCTGTTATTGTATGCTTTGAAAAACTGGAAACATCTTTTCCAAAGCTTCATCTCTGATGAATCTTTCATAAAATGTGGGACCTGTTAGATGGATAAATGTTTCCTATTTGTTCTTTACCTTATCTTATCAAATTTGAATCCATATTTGATATATATATATATATATATATATATATATATATTTTTTAAAATCATATCACCTCAAGCAGGGAGCTACGTAAGAGTGATAAGATTGGAAAAGTGAAAACCGGAAACCACATCCTAAACAGGGAACAAGGGATGAGCCTCTTCACCTGTTCAATAGACATGGGTGGAGTGTGAACCGGGCGATAATTTAGTCTATCTACTCCAATTAAGATATATTGTTAAATATAACAGACAATAAATGTCTATTATGTTTAATCATGAGCCATGCTAAACATCGTATTTTGGCTTTAATTTCAGGTGAAAAATTATGCTTAGAACCAGTATAACAAAAAAAAAATATCCAAATGTTGGCCAGTTTTTGTCTTTATTTTCACCTGAAATTAAAGCCAAAATATGATTTTTAGAATGGCTCATGGTTAAACATAATAGACATTCATTGTCAGTTATATTTAACTGTATATGTTTAGAAAATTATCTGCTGCCTCAATATACTAAATACACACACACACACGTCCTATCCTTGATTTTCAACACTTTTAGCTCATAATTACACCAAATGGCAGATAGAAGACGTGGATGCAGAAATCAACACTGCATAGTGACTGACAGTTTCATGCCTTGACCCTTTGAACTTAGACCTCAGTAATTCTGGCCAGTCATAAACAGCGATAGAGAATATGTGGGAAATCTGTACTCATCAGGTTTTCAGGGTTCATTGAATATTATTAGATATGATGATGATGATCACTGAAAATGTGAAACTGACAGTCACTGTGCAGTGTTGATTCCTATGTCTACATTGTTTTTATCTAAAAATGTTTTTTTTGCCAATACAAAGCAGATCTTTTTTCGATAAATATAGCAAATTAAATATATGTGGGTGTGAATTATCATAGATTTTTAGTATTTCAATGATATTTTTTAAATATTTCAAAATTTGTTTACATCATAATTATTTGCATATCCTTTAATTATCAAATTTAAAGTCTTTATGAATCACTATTTTTTCTTTTCATTTCCTTTGAAGCATAGTTGATTGAAATCTGGAAATTTTCAGCCATTGATCAGATACCAATGCTTCAGTCATATTTTGTTTTCAATTCATTTAACATGTTTGCTCTTATAACAAAAACAATCGGATTATTTCTACTCAGACAATATTTTAAGATGATATGAATGTGTATCAAAACTTTGGTGGAATTCACTTTGCAGGAACTGTCAAACCAATATTGATTCCAACAAGACTGTTGTTCAGTGTCATGTTAGCAAAACAAACACTCAATTCCTCCACAAGCATTTCTAAATGAGTTTTAACTCAAAATTCTGAAATTTTGAACAGCTTTGCAGAAATTAATTTTCTTGATACACTCTATCAGCATAAATCTTCGTTAGAAGTACATTATTCATTTATTTTTGCTGATCACTGTATGACAATAGAGTTTTCAGCTCAGCCTCAGTCTTGCATAAATGTGTAGGAATGAAATCTTATACATGTTTTTAACCGATAATAAAAAAATTATTACAAGAGAAAATACTACCAAAATACTTGCAGATATAGTTGTAAATCTACCGCATGCTTTTTTTTTTTTTTTTTTAACCATTTACAAAATAATAGCTCCTTTCACCATTCCCACAAATTCAAGAAAAATATTTTCACAAGTCAGTGGGAAATTAATATCTAACCAATGAAAACCTTGTATTCAAAAAGTTCACACTTCTATTTTGTATCCCTTTACAGATATAAAACTAGAAGCATACTATTTCACGAGGCTCACAATTCATAAGGCCAGTTGATCTACACATGCATACTCACAATGGAAGATATAACAGCCAGCAGCTGCCAAATAAAGCTTTGTCTATGCACACAATAGAAGGAATTAACCAGCAACTGCCTACTAAGCTTTTGTCTATGAACTTGCAAACACATTAGGCTAACTGTTTTAAAGTAAGTCTGTTTACACTTTTCGCACTGCACTATGAACACTTAATTACTTTATAGAATGAACTTCACTGCAAGGAAAATTGAACATTGTGTTATTTTATCTCTAAAAAGAATATATAAATATTATTTCAACTGAAGTTCTGCTTCAACTTTTCCCTCAGAAAATAATTGTTCTCATGTTTCATCTAAAATATGTGTTATTAAATGTTTGGAATCCTAGCATTTGTATGGTAACAAAAACCTGGATAGACAGATCCCAACAAATGTTTTTGGATGTGAAAATTGCACTGTCTATCTTTTCAGGTCACTGGGTGAAATACATATTTATGTATTTTGGAATGACTGGTCATACCACCAGCTGGCTTAAAATTGAGCTATATGTATTGACAGGTACACTGTGGTAAGTATGCTGGTAAAAACTTCCTTACAAACTACTGCATACATACATAGAATGATACACTGAAAGAGAAAATAATTTAGATGGAAAATTTGAGTTTTGCTACCAAATTTTATCAAAATGTAAAACTGTGCTCTAGATTTTTTTTCTATCTCCTTTCCAGAAACAGTTACTACTTTCCCAAACTGACATACATGAATATAAAAATGTTAAAAAATTAAAAGAAAATTATTAAATTTATAATGTCATGTTTTTTAAATATATAATACAGAAACAAATTGCAAACTAAAATAATTTTAATATTAATTTGCGAAAATTTCACAAACATTTTTTGTTTATTTTCATTTATCAGACTGTTACTTAGCATCCTTGATAAGTAACCTAAACTTTTTTGTAATATGATGAATATTTATGAACATTTATTAAATTTAGAAATTTTTGAAAGAACCAAAATTTTTGTTCTTGAATATGTGTTACAAAGTAAAATCCTTGCATTTGCCTGGATAAAGTCCCTCAGAGGACAAAACATGTAAGTTAAGATAAGTTTTCTTTTTGTTATTGTTCATACATATGTTTTGCTGCTATTCTTTGTCAGATTACTGTATCCTGTGGGATTACTCACATATCAGCAGGAATAACCTGTGTTCACAGGATAAAAGCATAAACAAAAATGAGACTAAGAGCATTTTAGATTGTAAATTAGTCATATAAATTAATCTATTTTGTGTATTGGTGTATATGTATTTTAGTTACATGTGTTTTCAAGTTGCATGTGATAAAAGGAAGAAAGTCATGTTGTATTATAATAACCTATGTCCTGAGGAGAGGAGATGGACATTTTTATCCTCCAATGGTTGATAGCAAAGAGAATGAGTTCAGCATTTTTGGCGCAAAGTCCGTTTTCAGGAAGGAAATGTTTCTGTTGCATTCTGGGAAAACTTGTATTATTTTAGTTTAAGTGATTTTAAACTAAGTTTTAATGTTTCATTTTATTTCATTTATGATATTTATTAGATGTCTAGTAAAGATATACTAAAATTACAATAATCTAGGACATTTGTAATTGTATCTCCTAAAAAATTCTGGAATGCTATCTCTCTCTTTCAACACATGTATATATATATAATGCACGTTTTTGGGTTTTATGCACATCACCATCATCAGGTCAGTCAGTTAAGTGCCATACGTGATACATGCTTGGGCGATCATGTCTTGAAAGAGACATGACTGACTGGGCTGAAGATTATCCCACAGTATTTTGCCATTACTTTCTGCTGTAGACTGGTTACTAACCAAGGCTATAGAACCCAATCTGTCCTGTTATTTAACCCATAACTGGAGGGAAGATGGATTAATACCTTTCCCAATGGCATCTGCGCGTAAGTAAATGCAAGGAATTCAACTGGAATGTGTACTCGGCTCCCGGCTTTCTCATTCTGAGTCCATATCTACTGCACCATGACGCACATCCCATCATCAGGTACTGCTTAAAAATGTAGTCATTAATAATATAAATTATATATATATATATATATATACACACACACACACACACCAGTTTTTTGGACTGTTTTGGATGTGCATAGTGGTGCAATGGACTTCGGCTTGGAATGAGAAATCAGAGAGCCAAGTTCAAATTCCAGTTGAGTTTGTTTCATTCACTGATGTGCAAATATTCTTGAAAAAGGTATTAATCCATCTCTTCTCTCTCCAGCTGTGGGTTAAATAGCAAGAGAAACTTTAATTGGCAACCAGTCTACCTTGCCCAGAGGATAAAGGGGTTTGCATAGGTTAAACACTCCTATCTGTAAAAAAGATGAGTTGCAGAAGTATTGACCCCCCACTTGTTGATGGGCTATGCTTAACTGGGAGCAGTGGGGTTTTTGGTGGGATTAGGGGACTGCTACATCCAGCTGCCCAGCTGCTGCTTGTATTATCATATGTACTGCTTGGGTTTCTGACTGACTATTTAATAAATTATGCTTCTCGTATTTCCTCACTTGAGGACATTGTAAACACAAAATATATGCAAATATTTAACGGAAAAAGAGTATACAATTTCTAATAACTTAATACATGCTTAATAGCTGATACTATACAGATTAATCATAAATGCTTTAAATGCTGTGTAATCTATATATAAAATTCTGTAACTTCTAGTAGTCCATCTGTCTATCATAGCCTCTAAAATAGTTATACATTGACCAATCAAAACCAAATTTTGAAGAAAAGTGCGAACAGTTAAGAGAGTACAAAGTACAATTGGTTTTACTACTACTGTGCATTGTGGTGCAGTGGATATTGGCTCAGAATGACAAATCAGGGAGCCGAGTTCGAATTCCAGTTGAATTAATTGTATTCACTTATGCACAAATACCCTAGGGAAAGGTATTAATCCATCTCTTCCCTCCAGTTATGGGTTAAATAATAGGACAGATTGGGTTCTATATCCTTGGCTGGCAACCAGTCTACCACAGAAAACAATGGCAATCTACTGTGAGATAATCTTCTACCCAGTCAGACATGATTGCCCAAAGCATGTATCATGTATGGCACTTAACTGACTGACTGACTTCACGTGCCATATATTTTCAAGACATAGGCAATCATGGACTTCCTCTTGTTCCTGAACCTTGTCACTCTTAATATTTTTTCTCTTGGTATCTCTTCCAAACCCCACTGAACCACTCATTTGCTTAATCCTATCAAATATGTCTCATGCTGCTTTCTCCTGTCTCTCTCTTTTTTTCTATTCATCCTGTGTGTATATGATTTTCTAGACCCTCCTTCCTCATTATGTGTCCCAGGAACCTCAGCTGTCTCTTCTTGATGTTAAATATGTTTTCTTCTCATTTGCATTCTCTCAAATACCTCATTGATACAGTGAAACAGATCTGTCTGCGGAGGACTATTTAGGCTCTCACACCCCAATTGAGCACTATGGAGGAATGGTAGACTTTGTAAAAACAGTAATTACTCACACATCTATGCATCGTTCATTCAGTAATGCATTTGAACACTCTCAACTACTGGCGTGTATGTACATTGTATATAACACGCTAAAAGTCCACCTTCCTCTATCGAGCACCCATAGTTCATGGGTAGAAGTGCCGACTGATGTCAATTTGGTCGGTGTTCAATCCTGGCTAGAAGCAAAGCAATCAGATGTCTAACCATACTGATGAGCTGTGATACAGTGAAACAGATTTGTCTGCAAATGACTATATATATATATATATATATATATATATATTTATTTTAATCAATAGTTGTATCTGAGTAGATTCTGCTTTTTTTAATTAAACAGTGTATATATATATATATATACACACACACACACACACACATATATAAATATATTTGAGAAATTTTGTTAGAAAGATGTATGTCATTCAGCAAGAATCAAACCTGCAACCCCTATCAACATAGGGGAAGTCATCAATTGATTTGATATGTCTTAAGCATTTGACCCTGAATGATTTCACAGTTCAAACAAAACTGAATCAAGCCTTATAAAAATACAATTTTCTGATTTCTTGTAAATAATCATCTCTGCTCTGAAAGACAATATTATGTAAAGTTTCATCAATTAACAAGATGGGATTAGCAACCAACACATTTAATTTATTTGTTTAAACATTATTTTTAATTGATACTCATATTTGAGGAGATTTTTTTTTTTTACTTAAACAGTGTGTGTGTGTATATACATATATATATATATATATATATATGAAATGAATCTTCACTCTGATTAGTTAAAAAAAAAAACACACATGTAAATTTTATATCTTCCCACATACATACACAGCAAACCAAAGGTTTTTGTTAAATATAAATCATCTGTACGTCCAACATTGAAGGGAATCTATCTCAAAACATAGAAATTTCCATGTCACAATGTACAATTAATTCATAACTATATCGCTCATTCAGTAATGAATTAGAGCACTCTGGCTATAGGTGTATGATACATCATACACTAAAAGTCTGCCTCCTTCTACCGAGTCCCCATAGCTCAGAGGTAAAATCGCCAACTGACGCCAATTCAATAAGGTTTTAATCCTGGGTTAAAAAAGCAAATGGATGTCTAATCATACTGATGAGCTGTGATACAGCGAAACAGATCCGTCTGCGGATGACTATATATATATTACTCTACTGACCTGATTATTTGTAAGAAAATTTGTATCATTCAGCAGGATTCAAACCTGTGACTTACTAACAATATAGAGGAAGCTATTAATTGATCTGATGCTTTTTAACCACTTATCAAACATTCAGGGTGGTAGATTTATATATATGTATAAATATACTGTTTGAAATAAAAACAAAATGATGGCTGTGAATGCTGGACAATATCATCGAAAATGAGGACAAAACTGGAAGCGGCCGAAATGTGGTTCTACAGAAGGATGCTACAGATATCGTGGACTTGAGCATACAAGCAATGACGAGGTGTTAGAAAGAATGGCAACAAAAAGGAAATTGATGCTGAGCATTAGGAAAAGACAACTGAAGTTCCTCAGACATGCAATGAGGAAGGAGAG